>OZ035997.1:32077344-32327344 GCA_964035015.1 Corallium rubrum
ATGACCCTATTTAGAAAGGATCAAACATTCAAACATGGCGCTGTCAAGAATATCGAGCAGAAATGTTTTTATATCTTTATTGACGCGGAAAACAAGCGAGGTTTGTGCACTTTTTGCTTCTGTTACGTTATATTTTAATAAAAAGTATCTTCCCATCAATAACAAAAGATAAACAGTTCGTTGTTATTCAGGTAGTAGACTGATTTACAAGTGTGCAGTGGTTTTATATTAAAGTAGCACAATTTTTAATTTTAACGACTGACAAATGAAATATTTATAAATAGACAATGCACATAGACATACACAATGCGCTAGGCAGCTCTACTGTTAGTGCTGTAGAGTGTAGACTAGTAGTGTAAGTAGCCAGTGTAACAGGACCAGATGCCCCCCCCCCCCCCCTTCAGAATGCCCCCCAGGGCATCTGGTCACAGAATAGATACTCAACCAGAAGTCTGACTCAAGTGAAAACTTGTCTGCATTTCTTCAATGCGCAGGTGCAATATTTTACACCATCCTACGCGATCCTACGCAATGTCCTATGCCATCCTACGCCATCCTGGCAAGTTCCCCCAGCAGTTTTAACCTCCTTTTGAAGGTCCAAACTGCCGGGGGAACTTGCCAGGGTGGCATAGGATGGCGAGGAATCAAGATGCGCGAGGACATAAACTTCAAAGGTTCCGATGCGAGTTGGACTTCTGGTTGTATTACTATTCTGTGATCTGGTGCTAGGACCAGTTACCCCCCTTCAGGACCAGATGCCCCCCTTGTGAAATCCTTTAAAATACTTCTTAAACCAAGTTCGAAATGTACTGAAACTTGTTTTGAAACTAACAATAAAACTCTTAGATGGTTAAATGAGTTTGCAAGCATTTGATAGATGTTGAAATGTCTCCCAAAGCACCATTGAAATGTTAATTGTGGTCAGAAAAACCTGTGCTGAAATACTGCCTTTTTCAAAGTATGCCAGACCCGAAAACCGAGGTCTATTTCAACTCTTCGAAACATCAGCTCAACGATGTTACAATCAATAAAAAACAAAACTTGAACATCTGTTTAATAAATTGGAAATTCGGTATGACCAATGACATGCATGACCACTGACAATTAAAATTCTAATGTACTTCTGCATGCTGGCTTTTGGACTTTCTCTTTCATTATTTTGACACCATAACTATCGAATAACGTGGAATAGACTATTCCTACTGTTTCAAAAATAGAAAAACAACCATTAATCATTGCCGACCCCGATTAACATTTCAATGGTGCTTTGGGAGACATTTCAACGTCTATTGAACGCTTGCAAACTCATTTAACCATCTACGAGTTTTACTGTTAGTTTCGAAACAAGTTTCAGTACATTTCGAACTTGGTTTAAGAAGTATTTTAAAGGATTTCACAAGGGGGGCATCTGGTCCTGAAGGGAGGCAACTGGTCCTAGCGGGAGCATCTGCTCCTGTTACACCGGCTTTAATATGAGGGTTTTGTTTTAGTAAGCTGGGGATAACAAGAGCAAATTATTACAAGAGCATGCATGATGATTTTTATAGTTCGCATCAGGCCCATCTCAACTTTTTGTGATAATTTATATAATAAATAATAATATTATAATACTGGTGGTTTGCAATCAATCCCTTGAGATTTAGAAGACAAAGAAATGGTGGCCATGTTGGAGGAAAACATTACATGTACCGATCTGAATCCGATCCGATTGGATTTGGATCTGATTTGGACTAAACTTTTATGAGTACATGTATATTATTTGAGATCAGTGGTACCACATTGCTAGACAATTATGAATACAAAAGTTTCAATTTTAGGATATTGTGAAATGTCTGTGCAGAAAGTCTCGATCGTATTCCTCATTATCTAAAGAAAAACAGGATATACTTGCAAAAGGACCAAAGTTTGAGGAATTTCTCTCTGGTGATAATGAACCAAAAATTAATCCCTATAAAAGAATCAAAGGAACAAGGTATACCTAAAAGGCTAAAACATTTTGGTAGTATGTAGGAGTGTTTAATGATATAAAGAATACTGTAGAGTCGAAATATAGTAAGGTTAGATATACTGCTAACGTTTAGTCTAACGTTTCAAGCGAAGGCCCTACTGCATATAGGAAGTGTAAAAATGAAAATCTGACATACATGTATAGTGAAAAAATAGTGTGCTTCCGGAATATTCCTAATGGACGTCTAATGTTTCGAACCAATGCTCTTTGTTGTTGAGAAAGTAGAGAAACGTGCATATTCTTTTAGACTTTTTTGAGTCAAGGTCCTTTGTTGTTGAGAAAATTGAACAACGTGATTTTTTAGACCTTTTTAAGCTAAGGCCATTTGTTGTTGGTAAAGTATAGAGAAACATGATTTTTCCTATAGAAACGTAAGACAGAAGTCCTCTTTAATGAGACTACTGTACAGCAGTACACCATCCTATTGATATTTTAATAAGGGGTGGTCAGTTTGCTTTCACGACTCATGAAACCATTTTTAGCATCTGTTAGACCAGTAATGCAACATTTTACCAACAAAATTGAATGAGTTCGACAACATTGGACAGCGATCTTATGCTGACCTCAAAAACTGACATGCTTTGAAAATCATCAGAAAATGAAGGAAGAGGTACTCTACTTTCTTTATTTTTTTATTGCTTACATTAGTAGTATACTATACCTTCATTTTATGATTGCTTGGAACATATCAGCATTTCTTTTAAATGTGTCGGCAAATATTTTGTAGGTTAAGGCTACCACCATGGCTTAAAACAGAGATTCCGATTGGTAAAAACTATTATAAACTGAAAGAATCTTTGAGGGACCTTAAGCTCTCAACCGTAAGTTAACATGTTTGTTTTTATAACTTGTTTAATGTTACGAACCTAAAAGTAGAACTTTATTTTTTGTTATAATAGCATTCGTAATGAAGGGGCCCAGGGGGGGGGGGGGAGGGGGGGGGGGAGACCACCTATACATTACAAAGTATGCATACTGATTTCTTGTATTAAACAGTAATTATACTACTGTAGTCTACATGTACTTGCTCAAGCATTGTTCAAAGTACAGTACCGCTCGCGAGTAAGGTAACATCGACTTGCAAGTAGCGAGTACTCGCGCGTCATAGCGAGTACTCGCTTCGGCTCGTTACGCGCGAGTACTCGCACTTCTAGCGAAAACAGACATTGGCAAATACTCGCAACTCGCTACTCGCGAGCATTGCGAGTCAGTATCACCTATAGGATCAGGAAACTACGGGACATTTATATGAAAGAACTAATCAAAGCAATCAACTTTAGTAACTGTAATAAATTAAAACGACGAAGGCTTATACAAGTTTTGTTAGACTTGACACATCTCAATTCAAATGAGGTAAAGCCGCGCCGCATGGAAAAGTTGCGGAGAAACTTACTAGACATGCACTTAATTATTGCACTACTGTATATTTGTGGTTTATAAACGAGTTGTTGTCCGTTTTTCTTTTGATCAACGGGCCTTCGTAATGCCTTTTTATATAAAATGCCATGTATTTTGAAATTGTTTTGGCTTTTTTTTCACGAGGCAAACGATGACCTCATTCGCCGTTGCTTTCGATAATTTTCGAAGCAGAACGTAAACACTGCTCAAGACCAAGCGCCGATACAACGGTATACAGTAGTTAATTCCCGCAAAACTTCATAGCAAACGTTCATCTCGATGCACACTAAATGCCAACTATGGAAATTATATTAATCTATAATTTGGAAGACGTGCATGTCAGCGACGGCGCGACCCGGTTAACGACAAGCTGTGAGTATTCTTTAACATATGGATGTATATTGAAATGCCGTGCCTTTAATAATTGTTTCTAGGTATCATATAACTTGTTTTTGATTGCTCTGTCATTTCCATCAATTGAAGTCAAACTTAGATTGTTCATAGCGCGATAACAGTGCATATTAATATACTTCAATAACAGCCGTCGCCATCGGACGCTGAAATGTATTGAAATGCTGTCTAACGAAAGTTGTATAAGCCTTCGTCGTTTTAATTTATTTCGTAAAGTTGATTGCTTTGATTAGTTCTTTCATATAAATGTCCAGTAGTTTCCTGATCTATAAGTTATACTGACTCGCAATGCTCGCGAGTAGCGAATATTTGCCAATGTTTGGTTTCGCTAGAAGTACGAGTACTCGCGCGTAACGAGCCGAAGCCAGTACTCGCTATGACGCGCGAGTACGCGCGAGTACTCGCTACTCGCGAGTCGATGTTACCTTACTCGCGAGCGGTACTGTACATTAATTTGTAATATTAATAGCAGATATATATTGTATTTCATATACATGCAGTAAAAGTTCAAAATGAATCCATGTATGGTATCATACTTATGTAATGTATGTATGACATGTTTGTACAGTATATAAGCGAGTTTCAGGGTGTTGCGTGTGCATCATTTTTCAAAAAAACTGGCAAGTTCCACTCAAAGTAAACATACTGTTTAGAATCAACGAAGTATACATACAGTTTCTAGATGTTTAACACTGTTATTCTGCTGTTGTTGGCTCACTAGCAAGTCTGTTTGTCATTGCTTACTTTGTGGGGAGCCCACCAAGAACCCGCCAATTCCTTTGCAAAATGATGCGCGGGCAATACCCTGAAATTCGTCTATTGTCATGGTGTGTTTTTGTGTGTGTATATATATAACGCACTTGCCCGGATTATAATTAACAAATAGATTCCATTTTGCCATTGTCTGTTGAGCTATAGATGCACAGATGATGTCACAACGTGGTAAAAACAAAAAAGTGGCCCACGAGACGCACTTGAGGTTTTTACCACGTTGTTACGTGCATCTATAACTGGACAGACAACAATGTTCAACAAAAATGGAATCTATTTGTTTTATACAATACAAAATTTAAGATACCGGATTTTTTGCTGGATTTGGGGGCATGAAGACGGAAAAAAGCAAGTCAGCTGACGTGATCTGATGTGACCATGTGTCTGTCCTCTAATAGATCATGGGCAGCGGTGGATTACCTATGGGGCCAGATTCTGACCGGCCCAAAAACATGAGTGAATAAAAAAATTATGCAGTTTCTCTTTGAAAGTCCGAACTAACCTGAGAAAATCACACGCTATCTCAGCCATGGGCCCCCTTCTGTTTGACAGTGGGAGGGAAGTGGTGCCTGAGGCAGCCTAAGTACGAACCTCCAATGATCCGATCAACCTACACTTTCAGTTTACATTTCTCCAGGGATGGCTCTCATGTTGTGACTGGCCCTAAAATATTTTTGCCCCCAGCCCTGGGAAGGTTAATCCGGCAATGATCATGGGCAACAACCAATGAAAACACGCATAGCAACCAGGGTATTGTATAAAGGCATATATAATAGCACATGTTTGTGTGTCTATTTTGAAAAAAAAAAATACTTGTAAATCAGATACATAATCGTTATATTCTTTTCATTCTCGGCTACAGTATTTGCGTCCACAAAAATGGGATTGATAAAGGTTCCGCTCCGGCTAATTCCCATCTACATGTAGCTCATACTGTATCTATTTCGTATACAGTTACCCTAGTGTATGTGATTACATCTGTATTGTTCTGTGTTCTGTATTGAAAATTATTTCAGGATACTGTGATGGACGGGAATCTTGAACGGATCGATTTACACAGAACACGATCGCGTTTAGGCTATTAGCGTAAAACTTACACAGCCATGTTACACGTAAACCGAACAAGACTAGGTGTTATTTTCCTTGACTTTCTTTCGCAAATGTGTTTCCTTCTCTTCAGGACCGCTTTAAAAATTCAAAACACCAGTTCGTGTAACTTTGATCCCTTCACGACTAATTTAGTGGGTGAATTGTAACCCTCATTAAGAGATATAATTCATCTTTGTGTGTACTCGTCAATCTTTTCGCCCGAATGTGGAGGCGAGATTAATCAACCGGTCATAGTATACGTGATCGCGTTTCAATGAAAACGCGATTGCATTTGAGTAAAACCCGATCGCGTTTGGGCTGAACCCATTTTGGAAAACCGCGCGATAATTAGAACTACAGCGCAATTACTATATCGCGTTATTACGCCTCACAAGTCGCGGCGCGATTGGGCTTGCTTAAAGCGAGCGCGTTTGCCGAGCGTGACAAACTTTTCGTCTCTACTGTGTAGGTGTGCGAGGAGGCAAAATGTCCAAATATTGGCGAATGCTGGGGAGGAGCGGATGGGAAAACAGCAACTGCAACAATCATGGTAATTAATGTTTAACATGCAGTGTACAATTATTTGTCGTGAGTATATACTGTAATGTTTATTCTACAAAATAATGTGTAATTATAGATGAGTTATTGCTATGAAAGAAAAATAATAAAAATGTATATTCTGCATTTCAAATTTGCACCGGATATTGATGGTTTAAATCAGGGCGCGAAATAACGGCCGGTCAACGGACAATGTCCGGCCAAAACGAGCAGTTGTGCGGCCAAACTTTCGCGTGACCGGTCATTTTGACCGGCCACTTTTTAAAGTATAAATAATCGAAATCGGTATCAAAACTTTTAGTCCAGAACTAATTTTCCGACCAGTGAGGTTAAGAATATTCCTTACCTTCTTTGTCTCATCATTCTCAACAGAATTTCCGCCTTCACAGCTCAATATCACTTGAAAAATTTCGAACACTGTATACTCGTTGACCCGCCATTTTGAAAGTTTTAGTTGGCGTACTTCATGTTATCTGAACGTTTTGGATACTTTACCAGAAAGACCGCTGGACATTGCGTATCACATATTGTGCATTTTCGCCAAGTGTGTTGGACGAAAATGTTTATTGTTTTTATACACTTATGGAATGTATTAAATGTCATCGAAAAAGCATTAAATATCGCTGCATAGGGTGCAAAATTCCAATTTGCAATGTGTGTTCAGTGGCTTGCTCTGAAAAAACGCACATTTTTCAACACACAAAAACGTTTCGCATATTTTTCGTCTTGTATACCGTGTAAATCTTAAAGTGACGGCCATAGGCATAATCAGAAAGCCACTCCAAGGCACTTTACATGAAAGAGTATTGCCGATTACAGTATTAGTAATGCTTATCGTAATACTATCGGAAAAGGTCGCATTTAGGGGGACTTCGTCAGGCTTTAGTTTAGCTGAATAGTTTGACCGTCCACAAATGCGGGATGTCCGAGCCCAAATTGGTTTCGCCGGTCACCTGACCGGTGACCTTCCTGCCGTTATTTCGCGCCCTGTTTAAATGCAGTTTAATAATTTATTAATTAATAATTTATTTGAATCAATTATTACCTAATTCTTCAAAACTTTAAATAATTATTAATTAGGTTAAAAATTTAATTTAATTTTATCTAATCTAATTTAATATTTTATGCATTATACGAATATTGTTTCATATTTTTATAGCAATGTGTAAATTGTCGTATTGTGGGGAACATAAACTACTTGTAAATTTTCAGCTACTGGGAGATCAATGCACACGAGGATGTCGGTTCTGCTCTGTAAAAACGAACAAAAAGCCACCTCCACCTGATCCACTGGAGCCAGAAAATACAGCAACAGCTATCTCACAATGGGGACTGGGTTATGTTGTTCTCACTTCAGTTGACAGAGACGGTATGGATAACGTATGGTATATATTAACAATAATACTAGAAATACATGAACGCAACAACAGTGCGCAACAGCCCCTCGCCCGCTTTATATGCAATTGTAACAACCCCCTCCCCCAATTTCTGTTTTTTTTGTTGTATTAATGACACACAGAAAACACCCCAGAAAATTAATTAGCAAAGTTCATAATGTAACTAGTCATGTATTGATACACCGAAAGAACATGCGAAGACAATATTAAAAAAACAACTAGATGAACCAAATAACAAATTTTCATTAAAAAATAGATATAAATAGTGGCCAAGAAAAGACACAATGCCAACGTACTGGCATCCAAAGACAACTCTGGACAAGATACTATTTATATTGATTTTCATTTTCAAAAAATGATCGAAAAATTATTTTGTAATCCAACCGAATTTATATATATATATATATATATATATATATATATATATATATATTTAAAACACTCATTAATAATTCATGAAGAAAACACAAAAGAAATCATGACCGTGAAGGAGGTTGTATATCTGATACAAACCACACGTGGTTGTATCACATATACAACCACTAGTGGTTGTATATCAGGTCACTATCTCCGCTCTAAAACATTGAAATTGAGCTTTTTGTGAATTAATCTGAACAAATATTACTCATATTAACATCAAAGACTCGGCGTGTTTTAAGCTGTTTACAACATTCGCGTCCGTGTTGTATCGAATATATAATCACTCGCCTTCGGCTCGTGATTGTATATTCGATACAACACGGCCGCTCATGTTGTAAACATTACATATATATATATATATATATATATATATATATATATATATATATATATATATATATATATATATATATATATATATATATATATATATATATATATATATATATGGGTTGCGACACAGGTACCGTAGAGAGCTCAATACAAAATAGTAGAGCATATACATAAAATGCTTAAGTTGGCTAAAAACTATAAAATTCTAAAATTCTGTTACTCGAGTTTCACGCTCAGCTATCGCTGGCGATCATCAGACGAATAAAAATTGTAAAAACTAGTTTTTACAATTTTTATTAGTACTTTATTATACTTTTACATGTGTTGATTTTTCTATTATATTAACAGGCACGAAATCGATCATAATTATGTAAATACTCCCACATATAGTTACAAATACATATGACGTAACAGGTTAATCTGGGCCAAAAGAATAACTGTTGTTTTTACAAATAGACCTTTCCGCACGAAGTGCGTGTATAACGCATTGAGAGATTTGATTGGCTCTCGCAGAACGTCGGACATTCAAAACTTCGGACAATTTTGGACATTAGCCAATCAGATTTTTCAAAAAGAAAGATCACGTGATCCATTCACTTCACGCGGAAAGATCTATTAATTGCCTAATTTCATGTCGCGAAAGAGACTGGCACTGTCCTGGAAAATCTGTTAGTGCCAGTCTCCGGCGTGGTGTGAAACAAAGGAATATTGCATGCCGGAGGTTGATACTAACGGATTTTCCAGGGCAGTGCCAGTCTCTTTCGCGACATGAAATTAGACAATATACCCTTCTAAAAACTTTTATCTACATGCAGTAATCGATATTAGTGGCGAAAAATATGGCCTTTCAGCTAAACACTAAATTTTGTCACACTCACAATTTTCATTCACGATTACTTTAATATATTATCTCGATAATTGGGTGTAACAGCGAAATAGTCTCAGCAATACACCATGCATTATACTTCATTGGCATCATCGTTATATACAAATGGTTTTGGTCAGGTGTTAAAAGTGTATGTGTCAAATATGATCTGCTATTGGTTTTTGTATTCTTTCTCGGATTAAGTATTTGCATATATACAGTACATGTATACCGATGTCTCCAACTAATTATAATGTATTTATTCTTAGATTTACCTGACGGCGGTGCTTCCCACTTTGCTGAAACTGTTACAAAAATAAAAGAGAAGTTAGAATTAAATGCTCATACATATAATATTTTACTTTGTGCTACAGTACTGCTCAGAAATAACCTAACAAAAACCGAGGTCAAACCTAGGTTACCTCGGCTTAATCATAATACAACTCTGTTCAGAACTGTCTCTAAATCACTATGAATCAAAATATGGACTGTTTTCTGTACTAGATAATTTTATTGTGCTTTACTAAAGTTTATTACCATTTCTATCATTGTTTAACTTAACCTCAACCTCAACCGCACTGTTAGGTTATTTCTGAGCAGTACTGTAATTGCTTTTCCTTTTAATTTGTTATAAAAAGTGTTCAATTAAACCATTGTTTTGAAATGGTCAATTTATATTTATTTTGAAAAATATTGATTAAGAAAAGTAATTATATTTTTAATCTAATTTTTGAAAACTCGAGATTTGAGTGTATTACAGTACGAGACTATATATTGACAAGGTAATCAGTAATCAAGTTTTTGTTAATAACTCTGATCTTAAAATGTCATTATTACTGGAGCTACCTGTCGTAGCCCAAGTCTAGGTTTCGGTTAGGTCTTTTTTTTTAGTGTCACGATTTTGCATTTTTGCACTTTTTACTTCCGTTACTATTCATACTTTCGGTGAGTTGTTAGCCGTGATTGAGTGAGGCCGTGAGGCACGTTGTAAGTTCTTTTCTCCTTTTGCTTTTGGAGTTGGACAAAAAGTTGAACAGCTCTGTGCAAGGTGTTCTTGTACATTGTTAGTCGATTGCGAAATAGACTGACTGACTTTGTAGTTTAACAGTGATCAGATGTGGCTGGCAACTGTCTTAATCGCAAATATGTTCACCAATGTGAAGTATGCACCACATTCAGCCTTCGATCTGATCTTCCTCGTCCCACTCCCACTTTTGCTCGCGCGGTATAGAGCCTC
The DNA here is from genome assembly GCA_964035015.1 of Corallium rubrum. Classification (NCBI taxonomy): domain Eukaryota; kingdom Metazoa; phylum Cnidaria; class Anthozoa; order Scleralcyonacea; family Coralliidae; genus Corallium; species Corallium rubrum. Next base: position 32,087,832 of record OZ035997.1, read on the forward strand.
TGCAGAGGAGACCTCCGCACTTTGCCAGTATATATAGCCCGAGTGAGCGCCTGACCCAAGCGTCTTGTTTTTGTTATGAACATTGTTGACAATGACTATATTGATTTAATCATGAGGATGACCGGCCTTCTTACCAGTGCATTACTGGGTTTTGTGTTCATGTTTAGATTACTTATATCTGGCTTTCGTTTGGTTTGCGGAGAAGTGTAATCTGGGGAAATCTCAAAGAGATAGATAATCAAAAATCTAAATATGTCAAGTGTTGTTTGCGTGGGTATAAGGCTGTTCTAAAAAGTGTCAAAAAAAAGTCAGAGAAGAACAAGCTTGGCATTGTAGTTCTAGACAATCTTATGTACGTGTTTATTATACACGCATGAATTGCATGCAGTATTTCATTGTTTCATTGCTCTATAACCTGATCCTATAGCTCTTATACAGTGTAACTAATCGGTTAAGATCGTCGTTCTTAAGTTTATTACTTTTTATCGCATTTTTGTGGCATGTTTTGCCCTCATATTGGCTTATTATTGGCAGTTTCCTAAAAAAAGATTCGAGCCTGATAAACTTTGAGGACCATATTTTATGCAAACGTTTTTCTTAGAAGAAATATTTTAAAATTTCACAATTATTTTTATCTATATTTTACTGATTATAATATAGTTTATTTTTAACTCATATTCCTTGACCTGCATTTTATTATTGTTTAATTTAACTTTTGTTGTGATAAAAACATGATGTAATATTATAGCCGTCTTGATAAACTGTGACTAACTTACAAAGTTCTCGGAAAGAAATTTAGAAACGGTTGCCAAATGTCGTCATTACGGAATACTGTTCTTTAAGATTTAAGTGGCAAAACAATCTCGCGCGAACGTTTAAGGAATAATAAAACATATGCCTTTTCCACACCTATTCGTTTTCGTTTGAAAACGGCATTTTCGAAAAGTTACACCTTAGGTCCCGTTTTCGAAAAGTTCCGATTTTGATGACCGTTTCATCGTTTTACGTGTGGACGGAAGATGGATTCGTAAAAAAATGTTTGTGTTTTAAAAAAAATCCGGTTACATAGGTCTTAATGAAGTTTAGCTAATAATTTTAGTTTCGTAATTATACATACATGCAGTACGTTTCGTGTTTTATTTTTAGAAACCCAGCTTTGTTGGTTGAATGTCTTACTCCAGATTTTAGAGGAAATTTGGACCATGTCAAAATCATTGTCGATTCAGGCTTAAATGTTTTCGCTCATAATATTGAAACTGTAGACAGACTACAGCTGTAAGTATATACAATTGATTATTTATTAACCTTTCAAATTACGTAAAAGTTCAGTGGTGCGTAGGCAGCGCGTTACGAAGTAGGCCTATAGAAAACCTTAAAGAAAAGGTTTTGACATTGTCTACGTCATGTGTTTGTCTAAATTTTATAAAGTATATGGTCTCTTTTGAAGAAAACGAAAAAGAAAACGAGCTGATATATAGTTGACAATCATTTCGAAAGCCAAAAACGCGTGTCGGTAAGCAAAAAGTGCAGCTAAAGTGAACATATTTACAGATTTCTTCTTAAAGGATAATTCTGAATGGTTTTATGTTGTATTAATGTTTCTTGACTTTCTTGGTGTTTGGGAAGACTGTCCGTTTTGAGCTTGCATCATTCGACGACAAACCCGACAAAGTTTGGAATTTTCCACGGAACCTTTGTTTCACACCAAAATTAAGAAAGAAATTAACTAAAAAAAACCTTTTTTTCAAAGCCTTTTTTTTTGCTCAAAAAGAGTTGCCGGCGTTAAGCCTCTTTTCCAGTCATTGCAGAAACAGGCTTGCAGCTCGCTGCGAGTACTTGTATCTAATAAAAAAGAACTCAGAGCGAAAATAACAAACACTGCGAGTCCTTTTTAATTATTAGATGCAGGTACTCGCAGTTCGCTGGAAAAGAGGCTTTAGTCGCCAACGCGCCTCCGACTGCATTCAGATTGCAGGCGCGTATGTTATTTGTAATAAGTGCGTTACGCTGCCCCCGATGGAAATATTAACGTTATTAATATATATTCTGACATTTTTTGTATCCTATAAAACATATCCTATAATCAGCTACGTTTGAGTGAAATTAGCCCAAGCGCGTCTTCGAGCCTATTAATAGCAAACATGCATATACTGCGAGTGTTTAACTGAATAGCTTCAAAAGCGACCCATTTTGTAAATTTATCAATGCAGTCGAGGAAATCAAAGCTAAAGTTTATATACTGTAAATCAGAAGAATTTTTTAATTTCAGAATGATTTCCTTTGTGTTTTCCTCACGAATTATTAATGAAATTTTGAAGTACTTTTAGATTATAATAATCTTTTAGATAATAATAATAAAATACGTGTGTTTTTTGCTGAACGTATTTTTGTTAGGCTCGTGCGTGATCCAAGGGCCGGATACAAACAATCGTTGAATGTTTTACGTCATGCTAAAAGCCTGCGATCAGACCTAGTGACCAAGACTTCAATAATGTTGGGTGTTGGAGAAAGAGACGAAGAGATTGTGCAAACACTCAAAGGTCAGTCCGCATCTACTGAATTTTTTTAGATTCATCAATGATACAAGTAACTGTTTCATGTCAATTTTAATAACACCGTGTAAATGTCCAGTTGGTAACCCCTCTCCGAAAATAAACCTTTTCTTTTAATATACCTTTCCCTAAGAAGTGAATTATTTTAAAATCTAAGCTCCTCAGGGCTTATTATTGGAAGTTCATGGTATAGTGCAGACCTTTTTATAAAGAAACTAAGTTTATTGAGTGCTAACATGAAAGAGTTAATTTAAACATTAGACGTTGAATTTAACCATAGTTAATGGAGGGGGGGGGGGGGGGGGGTGGTTTGGAAACTCGGCAAAAGTCATCGTCCCATGCTTTTGTTCAATTTGTCTAATTTCACGGTTACTGAACGTATTGTATTCAGTCATCCAATACCAACGTTCGGGTTTAATTAGCGTAGTCCTTCGTCGTGACGTGTTGTAAGTGGTTTGTTCGTTGTGTAGTCCTTCGTCGTCACGTGTCCATAGAATTTCCTTTCTTCAACCAATTGCCTTCCTCCAACATGAACTATTGTGTTAACATGACCATTGCATAATCTTGAAAGACAATGTAGCTTCCAAACCATCCCCCTCCACTAACTATGATTTAACAGTGTACTGCGTCTTAATTCTAGATCTTAGGAAAGCTGATGTGGATTGCTTAACACTTGGGCAGTATATGCAGCCAACTCGGTTGCATCTGAAGGTAGAGCAATATGCAAGTTTTCACTATTTTAGGGTTATGAATTATTAGTATGGTGGTCGGAGAGCTTTCAGCGTCCCTGAGACCTTGAATGTTCCTAGGCTACCTAGAATATGAACTAGTTTTCTGATTGGATATAAGTAACCAATCACATAGTCAAACAATTGCGAATTCGTTCCCATATTCATTACTGTTTATGGTTTTCTTTGGGTTAGGTGACCTAAATTAATCAGAAACTGAGAAACCTTTTTTGGTATATGTATGACGCCAGCATAAAATCACAGCTCGTTATAGGGTCTTTAAAGTTTGCCGAGTTTCCAGATCATATCTTGATTTACTCTTATATACCAGATAATTATTGGGAAGCATTTTAAATTATTTTAAAATGAGGTGCTGGAATTTGGATTTCAATTAACCTATCTGCATGCAGCTACATCGATGAGAACAACCAGTTCAAAGTCCCAAAAGGCAAAACTATTACATCTGACTTAACCCACTTGCACCAGACGAGAAATATTGAAAACGAAAAATTTAGCAAGACCGAATGTACAAAAAACCATGGGCGAGTGTGAAAGACGAGTACGACACATACACGCGCTGTACCAGATATTGAACACAAATAACATTAAAATTGGGTCTATACAGTCATTACATTATACTACATGTAGCTGTGTGAACCTTAGTGTTTTGGCGCCAAAAGATTTGGTCAATATACTTAGTTTTCTTCGTCTTATATACTTAGGTGTTTACATGTATCTTGAACAAGTTATTTGAGGTAGACGTAGTTTAACGCTATACTCTGGCTTAAACGTTTTTTGAGCGTAGCTTAAAAAGTTACTGTTCACGACCCAACGTTTCGACACTCTGATCTAGTGTCTTTATGTCAGGCGTGATCGTTGTGAAGACGGGACCTGTCTTCACAACGATCACCCCTGATGAAGACACTAGATCGGAGTGTCGAAGAGTTGGGTCGTGAACAGTAACCTTTTAGACTACGTTCAAAAAATTTTTTAAGCCAGAGTAGCGTTAAATTATGTCTGATTCTTCACCTGGCTGCGTTGGGAATTTATTTGATTATTTGAGGTACATGTAACAACTTTCCAAATGTTTAGAGTATCCAAAGTTGCAAACGATCTGATTCATACACTCAAAACACTCTGTTGAAAACAAACCAATGCATTCTCTGCGTGTCATAACATACTGTATTGCAGCAGTTTCACGTGATTCGCGCCCACAGGATGTAAACGTTCTTGGCCGATAGTTAATTGTTTTTGACATAAAGGACTAAGGAGTGGTTTCAACGATATGTATAGTATATATATTATCTGATTAAACAGCCTATTCCTATTTAGATCTCACTAATATTGGTTTAAAACGGCCTTGGTATTCTTTAGGACATCGGTGGTGTCGGTGGTTTTGTTATTTTGCGTGATTTGCTAATCACTCCTTTATGACAAAAACAACTATCGCCGTTAAGAACTTTTACATCCGGGCGCGAATCACCTGAAACTGCTCTAACTGTTCTAAATTTATTTCTGATCTGCATTTTTTCATTTTTTGAGTTGTGTAATAACATTGTAAAACTTAATTAACTACTTTGAACAATATTTTTATTATTTTGGTGACCTGTGCGTTTATTTTTATCTTGAACTTAGGTGGCAGAATATATAACACCTGAAAAATTTGAACACTGGGAAAAAATGGGCAAAGAATTAGGTTTTGCGTATGTAGCAAGTGGCCCGTTGGTCAGATCTTCCTATAAAGCTGGTAATGTTTATATTTTTTTATTGAAAATGGTGTTTATATGGAAGAGGGTCTGATAAGGTCAGCGCTCTTTGCCGATATCTCTCCTGATTAGTTAAATTCTTTGTGAAATTTGTTTCGGTTTATATGAGTGGAGGGCCATGCAGACTTCTTTTGGCGAGATGTCGCCATTGACGAAGGCCTCTAGTTTTTTATGTATAATCTTCGCTCAAGAGGGCTGGCCTTCTGAAAGAGTTATTGTACGCATGAGCTGCGTGAAGGACCAGCTCTCCTCGAAAGGCTATAGAAAATTCCCATGTAAATGCAAGGTGAAATCCAGCCCTCATACTAGAGCTAGCCTTTCTAGGAGAGCTATGGCTATCTCCATACAAACACTATATTACATTTCTTTTACTTATCTTAAAAATTGTTAGTGTTAGTTCTATTTCTTTTAGTTTGCTATATTACTTTGTTAAATGTAATTTGCAACGCCTTACGTTAATTTTTTTTTAATTACTCAAAGGCTTGGAGATGTTTTTGTAACTGAAAATCTTGTTAAATTCAAAATGGTGCATTGTCGGAAATGCCTTCAGAAAATGTCGTTAAGGTCGTCATCGCATACGATTTGAATTATTGATTTTGATATAACTGGATCGAAAAATTAGGTTCTTCTACTTTTTTAAAGATTTAAAAATAATTGGGATATATCGGAATGAGATCGGAAAAATGTCTCACTGTCATTGGAAGTAAGATGTTTTTAAAACTTATATATATAGTTCCAATTGGACTACACCAAATTCCTCCAAAAAACTTTGTCGACTTACTTGCTTCGTTATATACTTTAAGGCGAAGCAAAGTTGTTTTTACGTTGCAATTCACCTTTACTAATGTACATTAAAATAGTAAACAGTTTTTGTGAGCAACAATAAGACATGGCGTATCGTGCTACTATGTATAAACTAAGGTTACTACACATGTGTATATTTTTTAAAATAAGTTGAAAAGAACTATGTATGGGATCATCACATGAAGTCTCTATATCTCCCCGGAATTAGAAATATACAAGAATGAGGGCACCACTTAATGTGGGTATTTTCCCGAAGTCAAATTAACAAATTAGAAATCAGAGAGAATATCTTCCCAAAGAAACTAAAAAGATACCTCTGAAAGATATCTCAAACAAGAAAGAAAAAAACTATAATGAGTAATTTTCAAAAAGTAAAAATGGATTAAAGTTTTTTCGTTTGTTTTTGTTGTAAAAGCTGTCTTAAGTTAAACTCAGAGAAAAACTCTGATCTCCAGACAGGACTGGAACCCGCAACCTTCCGAATGCCAGTAGGACGCTCTCACCATTGAGCCACTGAAACTCAGATGGTAGGCCGAGGTTGTTTTCGATATTTATACGCCTGCATGGGAACTAGTCAAACCGTACGTGTGTCACAAGTACTTATTGGGCTACAGGTCTTATTGTGTCAGTTTATTTTCAGTAAATGTTTTTCTATGTTAGTATAGTGGTTTCAGCTTGAAGTTGGTAAAGTTTATTTTTCGTGCCATAAAATAGATTTCCTGATTTTATTATATTTGACTAAAAAAACTAGTTAAAACGACACCCCCTATCTTAACTTCATCTTCATCTTCATCTTCATCTTCATCTTCATCTTCATCTTCATCTTCATCTTCATCTTCATCTTCATCTTCATCTTCATCTTCATCTTCATCTTCATCTTCATCTTCATCTTCATCTTCATCTTCATCTTCATAAGCCAACTAGTTTTCCGTAATTTTATACCTATACGTTTCGACGGAACAGCAAAGTTTGATAACGCCTGGTCACGCCGATAAAATGAATATTCTAAAAGTGTATATAGCGTATACTTTGCTCAAAACTCCGACCCACCCCTTCCTATCGATAATAATATCATACAAAATACTATTACCTCTAAGGTTTGCAATTTTACATTCACAACTATACTGGCAGGTGTTCCCTCGCGCATACAGTTCTCGTGCACGCAGAACATCTGTCCTGTAGGCTACATTGAAATTTTAAATTGGTGGCTGTTTTTTACGTATACGTTTCATGACTGCAAATTTTAATTGTTCAGAACATTTCCTTTTTATTGTATAGGCGAATTCTTCTTGGAAAATCTAGTAAACAAGAGAAAATCTACAGACATCAACTCACAAAAGTACTAATTCAACGACATCCACTTAAAGTATTTCTTATTTTACTCAAATTACTGTTATTCTTGCTCTATAGTTTTACTTTAAAATGCCTATAACCCTTGAAATCTTTAGTTTTCTAACTAGTATTGCCAAAAATAGCTGATAAGTCTTTTAAATGTTTTGATTTTCGTTTCGAAAATATTGACATTTAAATATTCCTATTAGTTAGAAAGAAACGCAAATTAACGAGACCTGGGACGACCAACTGGTGACTGATTATTTGGAAAAGCCAAAAACAAATCATATATCTGGCACTTTTTTGGCTCGATGATAGTATGTATGAAAACACAAAGAAAATCAGTACCGTGTCGGTGGTTTGGATATCGGAGGAAGAAATTACATAAATTAAGCAAACTTTTACCCCAATTTTCTCTTAAAATACTGATTTGTTTGAGATGCTATATCATACACTACTCGGAGTGTTTCATCAGGATATCCAAACACTTCGAAGTTTGTTCAAAAACCTCGGCTTCGCCTCGGTTTTCAACAAACGTCTCAGTATTTAGATATCCTGATGAAAAACTCTTCCTCGTGTAATATATATATATATATATATATATATATATATATATATATATATATATGTATGTATATATATATATATATATATATATATATATATATATATATATATATATATATATATATATATATATATATATATATATATATATATATGAATTTGAAGATTTGTAAATATATGAATTTGAAGATTTGTAATCCAGGCATAATGTCCGGATTATATAATTAAAGTTTTGAGCTTTCAACTCGGTTCTTCGAGTCTTCTTCAGAAAAGTTTAACGGTTTATTTGAATGTTCGCGCTGTTCCTCACGTAATTGTATTCGACGAGAGCATCTGATTGGTGCGATGCTAGGAATAGGTGGTGTTTGATTGGTTGTGACGGGACGCGTTGCTAACCAGGTCTGTGTATAGTTGATGCCACTTGATGGTGGTCGTGGAGTGTCCAGTGTTCGACAGGTGGATTTCTTCGGAAGGAACGGAGGGTGTGTGTGAATCAGGATTGTTATGTGAACGTTTTAATTCAAGGTAGGTTGTAGGATGTCGATGTATCGGTTTATACACGTTTCTCTATGCTGTGCTACGCTTCTTTAAATTCGCGCGCATGTTTGGTGGTCGCCTGTCCTAGTATTTTCGTTCGTGACCAGTCAAAAGTGTGTCCGTTGTCGTCAGCGTGTTTGGCAGGAAGTGAATTATGGTCATGTCGGTTTATAGCGTTCTGATGTTCTGTTAGTCGTGTCTCAATCTTTTTAGATGTTTCTCCAACGTATTGTTGTGAGCAGTTACGGCAAGGAAACATGTAAATAGCGTTGTGTCTATCGCTTGTAATTGTCTTGTCCTTGTCTTTGTGTTTCGTGAAATTAGATCTAAGTTTATGTGTTGGTTTGTGTGCTATGTCAATGTTGAATGCTCGGAGAAGTCTAGCTGTCATTTCTGACGTAGTGTGGATGTATGGTAAAGTGATCCTAGTCCTTTCAGGAGCATGTTGGTCAGGCGTGATGTTCGTTGGTGTTCATTTTTTGCGTGTTAGGACTGTTGATGAAGTTCCTAGGGTAGTTGTTCATACGGAATGTCGAGAAAAGGTATCTACGTTCTTCTGTTTTGGATTGTTCTGTGTTACAGTGCGTGTCAATTCGGTTGAATAATGTTTTAAGTAATACAACTGATTTTGTGTTGAGTAGGGTGGTTGCTGTTGTAATTCAGTATTTGGTCAGTGTGTGTTTTCTTTCGGTAGACTTGGGTGTGCAAGGTGCCGTCATTAGTTTTAGTCAGTAAGACGTCGAGAAAAGAGAGTTGGTTTTTCTGTTCTTCTTCTTTTGTAAATTTAATATTTTCCGTAGTGTTGTTGATTGTTTGTAATATTTTGTTAGTTTTGTCTTTCTTGATTATTGCAAACACGTCGTCTACGTATCTGTCCCATGTTCTAATGTCGTTGTTGTTAGTCACGGTTCTCTTTTCCAGTTCCTGCATCACTGCTTCAGCAAGGAAACTGGAAAGAGGTGACCCCATAGGGGTATGGCGTCATATTACCGCCAATATTCATGTTTCTCATCATTCAACATATTTCCGACATTGAAGTTAATTCGGACAATGAAGTTGTTGATTATTCAACATATTTTCGACATTGAAGTTATATCGAACATTGAACATCTACATGTTTTCGTCATTAAAGTTAAATCGTACATTGAACATGCCGCTTATTCAGCGCTCATCAGAACTTCAATGTTCCAAAAATGTGGGAAAAAATTCAACACCTGAATACGGGAAGTTCAATTTTGGCGGCGAAGAACCATAGCGCGAGATGTCCGCCAATATTAATTAGCTTGTATTAGCACAACCCCCCGGCACATTTAACTCGTGTCCAGGCCATAACACATGTGTGTTACGCGGTCAGAGTAGATGCTGTGACAAAGTGACGCTATCCGACTTCATCAATACACGCAAAAGTTGTTCCCAAAGCTAAAGTTTACTGGTATTTGAAATAATAAAAAAATGGATTGAGTTTCATTGAGGGCTGAATACAGAGGAAATACGTTCTGCTAGAGCTGCTCTATTGGAAGTGTTTTGTAAAATGTAAAATAAAAGTAAACGTAAATCATAAGGTTCAGGTATTTGGACCCTGGCTGTGACTTACCATCCTTGGTGTATTGTGTTGGTGAATAGTGGTGGGAAATGGTTAATAGTTTGAGGTTTAAGGTGTTAGGGATTGAGATTATGGAGGTTAGGGTTGGGGTTGAGAGGGTTATGTTTAGAGTTGAGGTTATGTTTTAGAAGTGGATTTTAAGTTATGGGTGGGGGGTGGGGGTTATTATTATAACTTATTTTTATTTTTAAATTTAATTATCACATATTTTAATTTACAAAATAAACTTGGGCTGATAATTGTGATTAAGGTCAGGGTTAGGTTTAGGGTTAGGTTTTATGAAGTGGATTTTAAGTTTTAAATCTTATGGGGGGGGGGGGGTAGTATTATAATTTATTTTTATTTTTATTTTTTATTTTAATTATAATTTATTTTAATTTGTAAAATAAATCCTTCTGGAGAAGTCAAATATGTTTTTGTTGTGGTAGGGAGTCCAAATATGGGAATCCACTGACTTGTGCTGGTGATTGTGATTAATGTCATGGGTTAGGGTTTGATTTTTTGAAGCGGTTTTAAGTTTTGGGGTGTTGGGTGGGGGGTTAGTGTTATAATTTATTTTTAATTATAATTTATTTTTAATTTCTAAAGTAAATCTCTTCTGAAGAGGTGAATTCTGTTTCTGTTGTAGTAAGGAGTCCAAAATTGGGGATGCTCTGACTTGTGTTTCCTTGAGATTGGAGTACGTCGATCGACGCTGATGTCTAGTAGAATTTAGCACCGGTGGCGATCAGGCGAGCTCCAATATGAGTTTGTTGAGTGATTCGTATTAAGATTTGTGAGAGTTTCCGTATCAAAGGGAGATAATTTGGGGGAGCAGTTGCATAACTCGGGTGCGGAAAAAGAGAAATGCCACGGACGAGATAAATGCCTAAGTCCGCTATCTCGACCGAGTCCCTGTTCTGAAAAAACATCCGAGTTTTCAAAAAAACAAGGAGCCATGTTATCGTCAGGTTCCAAGCATGGCCGGGAAGGCACGTTTCTAACCCGCTAGCAGGTACCGGATACTTGTCGGTAGAAAGTGTTTTGAAAGCAGAATTCCGTTGAAAGGCATAGGTCAAGCAGTTCAAGTATGTCTTTGGTTCTTGTTTGCCACGATGTATCGTCAGTAAGTAGTTCAGTGATTCGTCGTGCTGTGTCTAGTGGTATGGAAGTAAATAGAGAAAATACGTCAAAGGATACCATGATTTCATCAGGTTCAATTTATATATATATATATATATATTTTCGCTTACCTCAAAAGTCTGCTACAGGCTGTTTCATCTAAAAAAGAATCTTCAGGCAGATGACGTATATATATATATATATATATATATATATATATATATATATATATATATATATATATATACGTGTGGGTTTTGGTCTACGAAACGCAAAGAGTGCTCGATAACATATAGTTAAAGCAAATATAGATTTTCGCTTACCTCAAAAGTCTGCAACAGGCTGTTTCATCTAAAAAAGAATCTGCCTGAAGATTCTTTTTTTAGATGAAACAGCCTGTTGCAGACTTTTGAGGTAAGCGAAATATATATATATATATATATATATATATATATATATATATATATATATATATATATATATATATATATATAACAATTATACCATGAGCTCCAGTCGTATATGAGCTGATGAGTTCATCTACGACGAGAGCGAATGGTATATATAATTGTTTTATTATATAGCGAAAACATTTATAAAAATAAAGAAAAACTTTAATCCATAACGAAAATGAATCGCTTGAAAAAACTCGAACTTCCGCCACCCATATTTCTGCCGTGCGCATTTTCCTTCACGTAGCAAGTATTGCCAACCTTGAGATTTTATCCCAAGATCTTGGGATTTTTTGAAGGTTTTGGGATTTTTTTCTCAGAGATTCAACTTGGGATTTTTCTTGGGATTTTTCCAGAGCAAACAGTTTCGATTTTAAAAAACTGATTTCAATGTTAATTATTATTTTTTAAATTTACTTGATCATTAGATAATACTCAGTGATCATAATGTTTCGTTTGATTTAGACAAGATGAAGTACTCTATCCAAATGAAGTATCACTGATACAGTGGGCTCAGATTGCTCAAAAATCTCAAAATTTTATCGCACGTCCCAGGTCCGGGGTGGTCAAAAAATCTCAAAATTTTGTTGCATATATGTGAAACACGATGTCGATGCCAACGGGAAAAAATTGGTACTCACAGTAGTAGCTGCATACACGGCAATAGAGACCTGGGAACTAGTCGGTAAATGAAGCTGTGAACCTTGGGATTTTTTGGTAAACAATAGGGAATCTTGGGATATTTTCAGACCTTTACTGGGATTTTTATGAAACTTGACTTGGCAACACTGAGCAAGGTTTACTGACTTGGAGTTCAAAACAGTCTCGGAAATGTGTTTGAGAGCTCTTAGAGTTTAAAAAAAGCATTGGAAACGACTTAAACAGCTCAGGAAAGTGAAAAGGTTAGTCAGCTGTTTTTTACTTTATATTGTCATAAAAGATTTAGCACAGGGCCGGAGCTAGGGTGGGGTGTGGGGGGGGTGTAACACCCCCCCAAGAATTGCTTTATTTGTTCTATAGTTGGCAGACAAGAGGTTTCAGTCGGCAGTCTGCACCCGCCAGCGGCCAGACTCGGCGAGTACGAGTACTGACGAGTGATGATTATGTGGCAGTCGGCAAAATTGAGCGTACAACCCCCCCTGCAAAATTTTCTAAGGACGGCCCTGATTTAGCATTTAAAAAGTTATCAAAAAGCCGAAACGTTCGGGAAAATTACACTTTGTTGATTTACGGTCTTTAAGCATACAAATAACATAGTTTCCATTTATAATGCTTTATTTCTTTAGAAAATATATTTTACTGGTTACTACATTAATGAATATACGTATGTTTACGACTTGTATTTCGTTTAACAAAATATTATTGTCAACTCGGTAATAAGTAAGGTTTTGTAAAGCTCTCAACTGCTTTTTTCAGTAGCTTTCGATTTTCGTATATTTGCGGACGACATTAATCTTTTTTGTGCTAATGCAAATCTAGTTGATTTGGAAAGAGCATTAGATTTAAGAGCATTAGATTTAATTTAGAATTAACAGGAGGCAGTTTAATCTGTAGTACACAGAATGAAAAACTCGTGCCACCATCTTGTTTTTTTATTACTAATGGTATATGAGCTGATAGCTTGCCAGTAGCAGAACCAATGAGATTGCAGAACAGCTCATATATAGTGAGTAGCTATATAATATATATATATATATATATATATATGTATATTTATATATTTATAATATAGCTACTAATGGTATATGAGCTATCTTGCAATCTGATTGGCTGCATTACTAACTGTGTATCAGCTCATATACAGCGAGTAGTGAAAATCAATATGGCGGCGTAGTTTTCTTAAACCCATTGCAGATGAAACTGGCTGGTTTTTTCAACGTATAGCTCAGAAAAACTTGAGCTAAGAAGGGGAAACTAACATTTAACACAAAATACACAACCCAAATGCACAATTTACAAGGTTAAGATGGTAAATCCACTTTAAAAACCGTCTTTTAAGAGTTTACAAAACCCGTTATAAATTTCAGGTTGACAATAATGTTTTGTCAGACAAATTAAAATCCACAAGAATTGAACTATTACTCAGCAAAGTGGGTTTTTGAAGTAATAAATCATTATGGATAAAAACTGTTATTCTTTCAGGTTAGAAATATTTAGAAACGCGTAATTTTCGCTATTAATTATATTTTTAGCTTCTTTGTCCATTTAAAAAGCCAAAGATTCACAACCACGACAGATTAAGAAATAAACCACCCACCCTTTGACTTTTCAAAGCTGTTTTTATTCTTCATTCAATCTTTTCAACGTATTTTTTGGCTCAGAGAGAAAATTCTGAAGCTGTTTTCAACTCGGCAAGAAACTTGAAAACATAAACTACAATACGCATGACGGAAGCTCGCATGTGGCGGATATTCAATTAATATAATTTATTGCAATAAATCAACAATTTTGCATTAATTATCATAATATATTTTGCTATATTATAAAACAATTATACCATTCGCTCTCGTCGTATATGAACTCATAGCCAACAAGGCGCTTCGCCATATACGACTCGAGCTCATGGTATAATTGTTAAATATATATATATATATACTTATAGTAATACCAGTTCTAAAATGAAATAATGTTGCTACTCCGAGTTTCGCGCATTGGAGCGATCTTCAGGCAATTAAGGTGCAGGAATCACTTGACATGAACGTTATTTTTAAACGTTAACTTAAATTTTTAAATTTGACCGTTATTTTTTAATTTTTTTTATTTGACCGTTATTTTTAAGCATATACTGTATCATAAAAGGCATAGTTGAAACGGAACACTTTAATTGCCTGACGATTTCTCCAATGCGTGAAACTCATAGTAGCAACATTATTTCATTTTGGAACTTCTATATTACTATAAGTATAACTCACTCTACCTACGTAGCCTGTTTACACGCCTGTTTACACGGAAGACAAATTCGGAACCGTTGTGAAATTAGTACGGTTCCGCCTGTTTACATGGTGAAATAGGGCGAATTCGAGACCGGTCTCAAATTCGTCCAGTGCTGTGTAAAGGTAGCTAGCTACGTCCGTCATGTAGGTACCAGGCCCTTTCCAATTTGCAGAAATTTCTAGCAAGGATTTCAAAATAGCGATTTCTCGCAATATTTAAAGAGAGATATCTCAAAACGAGTGCACCACATCAAAAACTGTAAAAGATCTAATCCGCTGTTTTTGTTTTCTCTACTTAATGTTATATAGGCACTTTAGCGCTTCCCAATCTGGGTTACCGGATCACAGAGATAGTGACTATAAGAGGTGAGTGAACTCTGGTTATTAATCCCTATAGGTATATGAATGTCCCTATTAATCCCTATAGGTACTACAGACCCTATAAAGACTCGATCCCAATATACTGACCCGATGCACAATTCCAATCCAGTCTTTAAAGGCACAGCATCAGGTATAAACTTTCTGTTTAATTAATAGTTTTGTGGGAGACAAAAATGATCTTTGTGCGTAAGTAAAAAAAAACAATATTCTGAAAACGTTAAAGAAGTAAGTCATTCTACATTTTCTTCATTGTACACAAACTAAATTTAGTCATTGATTTGCTTAAAAAGTCACTTTTATAAATGCATTTTCTCAACTATCAATTGACTCTTCATGATATTTGCACTCGATTACCTGGACAGAAGTTTTATAGTCTACTGATTTGAAGTGGATAACCTGAGGAAGTATTTTGATTATTTTGTTGGACTGTTCCTGTCATTTTTCCCGCCTCTTTTTAGCTGCCGTCAGCGTAAATCAAATTTGACAGGTTGCTAAGTTTGGAACGCTTTTCTTGAAATATACGTGACATTACGTAATATAGAAAAATTCTCTTCTTAAAGTTATACAGCCCTTTCGTTTTTTAGTTATCTGTATAGAAGATGAAAAAATAGCTGATAACTTATTTTACAGTTTTTGATTTGCACTTTTCGTTTGGAAGATATCTTGCATCCAAATTAAGAAATGTTGGCAAATTTCGATTAAAAACTATTCTCGTCCCCAGAGCCTCTCCTGTGCTGACGCGCCCTTTTCCGCGCGCCTGCACGGGAGAGGCTCTGGGGACGAGAATGACTAAAAACCGAAAACGCATTTCTGGAGTCTGGAAACTAGGCTGTGACGTCATTTAAGAGATGAGTCCAGGAGTTTCCCCAGCTTCACACTGTGGGAAGCTTCGATTCCCACATACTAAATTTATCGTATATGTTGAACTATTTCAATCCTGCCAGACAGATGCGCAGTATATGGATGTTCTAATGAAGCGAATTTGAAAGAAAAAATATCTGTCCATCGTATTCCTTACTTGAACGATGCCAGAGTTGAGGCGAAGAGAAGAAAGAAGAAGTGGGTCAATGTTTTGAAGATTTACCATGAATCAGTTGGCGTCAGCCCCTCGAGCCACTGTCGATACTCTCCCATCTGCCTTTCTTCTTCTTTATTTTTTAAATATTCAGCCAACCAGACCTCATCCGCAATAGGTTCGTCCGCGTAAGCTCCGGTGATATCATCTGAATCACTTTGCATGTCCACCTCACATCCACCATGTTGGGTTATATTCTTCATCTTCGACTTCGAGTTTATCTTGTCCTTCACGTAGATCTTCGTGAACTTCTGTTTCAGATCCTGAACTCGAGCCAGAATCTTTTTCTGCGTTTACAGTGTTTACAAGTTCCCCAACACATTGATTCGTCTCTTAAATGACGTCACAAGGTGGCTCGTTCCAGGCTTTTCATATAAATAGCAATGTTTAAAGAGCGATAACTTCCAAACGAAAAGCGCAAATCAAAAACTGTAAAAGAACTTATCAGCTATTTTTTCATCCTCTATAACTAAAAAACGAAAGGGCTGTATAGGCACTTTAACAGTTTGTTGCAAAAGTAAATGTATAGTCGATCAGCAATAGATTTGTTTGTTTCTTTTATTATATTTGCAAATCAAGCACAATGGACTTTATACTAGAAACGTTCATTGCTTGGATTTTTTAACAATGAATCTCTGGGTCTCCCCAATATCTCTTTTTCTTTGCCATTCATTTTTCTTTGCCTTCATGAAAGCCATCTTTTTCCTGAGCTTTTCTAACTTGTTGGCCTATCGAAAATAAAATAAAGATATTCAAGTTTTTAGTAATCTGTGTATCAACAGACTGTCTCTTGGGGGTTAGCTTTGTGAAGAAAAAAAGCAATTGTCGAATTAATTAATTAGTGAAAAATCGTTATAATCTAGTAAATATTTACTAATTGTATCAATGTAATTGCCGTGCCAACTATTCTTCCATTTTATTGTAATTTTGGTTCAAAATTCAATTGAAATGCCTTAATTTATAATTCTTCTTTGTCAGTGCTACTTAGCTCGATTAGCTTTGCTATTTCTAAATAGCCAGTACTTTAGTTTTGTTTAAACAGTGTTGGATTTACAGGGGGATGCACACCCCCTGGCCTTGGCCAAGGGGGATGCAGGTGGGTGCCAATTGCCTTGTCAAATCCAAGTACATTAAAGGACGCATTCATTCCATGTCCGTGTAAATTTCATAGGACCTAGGTAATAGGTATCATAGCTATCTGCTATATGATTCATAGATATATGATTCATATATTAGCTATCATATGATTCATAGGTATTAATAGGTATAAAAAAAATTTTCTGGTGGGCTTCGCCCCCTTGTCCCACCACCCGCTCGGACCCTGAACCCTGCCGAGGGCTGTGTCCCCAGACCCCTGCCGTAGCTCCCTCAGCGGCGCTCCACCCCAGAGCCCTCCATACGAAAGAGTTGGGACACCGGAAGTGAGTGCGTGAGTGATCCGCCATTTTGGATCCTAAACTAACAAGGCAGAAATAGGGTGAAAGACGTAAAATGACACAAAAACGAATATTACTCCGCTTTTCAGAAGACTTGATGGTTATTTTTCTTGGATAGCTGGTGTATTAGTTGATCTGAGTCATTTTTAAAGAGTTTAGGTAAATATTGATGAAAATTCCGTCGAAATGAAAGCCTGAAAGAAAAGCCGCTGGTGCCTTCCCCTGCAGCTAAACAAGTAAGATACTGTATTTATGTATAGATTTCGTCTTTATTTTTTCTGTACGATAAGATCTAGAAGCTTCAAACTTAATTTGAATCAGTTTAAAGAGATTATAAACTTCTGTGGATCATGTTAAGTAAAATAACCCCCATTTAAGTTATTTTTGCTAGCAATACAACCAATACTATTTATACATGTAAACATTATATGTTCACAACCTATATATACTGTATAATTACAGTAAGTTAGGTTTCGAGAGTTTTGTTTGCTATTAGCTTTTTAAATTTTTGGTGGTTATAAAGAAGCGATTTGATTTGGTTCTAAATATCCACTTCATGTATGATGTATCTGCTTGTCCACCAACTCTCTCATTGCAACTGACCAAGATCCTTTGCCACTTGAACTCTTTTGATTTTGTTTTTTCTTCTCTTCTAGTAAGGTTCTTATCTGTACCCTGAAGAATGTTTTTAATATTCTGGATACAGCTTGATGGCAGTCAGGAATGTTGTGGTGATCAGAACTCAAACAAGCATCAACAAGTGTCATCAGGACATTCTGTGTAGTCATAGTACCTTTCTTATTTTTTTTGTGAAGACTTTCTCAGCTGCTTCTAACAAGTGCTTTACTGCAGGAGAAATATAAACTAATGCTTGCTTTGTGTAATCATGCAACTGAACAAGATTCTGGCTCTGCATGGGCATAGTCATGTTGTGGTGGGACAGGAGGGATTGTTAAAGCTTTAACACAAGTGTCACAGTGATGATTTAACTTGACAAACTGATGATTTTACATGCAAAATGAAAATGAAAGTAATTTATTAATAAGACCTTGTAGTTGTCATTCTCGCTATTTGCATAAATTTGTTGCATTGCTTGCTGTAAATACAGTATTAATGGACTGGGAGAATTGTGACTGTACTTTGCTTCAACTCTGTGGCAATTTACCTTTTGAGATAATGCAAGAAAAACTTCAACAATAAGGCCACATGAAAATTCAATATACCGCATGCGCTGATTGATAATACAAATTGATGGCAATGGGTACTTCATGTTTAATAGCATTGTATGGCCAGTAGCCCTACAGGAATGTTGCAGTTTCATTGCATTTTCAACAGTCAAATTAGACCAAAGTGCTGAAAAATAAGAATGACCAATTATATTGACCTAGGCTGCTATACATTAAAATTACAGTGCAAGTGATGAAAAGGATAATACTGTAAATTTCCAGTTATAAGCCACTTACAGCATATGCAGTTCTACATTAAGGGGGTTTCAGTTGGCTTATTATGTGTTCTAGAGAATTATATTACCTAGCATACATAACGAACAAGGTAGCTTGTTACCTTTTACATATTTGAAGCCTATATCAAGAAGACTGATGGGCATGAAACAAAGGTCTGAGGGCATATAACTGGGAATTTGCAATATTTTGCAAGAAATTGATCATACCCCTTCCAGAGTCTGTTTTTTAGTCAGACAAAATTCCAGAAAGATTTGCTTTTGCCTTTCTTAATTCTCGTTTAACACTGCAGTTCAAACTCAATTGCTAAAAGATTGGTATTTCTATATTAGTAGAATTATTATCTTCACTTATGTTGGCATCATTAACTGGAATTGAGTCATGCAGTTGAGAATCGACACTGTCACCCCCATCCCTTATTCTCACTACTCATACTCTGAAGATTGTCTGAAAAAAAGTGAACTAGGTTTAGGTTAGGAGGAGATAAAATATATGATTCAGATTCGAGGTTCATATGAATGAATTTTTGGAAGAGCAATGTTTACTTGCCAGCCGTTTCGCGATCGGCGTTGTTCTCTTAGCTGGATTCTTTCTTCGAACAACTGGCTTCCGATGAGAAAATAGAGTAGGGATAGCGTTGGGTTTTAATTTACTGGCCACTTTTGCTTCAAATTGACTCGTTTCGAAGTGAACCCTTTATATTAGAGTTTAGAACACAAAGTCACAATTAATTAACAAGGGAACAATGCGTTTATAAATTGATAGGATAAAATCAAATATATATTTTTAATACTCATCTATTTTATAAAATCTATACTAACACTGGTTTTTATACTCGTTAATAAATAAATTATGTGCACAAATCTATATATGAATATTTAATATTTATATGCTAATGAACAAAATCAAAACAAAGAAATGTTTGTTGCCTCGCAAAGTCGAGCAGCCTTTGGGTCAAAATTTTCCCTCTTGATTGTGCACAGCCATTTCTTCCTTCTTTCGACGTTCCCTGTTTACCAGAAGGTATTCTGTACATCTTGTACCCATCTTCACTTCGATTACTACAACCAAATTAACGCACTACAAAACACCATCTCAAACATATCCTAATATGAATCCAGTGTTTTCTAGGATCCATAATGGTGGAAATCGCCCATGTGACCGGAATTGCCCAATCAGCTTTTAGAAATCCGTAAACAATAGATGTCCCAACTCTTTCGTATGGAGGGCTCTGCTCCACCCTGCCTCGGTCGCACCCCACGCTGCAGGCCTGATCTCACTTCGCTCGCTCAGCGCCCCCCTACCAGATCAAGCTGGCTCCATCACTGCGTTTAAATGTAATATAAATATGTAACTTTGTATCAAAATGTTTGTGTTGTAGCCAGGCACTACAGTAAATTACTTTAATACTAGAAATACATGATCGCAACAACCCCTCGCCCACTTTTAATATATACATTTTTGTAAACCACCCCCACCACCACACACACACTTTCTGGTTTTGGTTGGGTTTTTTTGTATTTAAGTCTACCTGTATTATAGTTTTTATATTTAGTCTATGTAATAATAAAATTAACAGCCTAAAAAATTTTGAATAGAAAGAGAGACACAAACCAGTATAACTTCAAAGAAAATTCATTGGCAAAGTTCACCCGGCTGTAGTCATGTACTGTAGTATTAAGTATTGACACACCGAAAGAGCATACAATGTCAATATTAAAAAAGAAACTATAGCCCTAAACTAAGACTATAGTCTTAAGTCTAAGACTGTAGTCGTAAGACTAAATTTATAAGACTATAGTCCTAAGACTAAATTTAGAAGACTATAGTCCTAAGACTAAATTTATAAGACTATAGTCCTAAGACTAAATTTATAAGACTATAGTCCTAAGACTAAATTTATAAGACTATAGTCCTAAGACTAAATTTATAAGTTAGACTATAGTCCTAAGACTAAATTTATAAGACTATAGTCCTAAGACTAAATTTATAAGACTATAGTCCTAAGGCTAAATTTATAAGACTATAGTCCAAAGACTAAATTTATAAGACTATAGTCCTAAGACTATAAAATTTATAAGACTATAGTCCCAAGACTATAAAATTTATGAGACTATAGTCCTAAGACTAAATTTATAAGACTATAGTCCAAAGGCTATAGTCCTAAGACTAAAACTATAGTCCTAAGACTAAGATTATTGTCCTAAGACTATAGTCCTAATACTAAGATTATATTATAGTCCTAAGACTATAGTCCTAAGACTAAGAGTAAGATTATAGTCCTAAGACTATAGTCCTAACGAGATGAACCAAATAACAAATTTTCATTCAAAATAGATAATAGTGGCCAAGAAAAGACACAAGGCCACGTCCTAGCATCCAAAGACAACTGTAGACAAGAATATTATTTTATATATTGCATGATTTTCTTTTTCAAGACTCAGCTAAACTGGTAAATATGAATCTCCTACCGTCAAACTTTCTTCTGCTTTTGTCACCACAAACACTGCCAATTCAGTCTATACTCTTTTCAGAATTCATATTGTTTTTCTCGTTCGGTTTCTTTCGGTTTCTCCGTGACCAGGCATCATTCAGTTCTCTTCAAGATCTAAAAAGCCGTTTGTTTTCAAACTGATTTCTTCATCGTTCTCCCTCGAGTTAAGTAGAATACACCAGAGCAGATTTCTTTACAGGTTTCGGCCAGTTTCAGGACACAGTGTCGTTTTCGGTCTACCAGTAACCCTGCTATTCGAATTCCAAACTGCGAAAGTTGCGGATTTGTTGACATATATATATATATATAAACATCTCGCAGAATTTCTTTCCCACTTGCGTGTAATTTCGCGTGTACTCCACGCGTGTCGAGATTAGCACCCTCACCGGGCTCCGGGCCTTCGGCCCGTCGCCCGGCTCGGGGATTAAATATTGTTGTCACTGACTTTCAAACTATATTTATATAAAGGTTTCGGCTTCTAATTCTGAAGCCATCTCCAGTATACGCGGATGACAGTTGAACGTTAATTGTCGCAATTTTGCCCCAATTTCGTTGTGGTTATGAATCTGATGACGTTATCGTTGGTATTGGAAATTCGATGCGTTGGTATGCGTCGAGGAATAGTTTTTCGGTCCATATCCCATTCTTCAGTTATTGGACATGCAATTTGAGCAATAACGTCACACGTTGTATGTGGGAGAAAACGGAAAATCAGTCATATTTTTGGAATGGTTTAATTAAACAAAACCATACATTGCAGATGTAATCAGATCATGCGTATCACTATACAGGTCAGTGGATCATACCCAAGGCAAATTTACAATGTTTAATTCAGTTTAGTTAAACCAATCCAATCCTGATTTTCCGTTTTGTCACGCGTTGTATGTGGGAGAAAACGGAAAATCAGTAATGTTTTTGGACTGCTGACATAGCTCAAATAACGGCAAGAATGGGATAAGATGTGAAACGCACGTAAAAGTCATTTTTCCTAATATTTTAGGTGTTTTTCCAAATACAATCAGAAAAAGACTGGGGTGAAATTTCGTTTCATATCGGCACATAAAACTCAGAAATAATAAGACTTAACAAGACAAGAAGAGAATTTATTTGTGCCAATTAAAAATTGCAAATACAAAGTCAAAGACAGAAATTCGACATTGACAATCCCATCATTAAAGATCATTCACGAAGCTGCGGGCTGAGGTACTTACATCCTTTTCTTGGAGTTACAAACAGCTGGAGGCTTCAATGGACAATTTGAGCTAAATACATTAAATTTGGTAACATATTATTACTTCCGCCCACAAACATGGCCGTCAGCGGTTCTTCAGTAAACCTCTTCCTCTGTGAAGGAGAGGTCCAGATGGACAAATATCAACTACTTAAAGAGTGGGAAAATAGTCGAGCACACAAGTTATGCTCGCAAAAAAATAATTAACTGCCACATGCTGGTTCGGTGAAAGAGAATGCAACCTTGATTTTGTCAATCGCGGGCTCTGTGTGTTTCAAAGCCAGTAAAAAATGAGCAAACTTTTCTACTATATTCTGTTGACTTTTATCGTTATTCTACCACATCAGCCTTGTTTATCAACAAAATCGCCTGTTTCTATAAACAAAGCAAAACCGGACGCCATTTTGTTTTGCCGGCAGGTGAATAGCGCAGGATATATCCTGAGATTCCAAAGCCAATCACAATGCGCAAAAAGGACCATTCACCTGTGAGATATTTGTTACCTCGCAGGTATATAGTGCTTAAGGCATCTATCTATACGTATTCCATATATATGGCATGTGGGAGGTTACAATGTAAGAGCATATGCAAAATATTTATATTTGATATAAAGATCAAATACGTTGCGTTGATGGGCAAATATAGACTGCCCGATCGTATTAGCCTCTTAGATTGGCATGAGTAAAATTGAGATAATTATAATGTAGCTATACGATATGCATGAAAAATTGACATACGTAAGTTAATGTCGTTATCTCGAAGTCTATCTAAGTAATATTTTATCGTGTTCTTTTTAAGAAGCTTATCAGCCGTCTTAAATATTTATAACGGCCTTGGATGTAAAGAGAATATTTAATATAAATAAGTTTTGTGGAAACACCACGTAAAATATCTCTTTGCTAAGCTTTCGGCCTGTTGACTCAGGCCTTCATCTGCAGAGCAATGACAACAAGTTGTTGGCTCACGTCATAGTTTATAAGTGACGTGAGCCAACAACTTGTTGGGCATTGCTCTGATGAAGGCCTGAGTCAACAGGCCGAAAGCTTAGCAAAGAAATATTTTACGTGGTGTTTCCACAAAACTTATTTATATTGCTTTATCGCCATGAAAACTTTCAAAGAATTAATTGAGATTATTTAAGTTAATTGAAAAAACTAAGGCCTGCGCTAAACGTCACATACTAGAAATTCAGACGAATTAATAATTCGAATTAACTTCGTCGGTAATGCGACGTAAATGCGACGTCGAGTTCAGTCGAATTTAATGGTTTTTACTTGGATGAGATCCGTGGAGCCTGAAAACAATTTCTTGAAAACATGGTGGCGAATTATCACAGATAGAAGAGAAACATTTAATTCGACGCAACGATAATTCGTCGTGTTACTCGAACACGCATTATCGTCGCATTATCCGTCTGACTCAGACGAATTTAATTGCCGAGACGAACTTAATTCGTGACTCGAATTTGATCGAGTTATACGTCGCAGTTTCGTCGAATACAATTCAAACAATTAAATTCGTCTGAATTAAATTCGTCGATTGTACGACGTTTAGCGCAGTCCTAAGATCGTTGCCGCTGATTACATGAAATGTAAATATTGATTATATTAAACTGCATGGCAAAAGAAAATTAAAATTTTGTAACACTCAAGTTTTCATATAGTCCACAAAACAAGACAACTGATGAGATTAAGGTATATTAGGATTATTTTATAAGCATAGCTAGTTAGATTTCATTCAAAAAAGTCATTTCGCCACGTTATAAAATATATCAGATGAATCCTTAAATTTAGTCGAATGGATTTTCACTAGTTGTTATTGCTGTCTGCTACATGCAGACGCGAACAAAATATGCGAACTTAAACTCCCATGAAAAGTTTTGACGTTTGACCCAGGCCTATAATGGACCAATACTGATATACTGTGTTTGTTTGAAAAGCATTCAAGGAACATTGTTTTACTCTGTCTAATGTCAGACGATTTTACTCGTTAAAGCTAGGGAGAACCTTCAGACTTTCTATATAGGAAGCAATTTATTTTTAATATATGCATGAAAACACAGACGTGCGTTTCCTGAAAACGCTTTAATATTATAGGCAACTTTATTTTTCCAACTAGAGTCAGATTGTATATTTCTAGTGTTGAAATACCATTCCAAAAACACGACAGATATTATTTCTACCTTCCTGTTCTTATTAACGATTTTGTTAGCAAGATTAAAATCATATGACATCATGTTTGTTCCTTTATCTTTGTTTTTGATCGCATCATGTTTTGACTTTTTTGCATATATATATATATATATATATATATATATATATATATATATATATATATATATACGAACTTTGTCGAAGTTTTATTATCTCTCTTATTTTATCGACGGTCGATGCCGGCAAAGTGAATATTTAATAACCGGATTATGTAGAGACAAGATCGTTGTCAACTAATTAAATATTGATTATTATACTGAAATTATGTGAAAACGTAACTTTATTAACATGTTGTAAAACTCAACCGAAGATTCAAGTCTATACATGCAACAAGACGAATCTGAAGACTTTTAAGGTAATATTATATGAGTAGTATACTTTCGCTAGCTAGGGCTTTATCAATGCGTCATTATTAAGAAGTATTTGCGATGTTGAAGTTTAGATTTTGCCCGATGGATCACTGAATTCAATCGAACTGATGTTTATTTTATATATATATATATATATATATATATATATATATATGCTAAACCACGGAGGAATAAAACATAACTTAACTGAAAGAAACGAAAAAGGTTTTCTTAACCTAATTATTGGTCATGATGTTTGTCTCGTGGTCTGCAAAAAGGCCTGGTTTTTATTAGGGGGATGAGGAGAGACGTCTGTTTTCTCGGGCTAGATTTCTACGTCGTTTAAGGGCCACGACGGTGTCGTAGCGGTCGCGCGCAAGCAAAGTGCATGTTAATCGGCCAGGGTTGCAACCGATTATAACAGGAGTGGCAAAAGTGTTTCTCGGTGAACCTTTGCTTTCATTCGCTTGCAATGGTTTCGTATATATAGCGCGGTCACGATGCGGTCACGGTCGTGGTCGCAAAGTAAACACTTTCTTTACTCTGTTTTAACGGTCGCTGAAATAGAAATGAATTCTATTCTCTATACGACCCTTTCCTATAATCGTCTTAACGGTATCGGACTGTCGATCGCAACTATATAAGTTTTTGGGTTTGGGGGGGGTTTGACTTCATTTTATTTGCCAATGACACAAAGTAACGTATTTTATTCTCACAAAGACCCATATTGTGTAATGAATATAAGCAATAGTGAAATGTAAGTTATCTGAGTATAGTTTGAGGCCAATATATGCTCCAATAAATATCAAGAAATCTAACTCATTAAGCGGCCACCCTCTATTAAACGGCCACTTGTCAAAACCCCTAAAATATTCCCTGTAATTTACTATAGATTACCCTCTTATTAAACGGCCACCTCTATTAAGCGGCCACAGCCACGGTCCCAATTGGTATTTCGTATTGTTTTTTACCTGTATTAAACAGCCAGCTTAATTTATCTTAGGCACAATTTTTACCGCAAGAGAACCGAAACTAAAACTTGAGCTAAATAAGAGACCATAGAACATATGTCACTTGAAACCTCAAGTTTACATGTAATCAAATTCAAAAACATTGTCGGTAATAAAAATATGTCCGGTGCAGAGAAACACTACTCATTACTGCGTCAAATCCCTCCTTGTGCAGGGATTTGGCATGCTGAGACTCTGCGGAATTTCGCACAGTATCATGGCCGGATATGAGGAGCTAGCTCTGTCAATTTGAAGACAAATGACTTGCTTTGCACTTTGAAACTCAGTGCACCGCAGCGACAGATGCACATTGATAACTATTTTATGCCAACATAACTTGCTAGGCGTCAGTATACATGCATCGAACGTGTGGCATTTTTGTTATTCGTTTTGTTGCTCCTTTGTTTTATTATTTTTTCGGTTTTTGAAAACTGTTTTGTTAACTACTTGTTGGTTTTTTCAAAGTCTACTTGTTACTGCTAAAAGTGTTTTAGAATTGAATAAAACTATAAAAGGACATTTGACCACACCCAAGGCCCATTGTTGGCGTCACTCTGTTAAGCAGCCACAAAGCCATTCCACGAAGGTGGCCGCTTAATAGAGGTTCGTTCGACTGTATATGGTTTTTAAACCAAGACAGAAAAGGCATAACATTGATTTGTTGATAATAGCCGTTTTATATGTCTAGAATTAAGACGTTTTAAATCGTCCAGACGTCTAATTATTAGACGTCTCTAGTAGTCTAGTATAAATACATGCAGTCGATGTTACATGGCCTTAAAATATGTAGAGGAGGTTGTTTTTCTCGGTGTAATTTTAGATGAGCACATACATCATGGAAGCCTCACATTTCTCATGTTGCCAGAAAAATATCAAATATAATATATAGATTTTATGTATATAATGCATGTATAAATATCAATATATATATATTGAAGAGAATGTCGACGAATCAAGCTCACAACTACAATACATGGAACTCTAATTTGTATTATTTTATATTTAGAACAAAAACATTTTTGTCAGTCAACTATCAGGGTCCGAAGTTTTTTAATACATGCACTTGACCAGGATATTCGTAATGCTTCAACTTTTGCTTTCTTGCTTTCAATCTAAATTGAAGAATGATATTTTTCCCTCTACTTGAACAATTCTTCTACTAAATATAAGTTTTCTCATGAACAAACGGATTCTGATATTGTCGCTCATCACATTCTACTTCTTCTTAATATTTCAAATTATATAAAAAGGGAGCCCAAATCCTAATAGCCTGTTGGTTTCATTTTTGGGATACCTTGCCAGTTGTATGTGTTCTTTTTTTATAATTTGTATATATCAAGCCGTAGTGAATAAAGTTTGATTTGAATAAAATTTGATTTGATGTTTCGTACAATATAATTTTTCATCTAAAACAGTGGCGTAGCCAGGGGGGAGCTGTGGGAGCAGCGACTTCCCCCCTTTAGATATAAAACAACAGACATGTAACTACAAAACTGATGCAATATGAATTGTCAGGAAATAAACTGTAAACAGTGTATTCAATCTACTGAGTGTATGCATTTTGAGTATCTATGTGACGTTTGCATGTTTTGAGTATTTTATGACGTTTTTTAACCTTTAGGGTCTGTAAAATCTTCCTCCAAAAGCCAGGAAATGGCATTTCAGCGACTCTCGATTTCAAAATTTCCTGGGAGAGAATGCCCCCCTAAAAATGTATTCTGATTTCGGCTCCCCCCTTTCAAAATCCTGGCTACGCCCCTGATCTAAAATAAATTAGACATTCACATGCAATATCAGTTGTAGTGGCCCAAGTAATTCCAGCACCGTCCTCGTATACATGCATGCATGCATGCATGCAACGACAACTGAAGCATCTTGACGTTGATAATTGCACAGCAAAAACCGTTCAGTGAGCTTGATGAATAATTGGAGAAATATACATTCCTATATATATATATATATATATATATATATTTAATTAAGCACAGACGAAAGCGACTTAAATTTGAACTGAATGACTGACGCTTGCGTTTGTTAGCCAATAGGAATGGGAATTTTGGGTAACTCTCCCTGGGCATGATTGGATATATTTGAAAATTTACAAGAATTGCGTGTGCGTTTTGTGATAAAGGCATGAAACTTTCCACGTTTGTAGACCTATAGGTACTTAACCAATTCTGGGTATATTGAGAATAAACTGGATGGATTTTATTAAAACGTCTGGGTCAGTATTTCTATTTTGGCATTTTTAATGAGAAAAATAAAGTTGCAATTAGGCTATTAACATTTTATACAATACTTATAGACCAGTCTCAAAATGACGACTGATTTGAATATTCTTTTATGTGCATCTTAATAAGCCTGTCTGGCCTCGTTTGTGTTCTGTGATTGAAAAGAACCATTGCTTCATAACGAGGCCAGAAAGGCTCATTTGGATCACATAAAAGAATAAAGTGTCGGCCATTATGAAAGTGATCTATACAATAGATCCAAGAAGTCTGTGTTCAAAACTATTTTATTTGAGAAATCGGCTGAACACCACGCAAACAAAAATAAAGGTGAAGTAATTTTGGTGAAAATTATGACTCGGTATCTCACTTTTTATTGCTTTCCAAGCCTTACAGTTATCAGTTTGGACAAATCAAAGATGTGATATTACACTGGCTGATGCACGTGTAATTTGTGTGTTCTTATCAGTCGACTGATTGCATTTAGAAAAACTTGTTCACGAGAAACAGTCACAATGCTGGGTTTCATAGTTTACTGATGCAAATGTTACATGCAAACATGTACTTTAATAATAATAATAATAATAATAATAACAATAATAATAATAATAATAATAATAATAATAATAATAATAACGGCCTTAGTGTTCAGTTTATTGTTGCCAAATTATTATATAATATTATTATTTTATCAAATTATTCATTAGGTTTAAGCTTTAATTGATATGTCACTCTTAAGTAAACTAATAACTGCATACTGTCTCCCATGCATGACTTATATCAACTTTTAGTGTGGTCTGCATGCGCGCGGATTAGGTAAGCTGTGCGCAGACTACTTTTAGTGATGTCCAGCCTAGGTACCAGTCTCATCATATACGCGCGTGCTTTAGAACGACCAGCATATCCTCTCATCTAGAATTCAGGATTATCCTGAATTGTGAAATGGTCTAGAATTCAGGATAATCCTGAATATTAAAGAAATTAAATCTCGACCCACCCCGACCCCCACCTCTAAACCTGACCCTAAACCTAACCACAATACCCCGGCAACCTTAAATCTAACCACAACCCCCGGTGGCCCTGAACCTAACCACACCCTCTGGGAAGAAAGCCATAATTTAATCTAATCTACGATATAATTCGCGTTAATTCGTGACAATTTTGACTTTTGTATTAGTCGCTAGTTAGTCTATAATTGGTCTGGGAGTGTTCGGTGTTCCGATTTTCTTGCATGTCATTGAAATGTATGAGGTATATGCTGCTAAACACCATAAAATCAAGGGAATGGCAGATGTTTTCGTTCTTGCCATGTTGCAGTTTTTGGAAATTTTAAAAAAGCATGCTGGTTCATTATATTTTAACACGGGAGAGATGCTTATCCTTAAATTTTAACCCAACCATGCATGAAAATCATTGCATGGGACATACGGAGTGCATGTGTTATCGTAGGTTGCAGCTCTCAAAGGGGAGAGTGTCAATGTGTTTAATGATAGTCCAGTCTATGACCAAGGGAATGAGCTGAGCTCAGTTGATGAGGTTTGACAACATTTTTCGCAAGCGTTGCATGCATGTCATGGTCGCGAACAAATTTGGAGGTCAGAAGATAGCATAATTTTTAAGCTTGTTATATGCGCCAAGGTATGTAGAATCCGAATATGATGATAAAAATTTAAAGAAAAACGTACTTTTTGTTGATTTCTGAATTTTTCAACGAAGTATTACAAAAAAAAGCCGTGTTGACTTGTATACTGAAGAGTCTGGTACTAGCAAGTTTGTGACATGAACAGTTGAGCCTGAACGATTGAAATCATAAGCTGATTTATGATGAATATAACTTGTGCAAGTTTCCAACCGCACATGTATTAAAGTATTTGACGCTTGTCAGGGTGTTTAATTACTTTAATGGATCGTAAAATCGTTCCTCGATTTACGTCACACACTTGCTAGTGCCAGACTCTTTATACAACACGGCTTTTTATAAAAGTAATTCAAAATTCGTTGATTCGACATCCCAACATCAACGAGGAAAAAATTCAATTCAATTTTTCTCATTATATTCGGATTCTACTAGGATTCTACGTATTTCAATACATATATAAAGCGAACAATGTAATTTGCCTTGAGTTGACTTTTAAGCCGGACTATTTAATTTGCTTGCTATTAATTACGTACGAACGAACGAACGAACGAACGAACGAACGAACGAACGAACGAACGAACGAACGAACGAACGAACGAACGAACGAACGAACGAACGAACGAACGAACGAACGAACGAACGAACGAACGAACGAACGAACGAACGAACGAACGAACGAACGAACGAACGAACGAACGAACGAACGAACGAACGAACGAACGAACGAACGAACGAACGAACGAACGAACGGCAGAATATACAGCTGCCTGGGAGTTACCTCGACGGCACCACAATTATATCAAAAAATGATGTTATGCCCTTGCATTCTGTAGATGACTTTGACAAACGCTTCTGCTGATAAAGTTTGGCCTGAGCCAGGTCCTGACTGGAACGATGTACCAGACAAGTTAGGTTTGCTCTGGCCTATTCACGTTTATTTCTTTG
This sequence comes from Corallium rubrum, assembly GCA_964035015.1. Taxonomy (NCBI): domain Eukaryota; kingdom Metazoa; phylum Cnidaria; class Anthozoa; order Scleralcyonacea; family Coralliidae; genus Corallium; species Corallium rubrum. The sequence goes on from OZ035997.1 coordinate 32,118,669, forward strand.
CCTCATTGTTTGTAGTGTTAGCTGTGGTGGTCCTAGTAGCACTTGTCCTAACTCGTTCGCTGCAAGAAAAGCGATTTATTAGTACCATTATGTTATTAGCAGTGTTCGTGTTGACCCTCAGTAGATCTTCGTTGCTGTTTATCGATCCTTATCTTTCCAGTGAAAGCACTTCATTATCGTGGAATTCTTTGTGGGTTATAATCAACGGACTGGGAACTACATGTTTGACTGCTTCGTTGGCGATATTACTCTATCTTACGACCGTATCAACCAGACTTACTGGGGTACAACATGAAGTTAATTTAAGACGCATTGTTTTCGTTGTTACAATCTGTAATTTCTCATTCTTCATAGTTTCGGATCTTGTTGTCACATTTAAGCACGACGCTCATGTTATGTTGACTGTTTGTCAAATAACTTTTGCAGTGTGGGGAATAATCGTTTCACTTGGATTTGCTGCCTCGATATGGAGACTACGAATGAACGCTCAAGCAAGTTTTGACCAAGCAAGATATAATGTTCACATGCGACACGAAAACGCTAAACTTCGTCGTATGGGTCTATTTTTGGCCATGCTTTCGGTGACTGGGGTTGTATTTTTCATTCTAAAAATTCACGAAGCACTGAGTGGAATAAAAACTAGGGAGTATCCAGACTCTTGGGAATGATTTGCTTTGCAAACAGCTTTAAGGTTTTTGGAATTGACCAACGCGGTTGTGCTTCTGTTTGTGTTCAGGAGAAAACTGGGGTCACCAGCCAGGTTCCAGGAAACACCAGAGATAAATAATTATACTGATTGTGACCACTGATCTCTAAATAAACTGGATGGGCCCTTCCCTATGGCCAGCAGTCAAATATTTCGTGGCAGTCGCCGCCATCTTACGTAGTGGAACATATGACGCATTGCGGCCTTAGAAGTTGTTCCCAATCCTAAAGTTGACTAGCATAAGCAATCTTGACGTCAGCACGGTCAGATTATCCGGGGAGTCGGAAAAGCCGTAAAGCAAACAACAGATGCCGGTTCGTTTAGTTTTCACTGTTTAACAACAAATACGGTCAAACGATGGCAAGTACACAACACGAAATATTGTTAAGGCATTAAGATTACTATAAAAGACTTGAAATTGAATTCTTCGTAGATTTATAGTCTGTTTTTCAGTTTATATTATCGTGAAGTTTCTTCGTTGTCGGCACTGAAGAAAGAAGAAGAAATTTAAAGGTTTTATAGCTTAGTTAGTAATAGAAAAAAAATACAAGAAACCTTATTGAGTACTTCTTGTGTCCTTACATTCTGTCTGTCATTTATACCTCGCCTGCGGCTTGATCTGTACACAAGACCTTGGTCTGATATTCCGTACAGACCTCGTTCAGTCGTTCTCACACAGGAAATTTGATATATTCATCTCAAACTCATTAATAATTCATGAGATAATCAGCCAATTACAATAGTTCATTCAATCACCTGATTGAAGTTGGATACTCCAGTAAAGCCCAAGATATTAGATGAAAACCGGTGTTCATCTAACTCTTAAGATCTTAATTATATACAAAACAAACAAGTTGCTGTATGAATAAATTTTACACAAATTCATGAATAAAATCTCATTAGGGTTTAATTTAATTGTATTTTTTAATTGAAATCACTCGATTGAGATGCCATATCAACAACTCGTTTATCGTGTTTCATCAGGGGAATCCAAACACTCATGTTTTCTCGTGTTTGAATCCCCTGATGAAACACTCAAACTCGTTGTTGATATATTACATCATGCAATAAAATACCATGCAACGCCGCAAAGTAGTGTAAATTAATATAACTTAACGTAACCCAACGTAGTGTAAATTAACTTAACCTAACATAGTGTAAATTAAGGTCTTCGTTAATGTTTGCAGGGTCATTTCTGCAAAGCGCAATTTTCTCAATTTTCAGAATTTATGCCACAAAAATAAAATAGATATCGTTAGAAAGCTATAAATTTGTAGAAACAATGGTGTCTTTGGTTTCGCGATAAACACAAAGCGTTAATAGTTGTGAATTTTTTACTTAAAACCAGAGGGCTTCACTCGGGGGCGACTCGAGTAAAAAGCGTTTTATTTTGTTCAAACTCTTTTTTTGTACTTCGATTCCGAGATAAATTTCCAGCAAAACGGTGTCAGCGTTTTTTTGAGTCGAGTTTTGCCGATTTTATTGACGACCAAAGTTAAAAATGCTGTTTTTCGACCAACATTCGGACAAAATAAGTCATAAATTCGAAACCAGGCAATAAATAAAAAAAAAACACTGACACTGTTTATCTTGGAATCGAACTGCGAAAAAAATTTTTGAACAAAATGAAACGCTTCGTTCTTAAGTCGCCCCAAATGAAGCCTTCTGGTTTTAATGAAAAAATTCACAACTATTAACGGTTTGTGTTTATCGCGAAACCAAAGACACCATTGTATTCTAAAAATTCATAGCTTTCTAACGATATCTAATTTATTTTTGTGGCATAAACTCTGACGAATTGAGAGCGCTTTACAGAAATGACCTTGCAAACCTTAACGTAGTGTAAATTAATGTAACCTAAAGGCTAGTTTCCACTCAGGAAAATTGTCCGCAGGATAGGACCGGACAGGAAAGTTTCTTTTGTGTTAAGGTCATTAGTTCCAACAGAGAGCTCACAAGACAAAGAAAACTTCCCTGTCCGTTCCGATCCTGCGGATAATTTTCCTGAGTGGAAACTAGCCTTAACGTAACCTAAAGGTTCTGTTACACGATGCGATTTTTCTTGCAACTTGCAACAAATTTACATATGGAAAAAAAATCGCAAGTTGCAGGAAGGGTGTTACACGTTCAGCATGCAACTTGCGATTTTTGTTGTAAGTTGCAGCTAAATCCATCCAACTTTTCTTGCAACTTGCAACACGGCAAAAATAGCAAAATCGCAAGTTGCTACGGGGTGTTACACGGTGCGATTTTTTATGCAACTTATACAACATTCAGTGATTTGTTGCAAGTTGCAAGAAAAATAGCATCGTGTAACAGCACCTTAACGTAGTATATAAATACTCACATAGGTCCCAAGCTTGACACGGGGATCATTCCCAGATGGTCACCATTCCAAATACTAACCCCGTCTAACCTATACTTAACTTTGGACTGCAGCGGTGAGTGCTTCCCGATAGAATCAAGGCAGCGCCATAACACGGCACACGCCACCCGTGCTTCCACGTCAAAATCGAGCGCTATCAGTCATTTCTGTATGCCAACAACCAATCAAAATTGAGATAAAGTGGAAAACACATTATCAACAATTATTGGACGAGGTTGGGCATGATATCAAGAATTATCAAGGCCCCGGTTTATTTTTATGAATATCCTTCGCCTTAGCGTTGATAATCGGCTGAGGCGGATATAAATAAACCGGGGCCTTCGTAATTCTTGATATCATGCGATAACCGTTTTATTATACAAAGGATGTGTATCTAGAACAAAGAACTACAGTAGTTCGTTCGTAAACAACAAAACGACAGTTGAAAAAGAGTAGAAATTTAAAGTTTTCTATAGGTTATTTTGAGGCCACGAGGGGATATGTGATTTATTCACCGAGGGCGAAGCCCGAGGTGAATAAACACATCCCAGAGGGGCCTCAAAATAACGTACTTATTTCTCACATGGCGAGGTTGACAGGATTTCATAAGATAAGGAGTGATGCGTGGGATATTAGATGGGAAGATTAGAGGAGAATATTATAGCGAGGAATGGTAGTACATATATAACGTAAAATAACCTACAATTATTATTATTATACAATACTGATACAATCTCGATTTTGATTAACTAAAAGCATACTGCTAATTCCAAATGTTACCGTATCTATGCATAATAGCTTGCTCGTTCTGCTTGCGCGAAAACAAACATGGCGGTGGCAGAACCACGAATTAACTGAAAAGAAAAACGTATTTATCACACTTTCACGTTATTTTAGTATTGAAACGTTGTTAACATTATTGTTTATTTTTCACATGCCTCGGTTTCCTTTGTTCTTTTAGGGGAATATATTCAATAGACCCTGGCAAAACAATAGATAAATATTCCCCTCTAATATTCCCCTCTAAGGCTCTATTATTCCCCTCTGTACGAATTAATTATTTAGATACTTTTGTGAAATACAATCACACAATATACAAAATAAGAGAAACAAATTACTTAATATTAATTATAAAATAAAAAGATATACAAAATAAGTCATTAGTCTATTCGGATTGTACGTTTTTATAGTTTAAGATGTTTTTTGTCCTTTTTAAAGAAAATGATCGTAAATTCAATAGGATATAATGGCAGATTTTTTTTCAAAACAAGTCCATAGTGCAAAATAATGTATACCTAAAGTACTAATTTGAATTATAGTTATTAACACAAGAGAAATCGTTCGCCGATAAAGCTTCTCTAAACACAAGTACAATCGTACTGCTGAATTTCTTTTCCTGGTGGACATTCGATGTTAGTTGGACAATTACAAGAGCAGGATTCAGAGTCCAGTATTTTGTTTTTGCTTTCACACTGCTTTTTAACGTCGCTTAAACATTCGCATTTACAGGTGTCGGGACTCCATACTTTGTATTCGTTACTACATGGATGTGGGTCAGTTTTGCACACACAGCGACAATAATCGTTATCCCATTCCTAGAATGAAATGGAAAAAAAAATAGTGGTGAGAATTTTAATCTTGTATAAAACAGCTAAATACAATGTACTTTTTGTTTCCAGCACTATATTCGCCTTCATTTTGGTAAGCAATATATATAACCAACCTTCCCCTTCAAAGCCTGAAGACACTGAAGACATTTATACAAGTGAATCATTACAAATTTATTTAACTTTTATTAGCCTGAGAGCAGGCTCTTGTAGAGGGAGAGGGGATGGGAATGCAGACAATAGAAAGAGAGAGTCTGCTATAGAATGCTATAGAATTTCGGATATCTGCGTCCTAAATCATGACGCAAAATTCGCATTGGTCGGTTTGCCTTATAACGTCAATCATAAATGCAAATCTTAAAGTGTGTTATTAACTTATTCATGATCATAAAAGGTGGATGTTGTGTACTGAAGTTGCAAAAAGCAAAAGATCGGATTTCGGAATGAATTTCGAAAATGCAAAAAAGTATACAGTCAAACCATAATCTAGACTTGACGTGAAACGAAGAAACAGTGTACTTATTGCAATAGATTCAGCAAATCTTACAAGAAGGAAGAGAAAATCGCCAAAAATACCAGTATGCAAACCATATTAAGAATAACAACGACAAAATATATATTCAATAATATACGCACAATGGAGATTTTCCGATCGATCAGTTTCTCGCAATCGACAAGAAAGAAATCTATTTGATTTGCTTTGTCCAGTTACATGCATGCACACGAGGTGCACACGTCTGACATGTATTTATAGGTTGATTAGCTTTATTTCAAACGGGGGCGGATGTTCAAAATTGTATAGGGTCCGTGCAGGCTCCTTCCCCTTTCTAATTAGCTTCGATCTTCCAAGAGCCTGCAAGTAGGCTAGACTTTCATAATCTTTATATCTTGACCAATGATTCTGAGCAAGCTAGCCCCTTTCATATCCGACTGAGGTCGAAATCAAGCGATACCTTTCATTATAAACCTTACAAAATAACGATCTAATAAAAAAAACCCTTTCAAATTCAAACCTGCAAGCTGCAGGTGATGTTACTTGTCAAGAAAGCGACTCTTTATAAACATATGCAGGCACAGATATACACACATTCTTTAGTAGTTCTACCCCAACTTACGAGTTTAATACGCCGGACAATTTTTACCTTAACTATTTTAGTGCTTCTCATTACTTAACATTTTACCTTGATGGTGCTGTTACAGGTCCCAGTGAGGTTTTTGCATTTACATTCACAACTTTCTGGTACGTAGTATTCAGTAGTACTGTTACAATCACCAGGTTGGACAATACAGTCGCATTCACACAATGTATGCTTTACTATGGGCACCTCTAGGACAGGAGGGATCTCATTTCCAGATCTTTTTTCATTCCAAATGAATCTCCTGGTGCTTCTTTTGCGACGTCTAAATGTACTATCAAAGTGAAGTACCCAAACTTTTACTTCAGTTTTACTTTTGGCCATACAATGAATTACATCTGGCGGTTGGTATGGACAACCACCTGTACATCGAGGTAAAGTAATGTAATCAGGATAGTAAAATCCAGCAGAAGGACGAGGTATTTGAACTACAGTATCCCGTAAACCACAATCAGCACTTTCGTACTGTTGCGCTAAATAAATAAAAAATGATGTTTCTAATTATACACCAATAATTTTCATAAATCAATAATATAATAGAGTGATCCAAAAAAGTATTTTTCGAGAATAATTTGTCTCTGAAGATAAGCGTAAATAACTCCGGGTCATAGTATTCTTTACTTTCACGTGACGTCACTTCCGTTTTATCTATCCAGATGATAGTCAATTAAGGGCAAATGGCTAGGTCAATATTTTAGAGTTGTTTACGTTCTTGTTGAAAAATGTCGTACGCTTGCGTGGGTTAGGTTGTAAAAATTAATCTAATCTATTTTGTTTGATCACCATTGATCACCATCTAGAAATCGGAAATTGATTTTTAAGCAATTGAAATGTCACACGATTGAAACCCAAGCCCAAACTCGCCTCGGCGGCTTGTGGGCCACTGTTTTATTCTTATGGTATAGTAGGTTAATACTGCCGAAACAGAGAACGTAAGTGGTCTAACGTCTCGAGCGAAGGCCCCTCTCTGACGAAGGGCCTTCGCTCGAAACGTTAGACCACTTACGTTCTCTGTTTCGGCAGTATTAACCTACTATACCATATTTCGATTGTTGTTTCAACACTGCCTACGCAGCGCACTACTTTTATTACACTGTTTTGTTCTTACCCCGTTGTGACGTCATTTGTGCATTTGACAGACAACGGCAAAATGGAATCTATTCGTTAATTAGAATCTTTCACCGAAGTTCCCGCTCATTATTTCAACCAACTGTCGTGGAATTGAATCTCATCTATATTAATTTTGAGCCAATACTATATGCGACAAAAGGACTGTTTTTAGTATGGGGCTATTTTAGGCGTAATTGGGATGTCATTCACACTAATTATGTTATAAGTACCTGACTTTAGCCTCCTCCGCATTCAACTCCTCGGGTTTGACCGCCTGTCCCCCCCGTCCCCCCCCCCCCCCCCCACACACACACACACCAACACCAAGTCCCCTAGAGCGCCCCACCCTCGCGAGACGCCTGTGGAGGAAGCTGGCGTGATCTATATGTTATAAAGTGTTTTAGATCTGATGAAAATATTGTTGGTAATCTTAATCCTAAAGATATTATGGTACTTGATAATTGTGCAAAGTTTTATTTCGAAAATTTCCAAAACCAAAGTAATTGTATTTTACGTGCGAAGTTTGTATTGTGGAGTTTGTATTTTTTGATTTTTTAAATTGGCCTTGCTTGAGAAAAATGAGTTGCATGAGTAGAACGTATGACGTCATAGACTCGATAAAAACAAAAGATCATTGTTGTCAACAAAAGGATCATTGTTGTCAACAAAAGGATCATTGTTGTCATTGAGTCTATGACGTCATAAGCTTCCTCGACTCATTCTTCTCAAGCTCGGCCACTTTAATGGTGCCGCTCCAAAATACAAACTTTACATGTAAAATGAAACTTTGCACGATTACCAACCACCATAACATCTTTAGGACTATGCGAAAACATTGCCAACAATATTTTCATCAGAGAACCACTTTAAGTTTATTAAACGCAGCACTGGATAAGTTTGTCGACTGAAATGCGTTGTGCTTCTGTTTAATATCTTTATAATTTATTCCACTTATGTTTTTACTTTGAATTTGCTAGGTTTCCAACAGTTCTTCTAATTAATATTGGGCATTTCACTCGATTACATAGCATGTTCTAAGCTTTTTGGGTGAAGGAAAATTCGAGTGTATGTATACAATACATGGGTCTACATGTTTGCATACACAAGGTGCTGCGTGTTACACGGTGCAATTTTTGTGAAACTGCAATGATTTGTAAACCAAGGAACGTTATACGTTACTTACCGCTGGTACGCCGAAGAAGATAGTTTCTCTTTAACAACTGGTTATATTTCTGTTTAAAACTGTTGAAACCTTTATGAGAGATAAACTAAAATAAAAGAATTAACCGACTCTCATAATGTTATTACTCGAGAAAAACAACACAAACAAGTCAAAAAGAGAAAATTTATTTAAAAAAAAACGACAAAAGGATATTGATTGATGGGTTGTTGAAATCGCCAATAATAAAATCGCAGAAAAAATTTCCGTTCAATTTGCAACAGTCAGGATAGTTGCCAAATTGTAGCAAAATTGCGATTATTTTAAACAGATTTTCGGTAAAAGTAATTTTGAATAAACGAGTTTTAATGATGTGGGTAATAAGACCAACCAATCAATTACCTAGGATTGGGAAAAGCAGGAACTTTCTGTGGTTTATGTTTGTCTGTAAATATATGCATGTGGGCCCGCATGAGTGAAACTTATAAATGTGAGACTTATAGTTTTTTAGGAAAAGCGTAACAGTATTCTCAGTTTTATCTGTACCAGAGTTCCAATCTTACCCAAAACCCAAAAAATGTCTTGGCTTATAAAAAATTGTATTTAACAAAAAATGGAAACACTTGATTGTACAAATACCACGAGGGCCATATATCAAAACGTGTAAGTAAAGGGAAACAAATAGATGCATGTACACATACAAGACTATTTCTAAAATAGATTATCGTTGTATTATACATACGCGTTTTTTCATCATCATAGATATTTTTGGCTTGATAAACTTTTGAGCATTTCCTTTTACTAAAGTCTTCATTCCAATTAAGCTATCGACCTGGGGTAAGTTAAGGATATAATCTACGTTACAAATGTAAACCATTATAACTGTATATAAGAGAACAGTTACAATTGCTTTCACATAACTTTCAGATCTTTTGGACTCTTTCCCTCTTCTTGCGCGTATTACGATTTATGTCATTTGAGCTGTGACGTTATGAGTGTGACATAGCATTACACTGGCAAAACTGTGTCATATCGCAATGTAATAATTATTGTTATATCATTGCCAATATAAGGTAATAGGTTTCTAAGCCACCTTTATCTAAAAACGACATTTTTTCTATTTTTTGTCAATTTAGATAATAGTGTTCGTTTTATTTGTATTTAATGCTTTGGCATTTCTTTAAAAACTCAAAAGTTGTATATTATTTGATTGAAAACAAGGAATTATTTTTAAAAAAGAGATTTGAAGAGTCTTGAAAATTAATTCGTTACTAATAACTAGATAAAGACAGTACCTGTCTTGATGATCGGATAAAACCAGTCCAGTGGTACATGCTTGACTGATTCAGTACTATGTCATAATGTCATGTCACACTTGTGATGTCATGTAATGTATGTATAATGTATGTTTTAAATTTTTATTTGATTCCAGACCTCTCTGAGCCCATGCCAGCCAGCTTGTGCCAAGATGGCGAAGAAATCCACAAGCTCCATGCATGGTATACGATAATAGGAATGCAGAAAATGTAAGTATTTCCTTAGTTTAATACAATTCATGAAGTACAAAATGGATGGATGGATGGATGGATGGATGGATGGATGGATGGATGGATGGATGGATGGATGGATGGATGGATGGATGGATGGATGGATGGATGGATGGATGGATGGATGGATGGATGGATAGATGCATGCATGCATGCATGCATGCACGCATGGATGGATGGATGCATGCATACATGCATGGATACATACATACATACCAAAAAAGCGGCGCTTACTTACGATGGGTGCACTCACTTTCAGACAGTTATTTAGTATTAATAAGAGTACTGCGTGGGCAGTGTTTCGGGTAGGGCAAAGTGAAAAGGTTGTAAAGTGCCAAGATTTTTCTTGACGAAACACTGACGTTTCGAGTGGAAGCTTTTATCCGAGTAAAATGTGATGAATGATGATAAAGGGCTGATCGATAAAGGGCTGATCGATAAAGGGCTGATCGATAAAGGACTGATCGATAAAGGACTGATCGATAAAGGACTGATCGATAAAGGGCTGATCGATAAAGAGCTGATCGATAAAGGACTGATCGATAAAGGACTGATCGATAAAGGGCTGATCGATAAAGGGCTGATCGATTAAGGGCTGATCGATTAAGGGCTGATCGATAAAGGGCTGATCGATAAAGGACTTATCGATAAAGGGCTGATCGATAAAGGACTGATCGATAAAGGACTGATCGATAAAGGGCTGATCGATAAAGGGCTGATCGATACGATAAAGGACTGATCGATAAAAGGCTGCATGATCGATAAAGGGCTGATCGATAAAGGGCTGATCGATAAAGGATTGATCGATAAAGGACTGATCGATAAAGGACTGATCGATAAAGGGCTGATCGATAAAGGGCTGATCGATAAAGGGCTGATCGATACGATAAAGGACTGATCGATAAAGGGCTGCATGATCGATAAAGGGCTGCATGATCGATAAAGGGCTGATCGACAAAGTGCTGATCGATAAAGGGCTGATCGATAAAGGACTGATCGATAAAGGGCTGATCGATAAAGGGCTGATCGATAAAGGACTTATCGATAAAGGGCTGATCGATAAAGGACTGATCGATAAAGGACTGATCGATAAAGGGCTGATCGATAAAGGGCTGATCGATACGATAAAGGACTGATCGATAAAGGGCTGCATGATCGACAAAGGGCTGATCGATAAAGGGCTGATCGATAAAGGACTGATCGATAAAGGACTTATCGATAAAGGGCTGATCGATAAAGGACTGATCGATAAAGGACTGATCGATAAAGGGCTGATCGATAAAGGGCTGATCGATACGATAAAGGACTGATCGATAAAGGGCTGCATGATCGACAAAGGGCTGATCGATAAAGGGCTGATCGATAAAGGACTGATCGATAAAGGACTGATCGATAAAGGACTGATCGATAAAGGGCTGATCGATAAAGGGCTGATCGATACGATAAAGGACTGATCGATAAAGGGCTGCATGATCGATAAAGGGCTGATCGATAAAGGGCTGATCGATAAAGGGCTGATCGATAAAGAGCTGCATGATCGATAAAGGGCTGATCGATAAAGGGCTGATCGATAAAGGGCTCCACTCGAAACGTCAGTATTTCGTTGCTAAAAATTGGCACTATAGTGTACCACCTTTTCACCTATCCAAACACTACGTACGCAGCACTACTTATATAATTTTTATAACTGCCTGGATTTTCCATTCTAAATAGTTAGAAAACAAATGCCACTCTTTTCATATCTGCATCTTGTACTTCATAAATTGCATTAAAGTAAAGAAATACTTGGAGTTTGTGAACTTCGTTGCCATCTTGGCACAATTTGGCGCGTTTAGCTTTCTTCAGAGGTTTGGAAATCGAATATAAATTTGTTAGTATATTATTTGAGATCAGTGGTTGCACGACACAATCTCGTTCCCAGAGCTTTCACCGGCACACAAACGAGGGCTAATCTATCACTAGGAAGTGTTTCGATTTGAAACCGCCTTCTTTTAAAGCGGCAACAGGAGGTTTGAAGGTTTTTCTGTTTCCGGTGATGGATAAACCATGCAGAGCCTTCGTTTGCGTGCGCGGCGAGATTTGTATTTATGATCTATAGCAAAGCTAATATATTCTATTTCCTAAGTGAGTTCCGGTTTATATAGTACTATGGAAAGTATCGCCCTCTAAGTCTTCGCACAAATACTATGAAAAGTAGGTATAATGTATGTATACATGCACATTCCAATACGTACATTTTTATCTTCTTGCAGTTCTAAGGTTTTTCGATGAATGTCCTTGAATATAAAAAAAGAAAAAGGGGAACTAATTAATTAAGTTAAAAAATTGCCGTACTTGTTCAATTCTTTAGCATGTTTACACTCAGAATTTTAATAAGCTGTAATATTGGCATATCCGAGCTACGAATAAAGACTTTTTAACAACGAGACAAAGTTGTTTAAACTATTAAACTGCTAACATAAAACTTTTTAAACACATGGATTTCTCCACATTTTTGTGTCCAAGGAGTATACCTTTTTATCTCTTAACAATGCATGCTCATTTCATATTGCTGGCTTACTAAAAAAGTTCTATATAAATGATATCATGTTTTACAATCCACTTGCCCAAACACGCTTTTTTTTGTTTTATATATTTAATGAATAATACTTTTACTGATGTCTGATGATAATTTAATTCTCATGCAATGTTCGGCTTTATATCGCATCTCTTTCACTTGAATCACCTCCAGGTACGCTCAATATGAATACTATGTGTCTATATCATCATCAAACATGCTTATTATTACTAAGGAAATGTTTCTTTATATATCTGTTACATCAAAGATAACTGAGTAGTTTCTATTTATTCTCCCGAACAAAACCTTTTAAAATTGCTCTAAACTAAATTGGCTAAAACCTGCTCTCCAAAATAATTTAACTGATAATTTAGACCGCATTATCTAAACAAACCACTACATGTAGTATATCTGGGAAATACTGAGCAATATAGACGATTGACTAATACATGTACTGTTAAACTATAATATTACTTATAATATACATCCATACATCACGATGCTCAAACTATATAGATATACACACAAACACATGATGCATGCGCATGAATTTTTGACATGATTAGAATATATATTTGCTAGACTCTGGTCTATGGAAATTTTGCCGGTACTGAAAAGAACAGTATAAGAGTTTAGAGAAAGACACATACCTTACAATAAATGTGAACGGCAATGACGTTTAACGTTAACACTACACTTATCAACAGCACAAAATTCGAAGACATTATGGCGGTGCATGTAACGATATAATTAAATTTCCAAATCCCTCACCCTGTCAGTTTATGCATGCTTATGCAGATGATTCTCGACAACAAATGGCTTTGTAATGGTATACTAAAATCTAATTGGACAGTTTTTGTCAAAATTATTCTTTTTGAATGCTTAGCCGTGGATAATTTGAATTGAAGCTGAGTGGTTATGATTCATTTAACATCCTTAAAATTACACAGGATATGATGTGCCTACGATATAGATATAATATTCAACTAAGATAGTGTTCGATTCTAACAACTTTGTCTCAAATACCAATGCAGTTATAGTATCTTATAATGGGCTTATATATATGCAGTTATATATCGTAATAAGTTATAGGACACCTCTTGCATGTATTGGAAAAACTATCGGCCTCCAGTTGAGTCAAGTTATTACCTTATAAGAACATCGTTAATTAGCATTGAACAATCAAGAAGGATTTTGTGAATAATACATTTCTCGGCAAAAGATACCACCTGATATAATATTTTTCATCGTAATAAGGAGTTGATGGGAATATATATCGTCGATGCCGGAAACTTCCCGACAAATGTGTCGATGAGTAATTGGTATTATAAAGTATAAGAGATTGTTTAAGCATGAGCAATGATGCATGAGCAACCAAAAATGTATTGATGGGCATGTTATATATACATGTATATTGAGCTTTTGCACGTATTACCATTTTTTTTGGTCTATTAAATTGGATCTTTGAAGTTGTCACCAAACATGGCGGCGACTTCACGTCATAGTACATAGTAGAAACTGATCATCACCTTATCATCACCTAAAATCTTAGATTAGGTTATGTGGTATTAGTTTGTTTTCTTACTGTTTACATAGCTCACAGCTGGATACAGAAATTCAAAATTAATTTTAATACATAACTGTTGAATACTGACTTGCACCAGCATAATTATACGACATTTGCATAGCCATGGCAAACTTTAGGTCAGCTTGTACACTACAAACGACAAAACTTTACCAACTTCAAGCTGAAACACTACTATAAACATAGAAACTTTATTAACAACTTTAAATATTGTTATAGAAACTCTTATCTTTTGAGAGTAAGTCTAATTGACCCAGGGACGTATGCTCCCCCCGGGAAATTTTGAAATCAAGAGTCGCTGAAATGTCATTTCCTGGCTTTTGGAGGAAGATTTTACAGACTCTAAAGGTTAAAAAACGTCATATAAAATACTCAAAACACGCAAACGTCACATATATACTCAAAATGCATACACTCAGTAGATTGAATACACTGTTTACAGCTTATTTCCTGACACAATGGAATATTGCATCAGTTTTGTCAGGGGCGTCGGAAGCGGGGGGGCCGGGGGGGGGGGGGCTGGCCCCCCCACTTTTTTGGATGGGGGGGACAAAATATGTTTGGGCCAACAACCTCCCCCCCCCCCCCCCCACACACACACACACACACACACACACACACACACACACACACACACTTTTTAACAAGGCCAGTAATAAACAAGGCCAGTAATAAAGTTATGATTAACAAAATCACTAACCCTAGCTAACCCACGACTTTGAATAAAGATATAATAAAGAAATTTGAATGCAGATATTCAATGTCCGGAAAAGTGTTGTCTTTTGAGTATTTTGTGGCGTTTTTGGACCTTTAGAATTCTGTAAATCCTTGTCCTAAAATGCAGGAAATGGCATTTCAGAGACTCTAGATTTCAAAATTTCCCGGGGGAGCATGCCCCCGGACCCCCTAAAAATTTGCCCCCCCCCCCCCCTCCCACACACACACTTTTAGTGTCGCTCCGACGCCACTGAGTTTTGTAGTTACATGTCTGTTGTTTTATACCAAAAGGGGGGAGCCGCGGCTCCCACGGCTGATCAAAGTCGACAAAAACACAGTCACATACGTAAGGTTAACTACTCACTCTCTTCCAATTCAATATAGGCCTAATGCCTAACAAAAACCCTGACAGTCATATAGATATATAGATGACATTGTTAGCTACATAAATCATTTAAACACACTTGATATTAACACATGCATTTGATGGTTTGCAGGCTGACGGGATGGATGCTACCTATAAGGAAGGTTACCTGACTCTGCCTTGTACCTGGCAAAACCCTTACGGTAACCCTCCTCCCATCCCGCAGCACTACATGTCACCCGTTAAAAGAACTACCAAATGCGTGTTGGGACATTAATTCAAGCCAACCTCTCAAGCAAGGATAGCGCAAATGGCTGATTTGTGGTGGGCGGGATTGGGAGCGACGAGCAACAATTTGGTGATTAACTAACCAAACTTCTTCGAGGTTTGGTTAAGTAACCGCGCCTTTCACGTGATCACACGTAGGAGTCAGCTCTAATTCCCCAAGGAGCTGCTCACCAGAAATCAGCGTGTTCCTCTCAACATGAAGAATGAAATGTTCAAAATAAAAATGCATCTTAAGCCAAGAATAATACCGTCTCAACTAATATAGAGTCTCGAAAGTAACCGCCCAACGAAAGTAACCACCCCTTCGAAAGTAGCCGCCTTTTTTAAAACTTACTACGGAAGCCCGAAAGTAGCCGCCCTTCTTAACCACCCCCTCAAAAATAGCCGCTTCCAATATCTATTTTCGTACAACCTCTGGTATTAATTTATTTAAGAATCGTGATCTTCCATTTATTCACGCCAGTTGATATAAGAACCTCAGGCTAAAGATTTCTGCTTTAACGGAAAAAGCAATAAATAGAACGATCTAAGTATCTATTATTAATATATAGATAAAATGTAATTACTCTGCTATTGTCATTTAATAAAAAAAAAAAAAACACTTTGAAACGTTTTGCGAAATGTACTTGTTCAAAGAAAATGAATACTATACAAAGTGCAGTATCGGCCAAGGTGACCGGCACTAAAAATATAGCAACCTGAAAGTAACCGCCCTCCAAAAGTAACCGCCCTTCTTAAAGTAGCCGCCCCGGTTACTTTCGAGACTCTATGCGGTACTATATGTATAGGATATTACATTTACACGGCGGCGCGAAGATATGAATTTTATCTTCGAGTGGGGGGCAACAATATTTTACGAATGAGCGTAGCGAATGACTAAAATATTGTGTTTGCCACGAGAAGATAAAATTAATATCTTCAAGCCACAGTGTAATGTTCTTTTTATTACATAGATTCAATTCATTAATGTTCTTTTTATTACATAGATTCATATGGTTCCGAGATCTGTTCGGCTCAAAGTAATACCTGGATGAAGAGGGTGGAAGGTGTTCAAAGGAGAGCTACGTTATGGATTCTGAAGAAGAAACGAGGAGAACTGACGTACTCTGAACGTCTAAAAGTCTTAAACCTTTTGCCACTAGCCTACGACCGTGAAATCCGATATAAAGATATAAAGATACTATATAAAGATACTATATACTATATACGATATAAAGCACTATACGATATTTTGAATATATATTGGCCAATTTCTAGAACCTGTTTGCAAAGATTACTATGGCTAACACTATGGATAGTGGCGCTTTCAGTTCAAAAATAAGACGAGCTAGGGAAGTACTTTGTCGTCGAAGTAAGCAAACGTTTTTTAGTTATAACTGTTCCTTCGTCCATGCTTAAGTCAAATGGAGTCGGGTAAAGAAGAAATATGTCACCGTTTAAGCAAAATTTGAATTATTATGTGCTTCCTTATTATTTACTGTTGAGAATCGCCATTATTATGGTCGTTAATACGCACGCGCGCCACCATCTTGTCCCAAATTTCTGGTAATGCTTGCTATACCTTCAAAAGTATCGAGCACTCTGTCGTCTATTGTAAACGACTACTTTAACTATTATATATATATATATATATATATATATATATATATATATATATATATATATTTAACAATTATTCACCGAAGTGGAGGTGAATAGTGCTGGATATTGTGAATATCCACACTATTCACCAACACTGTGGTGAATAATTGTTCAGTTAGCATATACAGTACCTCATAAATGAAATAACAAGTTTAACATTCTAGATGTTATATATTTTCGGTATTTTATACAAGACACGGCCGCTAGCAACTTGGGCACTATATAACGGCACTTGGCCTACTCGATATTTGTCGACAAAACAGTTTTCACAACTTTTGAATATATTAATGGATATAGAAAATTGTAAAGAAACATACCTGTGGACACTCTTCTACTTAATTTTGTTGACTTTTCTTGTTATTCTACTACATCACCCTTGTTTATCAACAAAATCTTCTGCTTCGGTAAACAAAGCAAAACTGGCCGCCATTTTGTTTTGCCCGCAGGTGAATAGTGCAGGATATCCCGAGCTAGAGGAACCAATCAGATTGCGTGAAAAGCACTATTCACCTGCGAGGTATATGCTAAATATATATATATATATATATATATATATATATATATATATATATATATATATATATATATATATATATATATATATATATATATATATACTTCACAGATCAGTGATATACATACATATATATTTAGTGCAACAGGCAATGGAAGAAAATTTGACGGAAATTGAACAAACATTTTCGCGATATAAGAATCTCCGCATACTTTCTTGTTACATGTTTATTTGAAGCCGCAAAAACGAAAAACGTACAATATTTTATGTTCAATTATATAGACCTATATGCTGTAGAGCTGGTAGAGGAACATATTTATTTACTTATTTAACAGATTAATAATTGAAAAAAGTGGGGGTCACCGATCGAGTATCTTTGTGAGCTACATGCACATGGTTAAAGCTTCAAAATGGAGCATTTTCCTATTATTTCACCTATAAGGCGAAACCATGCTACAAATTTTAAATTTTTTTTCAAAAACCAAAAATTGAGCCTCGGTAGTATTGTCAAAGTTCAGTAGCTGACTTAGCCTGTGTAATGACATTTTATGTGTATTTGGCCGCCAAATACACATAATATGTTACATGGGACGATCCATTTTTTATCTAAATTTCAACACTTTTTTAATATATTAATATATAGTTAATATATACTGTATATGTGTGCTCCCTTCGTTGGGCCCCGTTAGTACCTTTTAATCATGTATTAAGACCAGATCAGCCTTTTGATAAAGTACCATATTTATCGTCCTTGTAAAGTTTCTACAAGAATGAATTTATTTAGACGAGTACTTTATTGCGGGCTCTGTCAAAGTGTGGTCGCAGTGAATGCTACATTTAGTCTTTGATTAGTTAATAGATTGTAGAAGTTTGTTTATGAAGATTTCTGATCAGTGTGGTTCCGTCCCTCTTACCCGAGTTGCCTTATATCTAATTAAGACTAATTAAAGAGGTTCTATATATCTTATAAAAAAGCATGACCATTTTCTTGATCGAAGCTTTATTTTCAGATGCTTACAATACAAAAGTGAAAAACTTGTGGCTTCATGGCGGACATATACAAATAACAACCACTAATCGACGTCTACGGCAATCTCGTGCGTCTACGGGTGAGAGTTTGACGGGTGAGAGTTTGCTGGACGGCTCTAATCGTCACCATCATTTCATCAGGTGGACTGCAAATATTTTTTTTCAATTTGGTTGTACTTGCATAAACCATTTTCAATATATTTGGTCGGGCATACCAGTTAGTCTGCTACATATTTTTAATATGTACCTAATATAATTACACAACTTGAAAGACACTATTTTTTAAGACCAGTGGCGTAGCCAAGGGCGGGCCAGGCCGGGCTTAAGCCCAGCCAATCCGCATCAATGACGTCATTCATTCTACTAATCACTTATCTCCAATGCTAGTCCGTGGCCTGGCCACGTGTTTTCCATACGTGATTTGTATACTCGCGACTAAAGAATCTATACCGCACGCTATTTTCACTAACATACTTTTATGCACAATAAATACGTAATCAAACTGACTAAAATGTTTGCCGCAATCCTCCAAAAAATAATGTAAGTATTTAATTTTCTTATTTTATAATCTTCAGAATTCTACAAATTCTTCTCCTAAAATGCAGGAAATGGCATTTCAAAACCCCTAAATTTCAAAAATTTTCCAGGGCATGCTATTCCCTTCTTTAGAAATGTCACTTCGTGCCCCGCGCCCAATTGGACAACGCTGGCTACGCCACTGTTTAAGACATTACTGATTTAATAGAATTTACAACAATGCCACATTCAATTGATTCAGACTAAAAAATGGATAGGTTTCTTTGTGGCCCTTCAATAAAAGACTGGAGTAACGTCAGTAACTGTCCTCCAAATTGAATATTTTAAAACGCGGAAAAACGCGACTTGGGCTATTTATTAATTTACATTTGCAAGTGAATGATTCTTCCAATTTATTAGCAATGGCCGGTGTGTTTTTATTAATGAAAACAAATACACTACTTTCAACAGAAAAAAGAGAATATATAGAGCAACAACATAGCCATGCCCAGCACAAAGCCTTTACATTCCATACAGGCCTCCAGACGAAATCACGCATTCCTGTAATATCACATCCTTCTTAATTACTTTGAAAAGAAGAGGGAATCATACGGTAATATATTTTATTTGAACGGACATTGTGTTCAATCAAATATTTCATGACGTTACGTTCATCTTTCGACATAGGCTCGGTTTCCAGCCTTATAAAGTCCCGCGAGTCGAGATAAGGCTACTTTTTCCGTACTATTGTTCGCGACAAAATAAGCGATGTTCGCCAACGTATGTTGTTATGACGTTTCATTTCATTTCAAGATGGAGGAAAATGGTGTGAACGAAGACAGTACAGACGCGATAAATCTTGGATGGTAAGAGTTTGTTTGATGACTAAATGGCAAAGGACACCCAGGATTATTGTCTATATATTTTATTACTACGTATGTTGCTACCATAAAAAATTTCGTTGTGTTTCAGGCGTTCAGATTTAGCTATGGCACTTTCAAAACAAACTGATCTTGTACGACTTCGTGAAATATGTCGAGGTCGTGATATTCCTCGTGACTCAAGAGCTAATGTGTGGCAGGTTTGTACACTTGTTTTTCTTTATTTTAAACTGTACGATATTTAAGCAATATTATTGAAGTATGATTTTATTCATTGGGAATTTTTAGGTGTGCTTAAACGTGAATGATAAACCAAATCCTCTTGATCAGTGGGACACAATATTGGACACACCAGATCAACAGATCATAAAGAAAGACTGCCAGAATTATGCCGGTAAATACGATTTCTATTGACTAACTATTAATGTGTATAAAAATATGTGTTTAGAACTACTAAGATTGATAATGTGAATGCTCAAAAGTTGTAGCCTAAACTTTGTACTTATGGACTGTGGTAGCAAATGGCAAATTAATTACTATTGCAAGCCTTGGAAAATTGTGCCATACGTACATACAGGGGTGAATTAATAGGGACTATTAAGAGCATGTGCCAGGGAACCCATGATTTTGAAGAGACCCATGCTGTTTTTCATAGGTCCCCAGGGTCTGAAATTTTTATTTTTTTTCAGTATCCCATGGGATACCAGGGTTCAAAGTTTTAGTATCCGCCCTAAGAATCCAGTATCCCACTTCTGGATACTTAAGTTACCATAATTTTTAGTATCCCACCTATTTGTCGGGGTGACTGTACATCACAAGAAATATATTAAGAAAACATTAATTATTAATCAAAACAGTTTTATTTTGCATCAGAGTCACTTTCAGTGTCAGACTTCTGAATTAAATAAACTCAAAGCACCAACATGTTGATGACATAATGTCACATTGTTCACATTGTCATTATTTACTGGCACTTCACTGTTTCTTTTGAAGTTCGTATTTACATCTATGATCAGCTTGGTGCTTTTCTTTACATCTACGAACATTTTCTGGAAATCATTGATCAGTTTGCTGTTCACGTACCTCGTCATCTCTGACAACTACGACGTCTTCTACCTCTTCATCGACTGCATTCACTACAATGTCTTCTACAGGAGCTGATTCCGCAGGAGTTTTTGTTTTTTTAATTACATATTTTAGCATATTCACCGAAATTATTTTAATAAAAAACCCAACACTACTTATAAATTAATATTCAAACATCCCTGTGAAGGCCTTCAGGTAGCAAGCTGACAACCATCCCTGCGAAGGTCCTGGGGATGAGATTGACAAATATCAATGATGCTATCACTCGATTTCCAAGATGGTGACTTATATACTGTAGATCAGCGGTCAGCTCTAACAAAGCTATCAGGAGACCAACAGAGGCCTTTTCTGCTATCCCAATTTTTGAAATTTCGTGGTATCCATCAGGATACAAGTAAAACAGAAGTTAGTATCCAAAATGAAATTTTTAATATCCCGTGGATATCGGGATACCACAAATTTCAGATCCTGGTCCCAGCTGGCCTGCTGTAAATGCACCTACATGTACATCAGACTGTAAAGTTTTGCTTGTGTGGGGAACATATTTTCTGTGCATTTCTCACTGGTTTTTGAATTTTCTGCACAAATTCAGAAATTTTCTGCACCATAATGTAAATTTTGGTCATGTCCAGTCATGCAAATTCCATAGCCAGTACTGTAGGATCAAAATTTGTGATATTACCAATCATAGATAGCCTTAGCCAGGACTACCCGTCCAAAAGTGGCCAGTTTGGGGGGTTTGGGAGCATGTCCCCCAGAAAAATTTTGAAATCAGGTCTTCTGAAAATGTGATTCTCAGCATTCTGGAAAACAAAAAAAGTACTCCAAATTGGAGATCAAACAGCAGCAAAATATATTGTTTTCTTTGTCTATATTCAACAATTAGTCATCCGTGCAATTTTGTACTGAGAACACTTAGCATTTATAGACCTGGAGTGAGGGGAATCTGATGAAATATTACCCCGAGGTATGATCAAGGGGTAATATTTCATCAAATTCCCCAAGCAAAAGGTCTATAAATTATATATTATACCAAAACATATTAATCTTTCCAAAAAAGCTGAAATAATGTTAATAAAGTTCACTTAGCTTAACTTTTGTCCACTTTTCATTGTCTGTTTCCATTCTGTTGTCGTCTCAAGGCTTCTGGATGCATTGTTTGTTACTTTCTTTGTATTCCCTGAATCCTTATTTTCTTGTAACCTAACAATCTTCTTGTCAACATCTGAATGTTCAGGCGAAACGTTTTCTTGTCTCACCAAACTCTGCCATTGTTCACAGCTTCATGAATCGTGCGTAGCGTTCACACGTGGTACACGAAGCATATTCCCCGCAGTAGAAGGGAATATGACTACTGTATTATTCCCTGCTGCAGTGGGGAATATTACTTTTGAGGGGTAATTCGATGATTAATTGACTGGTCACATGGTACAAATCAAGCTTTCTGACTGGACAATTTACAGTTGAGGTATAATATATGGATTTGTATCAGTGGTTGTAGAATGCAATTACTACTAATATGTGCCCTCTGCAGATTAAAATACTGCTGGTTGCAGGTGACTGCGCTGCGCACCAAATTTTGATCGTTGTTTGCATTGTGTCAACTCCTACTTTACACCAGGCCAAGTATGAGTTCACACGGAGTCAAGTATGAGTTCAGACTATTCAGACTGTTCAGTCAAGTCAAGGTGGAATAAGTGAAATGTGATTGGTTAATTCAAAAATAAACATTAACTTAAAAAAGTTGATTCAAGTGCATTAAAAATAACCTTGACTTGACTGAACTAAAAGTTGAGCCCGTGTGAACTCATACTTGGCCCGGTATAATGTAGGAGTTGGCACAATGCAAACAACGATGAAAATTCGGCACGCGGCGCGGTCACCTGCAACCCGCAGTAATCACCAAATTTAGTCCTAATTAATACTAAATATTTTGAAAAAACATACTAGGAAATTGTATCTTGTGGTGGTCATAGTATGTGCAATGACTGTTGAATGTCATTTAACAAAACTAAAGCTTGTATGGTTGTATTAAAGAACTAAAGACAAAATACTGGAGTTTTGTCTTAAATAAATTTTTGCCCATCCTGGATGGGCCTCTGGCTAAGCCCATGTTAGCAATCCAAGCAGTTTTGCTTTTTATGAAATTTTGAGCTGCATGCAGTCTACACGCCTGTCAATAAGAGGCATGTGATTGCATGCACATGTTAGACTGTGATTATAAATGTTAGAGAATAAATAGACCGAAATAATAGTTAATTTAACTCAGCGGAAATGTTGCGTAAGACTCATCATGATTGACAGTCGAAACCAGAGCACATGGTTTCTAACTCAATTAATAGGTCTAGTGTTTCAGAAGTCAGATCAGTGTCGAGATCGACACACGTGTAAATAATAGAAGTGTAAGAACGACGTGTAAATATTTGGGTTAAACTCGGAAAATAAAGTATAAGTTGGAGTCTACTTTGCAAAATATTTTGCCAGTTGAAAAGCGAAACATCTTCAAAGTTTATAATTAAAAAATCACCTGCATCAAACTTTATTATTAACATTTCCCAGTAGCATTTGTCAAGTTTCTATTATTACAGTAGCTCAACCAATCACATTTAACACTTTGAGGCCTGGACCTCTCCCTGTGCTGAATAAAATCGTCTTGCATTAGCCAGAATAAAATACTAAAGACTTGTCGTCAGGCTTCAAAGTGTTAAGTTAATCTGTCTCAGACTGATTGGTAACATAAAACCTATCAAATTGCTCCCGGAAAATGTTGGTGTAGATGTACACCTCTGTCTTCTTGCCAAGCTAATTATCACCATATCTGGATCCAACTCGACTGTTGAATGTGCATTCAGTATTCAGTCTGCTGACAAGAATGCTGTCCAATCAGCGTTTAAGCACCAGTCACGCAACAATGAATATGTGCCTTTAGCACTAAGAATAACAATGAGCTCTGGAGTAAAGAAGATAAGGAGATGCTAATGAAACAGGAGCTTGAAATTTATCACGAGAAACAACATATACAGTAGTCTCATTGCAAGAGAGAGAGAACCAGTGACTGAACCACCAACAAAGAAAGTGAGAACACAGGTCTCCATCCAAGAAGTAACCAACAATAAGTCCAAAGAACATAAATGCAATGATTTAAAAAAAACTTTCTTAAAACAGGAAACTTTTTTTATTTATGTACAGTAAACATTGACGTTGTTGTATAAATTTCATTTTAAAACTTTTTGTTACTGTAAGCTTAGAGGGGGACTTTTATTTAAAAAAAGAAAGACTTTGTGCCACAGAATTCCCTCTGTAATAAATAAAACAAGACTTATTGCAAGTTTCTAATAAAAAAATTATCAAAGTAGCCTTGTATCTAGACTATTTCCATGTCCTAAAAAACATTGCATGCCTAGGTCAACCAAGGCACGCTGAGCACCACACTTCTGCTATTTTCTCATTGACAGGCTTGAGGCTACATCTATGCAATTAATTAACAATTAAATGCCCTTTCCCAGGGGGTGTGGTCCTGGACCTCTCTGGAAAAGTAGTACACACGCCACGCATAAATAGTTCTGCAGTTCAACTTCCCCGTGCAGAAATTAGTCAGTCTTCCCCGTGCTTTTAGTCAGTCTGGCACTAGCCTGAGAAGATCAGACCTCGTTTCAGGCGTGGGCTCAAACCAGTCTGGCACCTACAATACAGACAGATGTAAAGTTTGTCACAGTTTTGCAGTGTGACTGTGGTGCAATTTTGTTTCTGCGATTGCGTCGAAATATAAAATGTGATTGCTTTTTACCTAAATGCTATTAACTAATACAGTAAGGTACACAACCATGTCACACAAAGGCACCAAAATACATGACAGATCAAAACACTGTAAAAGGTGGTGAACACAGACAATGATGTGTTGTTTTTTAACACACTCAGATAAATTATCAATGAAATAAATCTTAGCTGTAAGACAAATTACACTGCACAAAGCTCGGATGGTCCAGTGAATAAAAAATACATACAGTAGCTATCCACCAGATAAATATATTCTACACCACTGCACTATACAGTACATGTACAGTAGAGTAGGTACTGTAGGACTAGGAGTGTCATTTCCAGTAAGTCCAATATCTGGTGGATAAAACAGATGTGACAACATGAACTTTGGCACGTAAACCAATATTTTCAAGCAAGAATCTAGTAAATAAACTCCTTTTCCCAAGCATTATCAAGCTGTCCAAAATTAAATGGATTGCTGACGAAATTGAATTGCGGTACCGCCAAATTACGTTGGCGCAACTGAGGTCTTATTCTGAGGGTCCTCTATACTTTTCGCGTGAAGCGTGATTGGGTTATTTTACTTACCCGTGAAACGTGATCGATGATTTTTTTAATCCGTGATTCGTGATCGTAAGGTTTCAAATCTTTTTACGTTAAAGTAACTTTTGATTTAACCGTGACCCGTGAATGAAGGCTAGAATTAAACGTGATTCGTGAATCGTCTGTTTTGCGTGAACAGTTCTTTTAGGATTTATGGAATTTCTGTTGTTTGTCTTGTCTGTCTTCGAACAGTTGAACACCGGAATAGCATGTACTTGATATTTTACGCTAGCTATTTACAGATTATTTTGACAGTATTTTACTCTGAATAACTCCAGTACTCGTCAAACGGAGACCTTCAGGCTTCAGAGTGTTGAGACAAAGATAATAAAAAGCGACGCCAGGCGCAATTTTGCATGATCGCAGTGTTTACAGACCTTTACAATGGACTACAAGGACAGAAAGAAATCTTTCAAACTGCTGCATCCTTCTGAGATTGAAGAGAAAGACTTCGAGAATGCGAAATATTATTAATCAGTCAGATGATGCGAAATATTAATCCGTGAATTTCTTTTGTATTTTTACGTGAATCGTGATTGCCTCGATTTTTGCGTGAACGTGAAAGAGTTTTTGCGATTTTTCGTGACTCGTGAAAAGACTAAATATTTTTACGTGAATGCATTTTGTGAAGGGGTATAGGGGGCCCTCTATTCTTGCAAACCTGCTTTTAGGCAGTAAGCGCGTTTATGTCACTTCCAACAGTTAACACAGTCGTATATACTATGTCTTTGGGATTTAGTAAAGAAAATAATTATACCGAGATTAAGGCTTGGATGTACTGTATGTTTGACGTTGTAACAATTTCTTCAACAGCTTGATTTATTAAAGTTTTTTCGTTACGGTACTTTGTTTTTGCTGCGTGTACAAGCTGTCGTAAGTTAAACTCAGAGAAAAACTCTGAGCTCCCGTTTAAGAGACAGCTTGCATGTACAGCAAAAACAAACGAAAAACCTTTACTAAGTTCAAGCTGAAAACACTAACATAGCTTAATTTATTATTAATAGTTACAATATATATATATGTACTGTAGTTTTACTTTGCCTCCAAACTCTAGTGAACTCGATGTAAGTTAAAGTGTGATATCTGGAACGCTAACGCGTAAATCAAAAGGTGAGGCAAAAAGTTCCAGGCCCCTGCGCGGTTTGCAGGTAGGTTTCAGTCTCCCACAAAATGTTTTTTACACGGCCGACCGTCTTGAGCGAACCGCGGAGGCTCGAAAAAAGGTTTGAAAAAATTATTTATCAAATTATTTTGTCAGACTAAACGTGCATTTAACGGCTTCCCATTTTTGTGCAGTGCTGTTGTTGTTTTATTTACTGTATAGCTGTCCAATACTATACAGTAATTAAGCTAGGGACGAAAATAGACAGGCTAGGATGAAAACAGCCAGCTGAAAAGGTGAGAACAAGAGTGAGAACGCTATTCTTGTACGAGTCTGAAGACGTATTGATATATTTGATATTTCATAATATACATCTAATGTCATTTTCTTATTTCTGCTCCTTTATTTTTTTGTTCGGATGTGTTAAACGGCCTTTTGTAACTAATGATATTTTAAGAAATAACTGACAACTAGGTTGTTTATTTTCACGTTTACTCAGGGCTAGTTGTTGTTTTCGGTACGAATGCGGAATGCTTTTTAAGCAAAACGACACGTGAAACTGGTATACTAACGGCATATTATATACTAAGTTTGTGTTGATTTTTTGTATCCTCTTCGGAGTAACGAAACTCTAATATATGGTATATTTATATAACAAAAGTTTGATTTAATTTCTTGACTGACAAACTTCGTGCACGTTTTGTAAAGATAATGACTTTTACTATAGCAACAAATAAACAACTACTGCATAATTAGTTCGGCAGCATAGCACAACCAATCGAAATTTAAAATGCACGTTTAGCAAAGCGTGATAAAATGATTCAATAAATAATTTTTCAAACCTTTTCGAGCCTCCGCGGTTCGCTCGAGACCGGTGACCGTGTAAAAAACATTTTGTGAGAGACTGAAACCTACCTGCAAACCGCGCAGGGGCCTAGAACTTTGCCTCACTTTTTGCCCCACAAATGACTGGACGTTAACACCGCTGCCAAACGTTTTGCGCATGTGCGACGTCCGAGCTCGTCCTCGGAAAAAGAGCGGGAAAACACTGAAATATTTGGACTGGTCCGAGAGTCCGACACAAAAGTTAAAATTATAAGCATACTACCAAAAAGATAAGGTAGGTAATCTGTGCATGGCTTCCTTGTCAATATTGTAACATATTCTGAATTTACCCCTTCGTAGTTTTCTTTACCCTTTTTTTTAAAACACAAATGAATAGTCAAGTCTTACTTCGTCTTCACTGTCTGGTCACAGAATAAGGATCAACCAGAAGTCCAACTCTCTGTCGGCACCTTTGATGTAAGCGTCCTTGGGAAATGTCGGCCTCGCGATCCCGGCGCCATTTTGAAAGTAAGTGCAACCGGGAAATTATTCCCCTCGTCCTTACGACCCTCGGGCTCCTGTAGTCAATTACTCTTGGCCTTCTTGTGACCTTTTAATTAACTTTATATTGTTATCTATATATATATAAATAATATTTAGTTAAGTAAATAAGTAATTTACTTTAGAAAACGATTCTTTGGAGTTAGAATTCTTTGACCACGACCTTATTAAAACTTCAGTAAGCGGATACTACGGGTAAAAGTCCGTGGCAAAAAAGTCCTGCACTCATGAAGCGGGGTTTACATTTCTCGATTTTGCCGACACATTTGTTTATAGAAAAAGATTGCTAACAATTTCGGAACTACGCATTGTTGAAATACATCGGGTACGTATGTTGTTAGAAATTTTAGAAGCTTTCATTTGGTATATAATTCAAGTTTTAGTGTTACCTGTAACTTTTGAAAATGTTCAAAATGTTCTCACCATTGTTCGTAAAATAAGAATTGTATAATGGGAAATGGACTCCTCACAAGTGTTATAGAATTTTGGATTTTGTTTTTAAATACTAAACGCACAGCCCTGAACAAGATATTAAACAAAGGGTACTGTCAAGTGCTATTCATGTCAGAACTTTTAATTTTCTTGCTGGGAAGTATTTTAAAATATGAAAAAAACATTATTATTTTGACGTGGACAGTCTGAAATGGATGAATTTCTTAAGTTTGTTTTGCCTTTTGTTGTTTTGATGTTTGCTATAACCTCAGAAAGACTTCTGGCATGAACCTAAGATATTTCTTGAACAGAAGCTAATTCAAATACGAAAGGAGTGGAAACGTTTGCAGATTTCTAATTGAAGTTGAAAACGTTTTTGGTGCAAATTAGTGATCATACCTTTTGAATATATGAAAAAATATTAAAACTTTTATGGTCAATGGTCAGAACATTTTGAACATTTTAAAAAGTTACAGGTAACACTATGATTTGAACTATATACCGAATGAAAGCTTATAAAATTTCTAACAACATACGCACTCGATGTATTTCAACAATGCGTAGTTCCGAAATTTTTAGCCATCTTTCTCTATAAACAAGTGTGTCGGCATTAATCGAGAAATGTAAAACCCGCTTCGTGAGTACAGGACTTTTTTGCCACGGACTTTTACCCGTAGTATCCGCGTACTGAAGTTTTAATAAGGTCGTGGTCAAAGAATTTCATCTCCAACGAAATGTTTTCTAAAGTAAATTACTTATTACTTAATAAATATTATTTATATATGTGTAGATAACAATATAAAGTTAAATAAAAGGTCACAAGAAGGCCAGGGTAATTGACTACAGGAGCCCGAGGGTCGTAAGGACGAGGGGGATAATTTCCCGGTTGCACTTACTTTCAAAATGGCGGACTGGCGCATGCGCATAAAAATAATGGGACACTTTTTGCCGAGAGTTGGACTTCTGGTTGATCCTTATTCTGTGGTCTGGTTGTTGCCGCCACGGCTAGTTCCCACTTCTCTTGCAATGTTTACTCAGCGAATTTACGCATGCGCAAACGTTTGGCAGCGGTGTTCTGGACGTTAGCGTTCCAGTTACCACATTTTAACTTACATCGAGTTCACTGACAAACTCTACTTACGTGGATTTACTGTACCTATAGGTAAAAGCAACAATTTACAGTCCGTTAAATGAATAATAACAATATTATTGAAATCTAATAATTTACGGCAAAATTATCCTGCCCGCGGTCTTTCAGTGCAGACCAAGCGACGAAGAAGTGGGTTTTGTGCGAAAAAAGAAAAGAAAGGCGGATAATGTTGCTGTAAAGACTGACAATGAAGTGATGTTAATAAAGGTTTTTATAATGTGGTTTCTTTCTTAAATAGTTTTATTTGAATGTCGAGGATACAAGCCGCAGACTGTCATGCTATCGTATTAAAATTTTGTCGCTTTTGTTTTTCAGTTTTTGTCTTTCTAATCAGACTTCAGGAAAATTGCGTTAACTCCTTAACAGGCAATCATCGGACATATTTGTCCCCATACTTATATATTTTACTCTGGCTAACGCCAGACGATTTTACTTGTCAAAGAGGTACCCCCTCTTGCAGAAACGTGCCCGATAAAGGGTTAAGACCGCTAACGTGACAGAGTATATACATGTCCTCTTTGAAGTCAAACATTGTCGTGTTGCATTGCCATGCAAACCGAATGGTTTGAGTTTTACAGCACAAGGCATACGAAATAAAAAGTCTCTTGCAAGGTCGTCACGAAAAAAAAAGTTAATTGTTTTAATATCTTTACGTTGTTTGGTTCTGGGGTAATGACATTTCTTTCTAAAGTAACGAGATGTCGTTACCGCAAAACGATACAGGGTATATCTTTGCTGGTAATGCTCGCTTCGTTACCGCAATTTTGGACAGCCTGATTATGTTAACGTAAAACTGCACGACCTGCATGTACAACTGCTAAATGCACTAAAATTGTAAAATTTATATTCTGAGCGCATGTCTTGCCGTCCAGCCGTCTTTTATAGATTTTGGACGGCCACTTCAAAAAGACGCCTTTTGGTGGCTGTATATTTTATGGGCGGCTTTTAGTCTGCACATTAATCGTTCATTATTTTACTGTTGTATTCTTGGTGACCTTAGTTAGCGAAACAATCATTGTATAAAATATTTTCACGACTATTCAATCAATATTTCTTATTTCTTGGATAATGGATAGCCGTTGGTATCCAATAGACACAACACTCGTACAAAGGCCAATGAAATCATCTGGTATTTATAGCTAGACTGATGCATGTCTAAATACGATTCTTTCTTCCCGGTTTGATTATTTGGACATTACTTCCCAGGCTAGGAATAGGTGAATACTGAATAGCTACGAAATTGGGCTTACATGTACGCAAAAATGAAATTCAGAAGTTTCCGGAGGCCAAATGTACACTTTGGATAGCCAAGTTGCAGCATATGCAGATCCTGTCTAAGATTATGCCTTACAGGAAATAAAGCATTACCAGAAATTTGGTACAAGATGGTGGCGCGCGTGCGTATTAAGGACCATAATAATGGAGATTCTCAACAGTAAATAATAAGGAGAGCACATAATAATTCAAATTTTGCTTGAACGGTGACATATTTCTTTTTTGCCCGACTCCATTTGACTTCAGCATGGACTAAGGAACAATTATAACTAAAAAACATTTGCTTACTTCGACGACAAAGTACTTCCCTAGCTCGTCTCATTTTTGCACTTCGACGACAAAGTACTTCCCTAGCTCGTCTTATTTTTGCACTGAAAGCGCCACTATCCATAGTGTTAGCCGTAGTAATCTTTCCAAGCAGGTTCTAGAAATTGGCCAAATTGACCAACAACGTTACGGGCGATGCGAAGTGCCCGACTCGCGTTGCATTCAGCATGAGTCAGTCTACTTCGAGAGCACATAAAGGTCCTCATTTGTCTCTAGCATAGTACTTCCAAAAGCGTTTGAACTTGCTTGATTTCACAATCCTTATCATCGTGTACAGGTTGTTTATATATACATACATGCACGATTTATTTAGGCGAATTCTAAATAACTCAATGACCTGAATAATGAGACACTAGAATACAGTAGAATCACACTCATAGAAATTCTAGAATACATAATTATATTACTAGGCGAATATAGCCGCTGACCGAGAGCAGCGGCACAAATGACCCAAATTTCTGGTAAAGGATAATTAGCGAGTTTCAATGAAAGTAAACTAAACTATGAGCCAAAATAGAACTTGACAGAGATTCCACATGGAATTAATTATACGTAAACTAAAAGAAATTATCGCTTCAAACTATTGTATACAGAAACGAAAAGGAATTTCCTAGACCAAAACTAAATCTAAAAAGAATTTAAAACTAGGACTAAAATAAATAAAAAGGACTAAAACCATAGGCGTACGAGCAGGGGGCTGGGGGGGCTGCAGCCCCCCCCCCCCCCCCCCCCCAGTTTGGAGAAAAATAGTCCATTCGGGCAAAAATAGTCTTGTCAATAGTATTTTAACGTTATATATAACATTTTCAGGGGTCGGCTGGATTACCTGGTGTTTTGGCCTACCGTGTGTTCCGGTCTTCCGCGTAGAGCTTCGTAGGTGTAGTAACTTGCCCTGATTTGAAGTAGTTTCACTGCTTAGGCGCGGCTACATGTTATTTACTAAAAATTTTACTAACAAAGTTTTTTTCAATTCTGACCACGATCCCGGCAACATCCTGCTCTGCTAAGAGGTCGTTCAGTGCCATTCGCCGCTTGATATTAAAGCCTATCTTCGAAGCACATGATGGGCCAAGTAAGTAGCATTAAGTAGCATCGCTCCTATTAACATCGAGAGAGCTTATGCAAACATGACGCTAAAGAACGATATGCAAAGGATAATTGACAATTTCGGACAGCGACATAATCGCAGTTCTTATTTCTTCTAAAACATTTGATTAAAACATTTGATTCCCGAATCCCGACTAATTCGTCATTTGTAAGAACAAATACTTCTCGAAACTAGCGCCGTGAGACAACTATGAAATAACATGTAGCTATGTACCTTTTTCCTTTCTTTGTAAATAATTGTAATCACTTTGAAATTAACTTATAGTTGAAGTGGTCAAGTGGCTAACGCCCTAAGCTGTTGAGCGAGGGGGAAGCCTGGGACGAGAAGTGGTATTTGGAATCAGGCCAAGATCCGAGCATGTGACATCTTGGACTGACCACCCCCTCGGGATAGCTTGCACCCATCACACCAGTATAACGATTGGTGGAAAGAAATTTACTATTTGGACCGTTGAATGATCGGTGGGATGGTGGTTGATAAAAGATAAAATGTTTCCGTGCAACTACTTCGCGTGCTAGTGTACTAATGACGAGTATCATGCTCTATATAGGCTAACCCCTCACCCACCCCAGCCATTTCCTGCCACTTTGTGATGCCACACGTGGTTACCTTGTTAAGGTCGCTGCATATCAATCGATTCGGCGTTATTCCCAAGAAAACCAAAATAGGTTCATGGCGGTTAATTTTGGATTTATCGTTTCCAACTGGTCATAGTGTCAAAAGATATTTCTTTTAACGAGCTGCAGAGACTCCGTGTGTCTACTTCGCGTGCCAGTGTACTAATGACGAGTATCATGCTATGCCCTCTGTCACTTTGTGATGCAACACGTGGTTACCTTGTTGTTAACCTTGGTTATTGTATAACACCATCTAAATAAAGATTATCCTTACGAACTTCGTAATGAACTTTGACCCTTGTAATGGCTAATTCTAATACTAATGCCTCTAGAATGTTCTTGCTTTTAAAGGGAATTATCTATTAGGGATAACGCATTAGGGATAACGATGGAAATTCTTGTTCTTCAGGGCGTTATGTTGTTGATAGCCTCACGGTGACGTCATATGACGTCACTATTCATTCGGGCAAATTATGTTCAGCCCCCCCTACAACATTTTGCTCGTACGCCTATAACTAAAACAATACTAAAAATAATTTCCTGGTTTAAACTACTCTGAGCTTCTTTAGTCAAACTAGTCTGAAGTGACGTCGTGGCTCAAATTACATAAAGCTTTATAAATGAAGAAGAGATTGATGTACGAAAGTCAATATAAAAGTTATTTTTTTTATTATTTTTAATGTTCTTTCACTAATGCATTTATTAAAATGTTCACACTACAAACATACTTTTAAGTTTAAATCTTTCCTTTAAAAACGCATTTATTGTGGTGAATGTTGGAAACCTAGCACGTTCAGACTTCAGAGTAAGAACAACTTACAGTGAAATAAGACATTTTTAAAAGAAGCACAATACATTCCATTACAGTCATTCAAAGTATGGTCTGGAAACTCAGCTAAAGTCTATGTTCTATCTTTTTGTTCGCCTTTATGCATTTTTGTGCACAGTGCACGGTCACTGAACCCATTGTATTTTAGTATAATGAACGAATTATCCAAATAGCAACGTTTCAGTTCAATCACTCAAAGCCACCACGACAAAATTATTATAATTTTACTTTAACTGTATTTTATTTATTTATTTATTTATTTATTTATTTATTTGTTTATTTACGTATGTATTTATTTATTTATTTATTTATTCATTCATTCATTCATTCATTCATTCATCCATTCATTCATCTATTTATTTATTTATTTATTTATTTATTTATTTATTTATTTATTTATTTATTTATTTATTAGCTAAAACAATTTTGGTTGAGGATGAGGTTGATCACATAGTTGAGGACATGGAGAAAATTATAACATTTTATTGCAAGACAAGAAATGAAAGATACAAGTCTATAAATGGATGGGTAGAATTGCTGTTTCCATTTGTTACTTTGAATCTTCCAATTGGAGATGCTTATAACTTATTTTATGCAATGCATTCAAAATATATTCCAAGGTATGAATATTGGTTAATATATGTATTGAGTGTAAATGTTCTGCGAGCTATTTTACTCAGGAAATTTCTGAGTTCCTAAGCGGGACACAAACCCAAAACCTTCTGGTTGCGAGTGAGACACTCTAACCATTGAGCTACTGGGACTCAGATAATTTGAACGCAGTTTGAGTTTGATGTATGACAGTATGACATTATATTGCTATGTTCAAGTATAGCTTT
Organism: Corallium rubrum; assembly: GCA_964035015.1. Lineage (NCBI taxonomy): Eukaryota > Metazoa > Cnidaria > Anthozoa > Scleralcyonacea > Coralliidae > Corallium > Corallium rubrum. Next base: position 32,152,904 of record OZ035997.1, read on the forward strand.
AAGAATATTTACACTCAATTCTCATATCCAAGCTAGCATACCTGTCTCTACCCTTGACAACATGTATACATTATGAATCCCAAACCTCTAGTTTATACCGTTCTTAAGAAACCATTATTATTTTGTCCTCCGTATCTTGGTCAGTACAGTTTGCATTTGAAAAGAAAGATTCAAAAATTGATCTCTAGAATGTACCCTTAAATTTCCCTTCCAGTTGCATTTAAACCCGCTAGGCGTATTGGAAACTTTTTTCTTTTAAAGATCATGTCTCCATACACATGTGTTCATCTGTTATATGTTTATTTAAGTGTGGTCCGTAGCTGCAGTGGTACTATATCTCGACAAAACATCTCGCCATTTTATTATTTGACAGAGAGCAGTTGGGTATCAACCAAAAGGGGGGGGGGGGGGGGGTAATTAAAGGCCCACTTAGGCATTAAGGCTGGTTTCCACTCAGGAAAAATTTCCTCAGTACCGAAATTGACGGAGAAGTTTTCTTTGTCTTGTGAGCTCTCGGTCGGAACTAATGACTTTAACATAAAAGAAACTTTCTCCTCTGTTCCTATCCTGCAGAATATTTTCCTGAGTGCAAACCAACATTTACGGATTATCATTGCACGTACAGACTGCTGCCCTGCACAGCAAACTTGGTAGAAAAGTGGTAGAAAAACATAGAAAAACTCAAATGGAATGGTTGATGTTAAATATTGTATGACCCAGGATAGAAAACAATCAAACTTTAAAGTCCTGCTGTTTTTCTACAATTTTATTAAAACTTTGTTTTTATATGCTTTGTCTGATGTGCTATTTTATTGAGAGTAAGGAGGCTATATCTTGTGGATACATTCTAATACACTATGTCCATTGTCTTTATTCAGTGAAAACTTTTGTTAATTTAAGTTATATAATTATATTGTTCAATTAGGGAGTGTCATAATGAAGGGAAGCCATTTCATCTTTTTCGATTATTGCTGCAATACCATGACCCTGAACTTTGTTCATTTTTGGACTCAATAAAACTCTTTCCAGATACATATGCTCAAAAATGGGTGAGTGCCACTTCAATATATTGTTCATACGTTATTATCTCTGTACAGCTTGTTATGTACATTGTAATATACCGTAACTAAACTTCTGATAATAATCTCTCTAAAAATAAGCTTCGAAAGCTGCCACGTTTGTGACGAAAATCTCTCTGAAAATTAACAATCGAAATATAGCAAGGTTAGACATACTGCCGAAACAGAGAACGCAGGAGTCTAACGTTTCGAGCGAAGGCCCTTCGTCAGAGAGAAACGTGAAGAGTGTAAACATACAATGAGCTTATATACGAAAGGTAATCATGTGACCAAAAATAAGCCAATCAGATAAAAATGACAATACAAATTGATAATGAGATGCAAAAAATTAGCCAATCAAATCAAAATAACAATAACAAATCGATAATGAGATGCGAAAGACATTTGCTATTCATACTATCGATGAGCAAGAAGGAGGGGGTGTAAAAAGGATGAGCGAGAGTAAAAATATATTTATATATAAAGTGAAAACGCTGTTTATGTCCGCTCTTGCTAAACAGAAACAATGTCTTCAGAGGTGTTAAATAAAAGAAAAACGTTCGTTGAGTCCGTGAGGATGAATGGTACCAATTTTGAAAATGAGACGCTTTTCTAGTCTTTATTATCGATTTGGTATTGCTATTTTGATTTGATTGGCTAATTTTTTGCATCTCATTATCAATTTGTTATTGTCATTTTTGTCTGATTGGCTTATTTTCGGTCACATGATTACCTTTCGTATATAAGCTCATTGTTTGTTTACACTCTTCACGTTTCTCTCTGACGAAGGGCCTTCCCTCGAAACGTTAGACTCCTACGTTCTCTGTTTCGGCAGTATATCTTACCTTGCTATATTTCGATTGTTGTTTCTACACTGCCTACGCAGCACGCTACTTTTATTACACTCTCTGAAAATTAGCTTTTCCATGAATAGAAACCTAGCTAGTTTACTAACATGTACATGTAAATATATAGTAAGCCCAGAACATTTTTTATCAAAAATATAATCCCCTTTAATATTAAACACTTATATACTGGGAGACCGCCGTTGTTTCCCGAGGTGAAGCCGGGGGCAATAACGAGCGGTCGGGGTTTTTTTCCCGAGGTGAGTAAATAAGTGTTTTGTTTTGTTTTGTTTTGTTTTGTTTTGTTATGTAATTTTATCAAGTGTTAAATGACAACAAAAATGTTGAGCAAAATTTTCAGACATATTGTTTTAAATTAAGGAAAAACAATGACAAATTGAACTTGACTATGTACTTCCGGTTTTCAGATTTTTTCTTAGGGAAAGGTAAAAGTAATATTGCCCGCTACCATGGGTTACGCGGGAAACATCACGAATTTTGAACTGTCACGCGGGGACCGCTCGTCCAATCAGAAACCTATATATAATTATTTTGATGTATAGAGAATAATACATGGATGCGCCATCTTAGATAAGTTTTTTATATGCTTGTGACGTCACAACCAGGGTAAAGTGAAAACGTCGGTCAGTCGGACTTACATGCAGTATATATGTAATATATAAAACTCGATTTTTGTTGATGGTTTTGATTCTTGATTGCATCACAACTCTTTTAAAAGTATTCCACATACATGTAAATTCAGTTACCAGACAAGAAAGTTTCATTATGTTGATCCTGGTTGTGAGGTCGGTTAATTCTAAGACCACTCGTGTTTTCAAAATCTTACAAATTAACCTCGTCCTCGTCTAAATTTCCTTCGCGACTCGGGCAATTTTGTAAACTTTTGAAAACACTCGTGAAATTAAACATTAATTTTACGAAAACTTGTGCGATTATGCATTGTTAATAATATATTGGGCAAAATTATTCAAGAGCTATGTTATGTCCAGAAAATGCCGAAGACGTACAGTACATGTGCCTTTAAATCACGATCGGTGCTCGTCAACGCTCCGATCTATCGCTGTGCCTGTTGCTTTCAGGCAAAAGTTTTCATCGGCCCGCCCCGTGCGCTTACCTATACAGATGTTTTTGCTTCTATAGTTCAGAAGCCTCTTTGCAGCTATGTGTGAACCAAGTGTCATTCAAGCTATGTGGGATGTTTATTTATTAGAAGAGGATCCTTTTCTTGTGTTTTTCTTGGCTCTAGTTATGGTTATAAATGCAAGGTATGGAAGGAACACTACACTATAGCTACACTGGTTAGCCGTACTGTATTACACTGGTCACGTATGGAGTGTAATATTCATTTACTTTCTGGTGTTTCTCTTTCTGCTCATACAGGCCTCATGTCTTTTTTAGACATCGAAAAATATCAGATATATTCTCTTCTCTATGAGCTCTGCTGACGAACCTTCAGGCTCTTTCAAACAAAAATCAAGTGCATTTAATTTTTTCAACTCATGTTATATTTATTTTAGAGAGGATATTACAACCCCAGGTCTAGAAAAGTCTGAGATTTTAGGTAAGTATTGTGATGAATAGCAATTACTACCGTACTTTGATTTAGTTAATATGCTAATTGAAATGATAACGTGTAAAGTTAAGTTTTGCAGCTGTATTCCCAAAATTGTCATTCTTTGTTGTTTTTCGTCCTTTAAAACTTTAAAAAACCATGTTAAAAAATTTAATATAATACGTAAATTTAACACCACCGACAACAATTTCTAATTTACTAAGCTGGACACTGCATGCATGTCTTTGATAGTGATAGTGATAGTGATAGTGATAGTGATAGTGATAGTGATAGTGACAGTGACAGTGACAGTGACAGTGACAGTGACAGTGACAGTGACAGTGACAGTGACAGTGACAGTGACAGTGACAGTGACAGTGACAGTGACAGTGACAGTGATAGTGATAGTGATAGTGATAGTGATAGAGTGGGAACGTGGAAGACTGTGTGTCCCAATTTTAGGACTACTGACAGACCTTTCTGCTGCTGAGAATTTGTATTCTTGCAATAATTTTTTCTGTAATTTTATGACTCACTGTTTCTTTATTTTAGTAGTGTGTGCGAGGGTTGACCTAGTTTTGACTTAGAGTCCCCTTATCTAACTCAATTAACACTTTTGTTGTGTTTGTAATGTATTTTAGCTTAAGTTTTTTATTGTATTGTATTGTATTGTATTGTATTGTATTGTATTGTATTGTATTGTATTGTATTGTATTGTATTGTATTGTATTGTATTGTATTCAGTGAGTTTGATTAAAGCTTCTATTACGTTTTGGAGTTTTTCTATTTGTCAATCGATGACATTCTTCATATAAACGAAATGAGATAAATAAAGGGAAAATATAGTGATGATGCGATCCCGCTTAACGTCTCGTCCCGCCTTCCATGTAAACAGCCCAGGCTAAGTATAAAAGGCATTTGTTTCTGGTAGTTGAGTGTTAACTCTGTCTTACTTCCAGCTTCATTATTTAATATTCCATATTATTCATTTTACCTGTTAGAATGTATTTGTTTCTGTCATTTATTTTTAGAAAAAATTGCCGAATTTCCTTCACAGCTCGCTGCAGATGATATAGAAGATTTCTGTTCATTAGCCCAGTATTACTCATCAAAAACACCTCAATCATTTAGGAAGGTACAGTAGACTTAAATTGTACAAGTTATGCATGATTTTGTCACTGCGTGATTTCCGTTGTACTTTACATGCAAATTGTGGTTAAAAAAGCTTCAGACACTTAGCTTTAGTTTATAATGCAGCGTGATTTATCTTACTGTCGTGGCAATAGGCGAGTTTCAGGGTGTTGCGCGCGCATCATTTTTCAAAAAAAGTGGCAAGCTCCACTCAAATTAAACATACTGTTTAAAATAAACAAAGTATAGATAGAGTTTCTGGATGTCTAACACTGTTATTCTGCTGTTGTTGGCTTGCTAGCAAGTCTGTTTGCCATTGCTTACTTTGTGGAGAGCCCACCAAGAGCCCGCCAATTTCTTTGCAAAACGATGCGCGCGCAACACCCTGAAACTCGCCTATAGAAGCTGGGGTCTGCATTTTTAAAATGCTTCCCAGTTTGGTTTCGTTACACTCGGAGAACAACCTTATTACCGTTTATCCACCTGAGTGACAACTTCCACCATTCATATATATATATATATATATATATATATATATATATATATATATATATATATATATATATATATATATATATATATATATATATATATATATATATATATATATATATATATATATATATATCATACCACGAGAAAATAGAAAAGCTGAAACCTTTTGACACTAAACTGTCTTTCTTCTGTTATCCAACCGCTATACTCAACAAAAACCGCTACAAGTCTTTACCTTTTATTCAAATATTTTCCACATGTCAACCTCATCGTGTCATGTCCTTGAAACTTGAATTACAAATGGCTTACTACAAACATTTCCGTCTTCAAACTCGAAGAACACACGTTCACTGTTTTCATGCAGTCAGCCAACGACTTTCCAAGCGAACAGCCAAAAACGAGCAAGCGACGAAGAAGAACGACGAAGAATCTTTATCAACTAAACTTTAAAAACACTTGGACTGCATTTTGACTTCCCTTCGTAACTAGATCTTCAAGTTTTGAATGTTTTCTTATCACAAAAAAGGTTCCAAGCTTCCCTGTCAGACTGCATGTCGGCAGTTGTTTACTGTCGAACGATAAACTTTGGACTTTTGAATATCACGTGAACGTCATCTCGATTACGCAACTAATTCAATTATGTTAATTTATAATTATGTAACAAAAAAAATAAATACGCTATTTACCGTTTTGGTCGGTTCGTATAGAAAAATATTTGCCCTCGGTCTCAAAAATGTCCCTCGTGGGCAAATATTTTTCTATACGGACTTCCCAGCCGGTAAATAACATATATATATATATATATATATATATATATATATATATATATATATATATATATATATATATATATATATATATATATATTAAATATTAAGTATGTTAGATATGGACAGGCAAGAAAACCGTCAGTATTGATAAATTGAGATTGTTCTACTGATAGTGTACGAGAGTTCACGTGCATTAAAGATGTTATCCCCGAGCCGGGCGACGGGCCGAAGGCCCGGAGCCCGGTGAGGGTGCTAATCTCGACACGCGTGAAGTCCATTTTACACGCGTGTAGAAAAAGCGAGGGAGACGAAATCTGTGAAATAGTTTATTTGTATATATATATGTTTGGTACGGTGTCACGCGGTAAGAATAATTGGACACTGGTGACTAGCGACGAAGAAAACTGATAAATCTGTCAGTATTTCGGCTTTATGGAGCCTGTTCTACTTAAATAATAAAAGAGAACAACGAAGAAAAGGGTACAAACAGCCGGTTTGATATATCTTGAAGTGAAACCAGAGAACCTGAAGAAACCAGACGCCGTATGGTAAACAAAACTCGATCTGAATTGCATTGGTTGTGGTCACTCAGTGGTCAAATAATTTTAAAGTTATAAACGGTAGGATTCTTGTTGTCTTATAACCTAAACAATATACAGCTTCACGTTTTCGTGCTTTCCCTTTGCTCGTCCAAACCATAAGTCAGCTTAACTAAAGCTAACTTAAAACACTTCCTTTATAAGCTTATGTTTATGTTATTCATCGACTTTGCATGGGCTTTGGCGATTTTTTTTTGCTGTATTTCCAAATTTTCGACTGAAACGTGGGCTGTTTAATACTTCTTTCTGGGATCCGATTCTACTGAATTGTTTTTATCTCAGACTCTATTATAAATGTAATTTTGAGCTGTTAACTTTTAATTCTGCCTTTACAAAACATGTATACATAGCCACATAGGGAAGCCATAAGCCATTTAAGTGCTTGCTAAAAATAATCCCTTTTGAATCCTCCTATAAAAACAATATATTTTTTACAACCAGATATAAGTTTTGCTTTGATATGTTCAACTTTTATTAAATCAGTTAGTCATCCTATCCGTAAATTCTATAATTATCTCTAGGATTATCGTTTGTTTTAAAATCTGTTTGTTTTTATATTGGTTGTATATCAGGAGTGCTTATTTTAGGTCAGGGTGGGTGGGTGGGGGTGTTTCAAAATACCCATTTAATAAAAGTGGGCGAGGGGTTGTTGCATTAATGTATTTCTAGTACATAGAAATGTAAATGTAGTGGCTTGTTGAAGACCATGCCAGACCTATTCGTTTACAATATGCAGTTGGATAGTTATACATAGTTTTCTTGCATTTTATTACACTGTTTGTAAAGTAACTAATGATTTGTATACAATATTATAATTTTATGGTATTATTATTATTTTTAACAGCAATACTATGGTCAACTCTTTGGTGTTAAAACATTAAATGCTCACAATGTTGCCCAAGCTTTATGTCTTCCAATTTCAATAGATGAGCTTCTTCAGTCCAATCAAAACCAGGTACTAACAATGTTCTGACACTTCAAACAATACTAGTTATGATTTAATATTGTGTGGTATGACTATCTATGAGCTGTTAATGATTTGTTTATCATTTATTGTCTGTTTGGATATGTGTTTGTTGATATTTTTATTAAAACACTTGTTTTTGTCGTTGTTTCTTTTTTGCACAGAGTGATGAAGTCAGATATTTTGTTGTGGATTGCAGACCGGCTGAACAGTATAACAGTGGACATCTACCAACAGCTTTTCACTTGGATGCTAATTTGGTAATAAACTGTATAGACTATATGATATATTACAGAAAACTCTTGGAGAAAATCTTCTTTTTCTTGTTCCTCCTCTTCTCGTTTTCGTCTTTTACTCTTTTTAGAACTACTGTATATCACGGCATGTTATAATCCCGTTCTTTTTATTTATTCCGTCCTTAAGCTATCTTGTTCTGGAGCTATCTTGTCCTCTACTTACCGAATCTCACTAATTTTTTGCAGGCTTAATAATTATTGAAAATAATTAAGCAAGCAATATTTATTACCTACAATAGATTGTTTCTACTGACGACACAATTTTTTTTCAGCTTACTTTAGTGTAATATTTTCTATGTTACGCATATAGAGCAGGCAAAAAATATACCGAGAGCCAAAATTTAGGAGCGATAGAAGCTTGGTGGCTCAACTGTAGGGAAAGTAAAATGTCCAGTATTTACTTGAATAACACAGGGGCGCCATGTTGGCAGTCAAAGTTAATAAAAATGGTCAGATTTAAAAGAAAAAGGACATTACTTTTAAAACTTAACTAAGCTCAAGATGTCGAAGTGTGTGAAAGAAATAGCTTTCTACGACCTTTGAAAACTATATGCTGACGTTGGCCATTAACAAAATCTAGAAGGAATAGTCGTATCAACGAAAAAATTCGACGAAAAGTTACGAGTATTTGCAAGGATCAGTTTTATAGGTTTACTGTATTCAACAAAATTGCGTGAAACTGTGCACATTAAAACTCCTCGTTACTTGCTCATGTTGAGCAATCATAAAGGTAATCAAGAAACGCATGTAATTGTAATGCATAAAATTGCTGTACCTTGGTTATGACATCAGAGACCTTCTCATTTACATCTCGTTTGTTGTGGTTCTTATAATATTAAATAATATTACCATGCAATCTCGTACCCAGCTCTTGCGATCCTTTTGGTGATTGCCATGATGAAACGCTTGTTGTGGTCTGCCTTATATCCAGGCGTTTTTTTGTTTTTTCGGAGGGGTTTTTTTGTTTTGTTTGTTTTTGGTGGTTGTTTTGTTGGGGATTTTTTGGTTGTTTTTTGGGTTTGTTTGGGGGTTTTTTTTTGGGGGGGGGGTGGGGTGTCGCGCGAAGGGGCCGATTGGAAGTGGAGTTGTGTGCTTTCTTATTTCAATCGTGTATTTAGGAAAATGTTAGGAAAATTTAGGTTTCTGATATCTCTATGTTATCAGTTATCATTTGATTGAAACAACATTCAGCAAAATAATGCTCTCAAATATTCGTTTTTTCCAATAGATGTTGCAAGCACCGTCAGACTTTGCTACAACTGTCCAAGCATTATTTTCAACTCAGAAACAATCAGTTGCCGCTGGTTCAGCAGCTGGTGGAGAACATTTATGCTTTATGGGTTCAGGTCGGGAAGAAGAAGACCAATATGTAAACATGGTGGTTGCAAACTTTTTACAGGTTTGAGGTTTTCTGCTAGTGATTATGGTATCGATATGCTTTAGTCTTTATTGATTTATCTTAGTTAAAAAGTGCATTGGATTTACAAACTTTAGATATGCGTACTGTGTAGTACAGAGAATGATGGAGTAGTTTATTTGTCACAATGTACTGGTGTACAGGTGTACACATGCATATATCTTATTTAATGGTTTTGTCGATAATACAGTTAGGTATTTTACGAGTTTTGGATGTATTTTTCCAATCCCTGCATGAAAGGGCGAGGGAAAATGCGAGAAACGAGTAAAAACCATTCGGTCAAACCATTCAATGAGATATTTATTATATGACTGTTCAGTTAAAATACATCTGCAATTTTGGTTTAGATTTGCCATTTTGCTTGATTTTATGACGTCAAAACCGGTTAACCGGTATATAAGTTTGCAATACGAATTTTAGCATGTAATCTGACCCTGCATATATGGAAAAATTACATCATTGTCATATAATAAAGTAAATTATTGACTTAACGGTAATGACAAGGAAGCCTAACCTAGAAGCTCGAGGCTTCGGATTGTTAGATTCCTCAGATTTACATAATAAGAAAAAAATTAAATTAAGAAAATATGCTCCCTTTGTTAGTCAATCATATCCGAGTAATTTTGGCTCTCGGAGTGTAATTCGTATTTTTAAGCAGTTTTTTATTCATTTTTTAGAAAAAAACAAAATACACAAGTCTTGCCAAGGGTGGATACAAAGGTAGTTTCTTCAGAATATATCTTCATGTTACTGTAATGGAAAAATCTTTAAACAGGTTGTTTTAAATGCACAATTGTCGACATTTAACAACTGGTTATACTGGTGGTAGCACAGATATGCCCCACACAGAACAACGTACCCTCTGCTATCTGAGTACTATAGTAATTCAATAGTTTGAGCGTCTCATTGCTGATGAGAATGTTACCTGGTTCAATTCATATTTTCAGACTAACCAATTAGTCTACAATCTTGGACAAAATTGTTGAGAAAATTTTGGAATTTCACTCAGTGTTAATATTTAAACATAAAAATACGATAATAACTTTAAGTATCCCCCCCCCCCCCCTCCCCTCCCCCAAATCAATGTTGGGTGACTCCTCCACCAAAATATTCAACATTGATAAGGGGAGGAGGGGTGGAGGCAAAAAAAATCAAAATAAACCTAAAATATGCAGTATTTTTCATATTTTTTAATTTTTCTCAAGTCTTTTTGTCCAAGATTGTCTGAGAATGGTTTTTATAAAATTATTAAATTTGTTAATGTATACGGGGTTAAATGATGGTATGGGTAAAGACTAGTGTCCAGGGTTTCTTGTCATTTCATTTATTACGCAATTGGACAGCCAATTAACCAATTAAACCAATTAAACACTATGACGTAGATCATTTGTAAGCAAAATTTACTGGGAAGATGATCTTCAAAGGCTTACTTCCAGAGAAAACAAAGGCGTATATTTTATTTTGTGTGAGAGATCTAAAAGAAAAGCCCTCGAAAGTATCCACTGATCTTGGTGTTTCACTTGCTACAATATATCGAATTGAGAAAAGTGGTTTGTCCTCATTGAAATCCGTCAAAAAGAAAGGCGGTCCTGGGCGACCTCGAAAAATTAGCGTGCGCATGGAGAGACAGAGCATTCGCCAAGTGCAGGTTTTGCGTAAAGATAATCCAAACTTTTGTTCTGGCCGCCTTTTGGAGGCGTGTGGGATACATATAAAGAACGTGAGCAACCGAACAGTGCGTAGGCGATTGAATGAACATGGCTACGGATATGTGCAGACGAGAAAAAAGGGACTTCTTACTGGTAAAGACCTAATAAAGCGATATAAATTTGCAAAAGAAGTAAGAAAACCCAGACCAACCAATTTTTGGACTTCGCAAATAAACTTTTATTTAGATGGAGATAGTTTTTATTATAAACGGAATCCAGCAGGTCAGGCTAGAGCACCTCAAGGACGTATATGGAGAACAAAAAAGGAAGGTTTAGCGGAAGGATGTACAGCGAAAGGGAGTAAGAAGGTAGCGGTGGAAAAGTGGTTAAGCTATTTGTAAGCATTTCCTACAACAAAGGAGTCATTGCATGCGACCCATACGAAAAACTTGATGGACCATATTTTGAAGGATATGTCGGCGAACTTTTCCGGGTCTTTTCCAAAAAGCCGAAAAAGGAAGATCAATGCTTTGGCTTCAGGATGGGGATCCAAGCCAAAACTCAGCAGCTGTAAAGAAGGTGCTTAAAAGTATTAAAGCGGAATTGTTTCCCATTCCCGCTCGAAGTCCAGATCTCAATCCTATTGAAAATCTGTTTCGTTTAGTAAGAAAAGAACTAACAAATCAAGCTTTAGAGCAAAATATTACACAAGAAAGTTACGAAGAATTCAAGAATCGCATCATTGCAACATTTCTTAATTTTCCTCCTAACACAATTGACAACATTATTGACTCAATGAACAAGAGAATTGATTTAATAATCCCCGAGCCGGGCGGAGGGCGCTAATCTCGACATGCGTGGAGTCCATTTTACGTATATAGTAAAGGAAATAGAATAAAATATTAATAAATTACGCTGTTCATGTTGTATACTAGTACATTAACAGAATTTGAAATCACATTTAATTTAAATCATGTAAATTTATGTACATGTTGGCTAGGGTGGTTTACAGGCAACATGGCAAGTTCCGCTTTATAAAGCGTGCACGCGTATAGGTCTTATATTTTTACTGTTTCAAACAACTTGTCAAGCCAGTAAATGGTTTTATAGCAAAGAAAACCTATTTCACAGTACACAAACAATTATACTTAACAAATAATTTTAATATTTATATGTTGGCGTAAATAAAACATGGTTTACAACGGTTTACACCGCTTTATTAAAAAAACCTGTGATGATCATACATTTTTGTAGAATGGTTGAAGTGGTGTAAACCGTGAACTTTTTAAGCTTTTTCCTCCCGGATTGTGGTATATGTAAAGTAATTGACGTGTTAACCATTGTTAACCATGTGTTTACGATGTTTTATCAACGTACTAAATGAGAAAATGACATAACAAAACTCAGTACATCATGCTATTATACTGTCGTTGTATAAAGCTATTACTATGTCACGAATACACAAGGTCGGCGAAGCATTTAGAGCACGGCTGGATACGACGCTGTCTAGCCTCGGGAATTTGAAATTTGAAGTCGAATACTTTCCATCTGACAGCCATCATCTCGGTTTCACGTTCGTCTACAATGCCATTCTTGATGTACAGCAAACGACGCTTGGTTGTACAGAAAATCGGAGTATCCTTTACTTACTGTATATCGTGCGAGAAGTGGGTCTTCGGGGCAGGTAAATGAACGGGTTCGCCTTCAAGCATTAACAGCAAGTCGTGCCATGGTATAAGTGAAGCAGACCAGCGAAAATCATTAAGAAATATACATTCTTTATCTTGCAAGCCAACCCAGGCAAAGCTCCCAGAAGCAGGATTGCAGAACGTGTCGAAAAGGAGCGTGAGTGGTTTTAAAATAAAAGTCTTGCCACAATTGGCGGGTCCTGTAATCATTATGTTTTTGTATTTTCCACGGCCCTTCTCCAGTGCGGTTTTTATTGCTTCACCGAACTCATGTTCACTAATGTTATTGCTTTGTAATATTTCCCCAGCGGACCTTCGCCATTCGCCATTGCATCCAAGTGCACATTCTTTACTATTGGCCTCTTGCAATAAATCAACCCGAGATTTACTGGCGCATTCAATTTTCCCCCGTGCTTCTATCATATCCCATGATGTTTCAATCAGCTCACAAACTACTTTTTGTGATCTACCAATCACAAACTCTGCGAGATCGTCTTTACCTTCCAGTTTCTGCTCGTACGCTAATGCTTGAAGTTCAGTTAAAGTTCTTGTGTTCTTATTTAATACCAAGTCCGATACTTGACAGGCGGTCAATCTTTTCTTTTTTGTACTTCTTGACGTGGCAGATTGTTTACTTTTCCCCCGTTTCTTTCTCCCTTCCTTCAATTTAGCACTGACTTTGTTTGTTCTTGGCTCTCCAGTATTTGCTAGGTCTGGATGACCTTCACTTTGTATGTAGCTGTCGTCGCTCTTCGTTACATAGCGCCACGCACTGTAATAATTGTGATGTCTACTGGAATAGTTGACTGTGATTCCATATCTGTCCTTTAAGTATTTCTTTGAACTAGACCATCGTTGAACTTTATCAAGCTTTACGGCAGCGTGATAATGTGTGCCTTTTACTTGATGGCTTTCCTCACTGCAACACCATTGAACGATTTTGGCACTTGTGTGGTCAAAAGACTTTATTAATGCCTCGGCGAATTCAAGTCGACTTGGAAATTTTGTCTTACTAGCTTGGCTATAAGTAACTAAATATACACATCTTGACTGGCTGGGCAATAAGTCAGCCTTTGATTCGGCCTCACTCGCAGATGACTCATTATCTGTCGTGTTATACTGAAGTAAATACTCCATGTATTGCACACTTGGAAATGTTATTCATACGTAAACAAAAGTATCAAATTCAAGCCAGGGACATAAATAACCTTATTCAGCCCTTTACATCCCCACATACCGCAATATTTTATCATTCTATTACAGGCTGACTTTACTGATGTGTTATTTCACAAATAACTGCCATAATCATGCATACACATACAAAAACACTGAGTAAATATGTAAACTTACTCACAGACAATCTTGGACAAAATTGTTGAGAAAATTTTGGAATTTCACTTAGTGTTAATATTTAAACATAAAAATACGATAATAACTTTAATTTCTCCCCCCCCCCCCCCAATCAATGTTGGGTGACTCCTCTACCAAAATATTCAACATTGATAAGGGGGGGAGGGGTGGAGGCAAAAAAAAATTAAAATAAACCTAAAATATGCAGTATTTTTCATATTTTTCAATTTTTCTCAAGTCTTTTTGTCCAAGATTGTAGCCTTGTTGCGCGTGTGCGGGTAACTAAAATATAACAACTTTTCAATAATTAAGGCCACCGCCATATTCTTTTGTGGTGGGAAATGCAATTTCTCGTCATTCAGAAATTGAACATTTATATTCAACCCAAAACTTAGACTTAGGCCTGAGCAATAGAACTGGTCAAAATTTTAGCTACGTGAGTCCCAGTAGCTTTAAGTTCTTAGAGCATTTTGTGCGATCACAAGGTTATACCTTTGATTCCTGTACAGACATATTTATGTTGAAGGTCTTTTTCGTAGCTCATTTGTTTCTATTTTAAATAACAATACACTATATTTTTGTGTTTAGCCCTTCATGATATCTTAGTCGACGACTTATCCAGCAATCTGGCGGACCATGTAACATCTACTTGCATTGCTTGTTCTCCACACGCGTCAACACCAGAGAACGAGGTTAGTTTATAAAATAATTGAAAGTTTAAACTTTATTCAATCAGAAACTAGTAAACGAGCTGTAAAGTATAGACCGTTACAGTGAAGTTATCTTTAAACCTAGTGTGCCTGTTTGGGATGCTGTTTAATTTAGATGTTTTCTCACGAAAACTACCGGAAAACCAGTAATTATTACTTATTACTTATTAGCGCTAAATACCCCTGCAGGCAAGACGATCCTGACAACAAATCCCACGAATACTTATCTGAACTCGCCCCAAGTAATCGTATATACTGTAGTCATGTAATCAAAAACTCCAAAATTAAAATCATCTCAAATGTTACCGCTTTTAAAATTATATTTTTTTGCATATTTGGAAGGGGCATGGATTATTGTAGATAAGGAATAATTGATATTCAGCCGGCTTTTGGAACTCGACCATTTCAAAAACCGCGAAAAAGAAAGCCTAGGCACTAGCATAAAGCGTGGAGGCTGGGCCAAGATGGCGGCCAAAAACAAAATGGCGGGAACAAATAGCCCTGACACAGGCTGCCAAAAATGCGCCATATAATGGCGCATTTTTAACTCGGACGCAGTGGGATAGTCTTACCTTGGGACAGTCTTGTACACTGTGTGTTCTGTCTGCAGTGCAGTGCAGTGTAAGGTTAGGTGTGCTTACAAATACGCTCACTGTATGGGAAACTGTAAAGCTTGCATGGGACGTCAAAACAAAAATTACTATGAAAGATTTTGGAAATCAGCCGTACAATTATCTAAGTGCCTAATTGTAACGCTCAGATGACGCGTCAATTAGTTTCCGCGGCTGTTTACATAAGTAAGGGCGAATATTGTGATAATAATATACTAATTTACGACGAACTGGTTAACTGTCTCGTTGCTTTACCATTTAAATCCTTTATGAAACAGTTAATTTTGTGGGTATATTTCCCCTAACTAAAAACATCGTCCGATTTTATTGCTTCAATAGTATTCTATAATTGTACTAAATTTCTTTAAACTTGGTTTTATCCGATGTGTTATAGATTGAATGCAATTACACTGTAAATTTTATCACAGAGCTTACAAACACAGACGTAGATTATAGCCTTACTCATTCATATAATTTTAGATGTCGGAGAATTACTAAAGTCTTAACGTGACTGCCATAATTAATTATCACGATATCGTATTACACTAAATGACTTCGCTGTTCACTGTGATGTGTAATGTGTATGTTTAATTTACAGCTGTGAGATAATAATGTTGACCTTCGTACGTATTTTTTATGATTTTGTATCTTCAACTTGTCTTGCATGTTGCTAAGTGCTGCACGGAGTTTGACCTAATCAATTTTATTGGCCATAAATTTTATTGGCTATAATCTGCCAAAAGCTATTTGACACCCTGCCTTTGTTCATCGGTATTTGTACAATTCCGTTTCTATTTGCCCTTTTCAACCTTCGGAGAGAACATTAACCTGGGTCCTGCGAGCCTGCTCATCGGGAAAAATTAGGTCCAAGTAGAAGGGGGCGGGGAAGGAGAGGGACGCGTGAAATAGTACATAGACAGTAGTAATTTGTCAATTTATGATTGTTAGTTGTTAATGAACAATTTATCAATAATGTATGAGTGATATGCAAGAATAATCAATCTTTTTTGTTTTGTTTGGGGTTATTCTAGTATTATTATATATTTTTGAAAAGAATCTTATTTTAATTTTCTGTTCTGTTCTGTTCTGTTCTTTTCTATTCTATTCTCTTCTATTCCATTCTATTCCATTCCATTCTATTCTATTCCACTCCACTCTATTCTATTCTATTCTATTCTATTCTATTCTATTCTATTCTATTCTATTCTATTCTATTCTATTCTATTCTATTCTATTCTATTCTATCCTATTCTATTCTAATGTGGCGGGTATTCTGTAGCCCGAATATAAGGCTGGAAATCGAGCCTAATTCTGGTCTGGTCGATAGGCTATAGTCTAGTCTGAGTATATTCTAGACTATAGTTTAGTCTATAGCCTAGTCTATTCTGTTTTATTCTATTTTATTGTCTTTTATTGTCTTTTATTCTATTCTATTCTATTCTATTCTATTCTATTCTATTCTATTCTATTCTATTCTATTCTATTCTATTCTATGCTATTCTATTCTATTCTATTCTACATAAACACTGCTTTTTATCTTTTTGTTTTATTTGTAGACACTCGCCGATATGAGCAGACGAGGTGATCAGAGTCCCGTTGGTGTAAGTTAAATATCGAACCGCACAGTTGCTATTCATAGCACAAAATGCGGACAAACAAACCGAAATCGACTCTCAAGGGATTCAAAATGAACGTTTTTCTGTTGTTGACAACTCAGAATTCATTAATTCTGAGTTGCCAACACTGACGTCATCTGTGCGGAGCGCTATTCTAACTCTGGTAATCTGAGTTGTAAAAGCTTTTCTTTCTACCAATAAATTGCCTGTCTTTACATCTTTTAGGCTGGCTTGGTCGGAAAGTTGTCATCAGCAATTCGCTCAAGTAAATCTAATGTTACTCAGAAGTTTTCGACTTGGATGTCTGAGCCTCGCGAGGAAGTAAAGTAGGTTTGCTCAGTTGATGTGGTTAACATTCAGTTTCTTGTGAAGCGCGTCCTTCCTCTTGTACGAGGCTGGTTAACATTAGAACGCTTTGTTAATATCCTTTCCCATATTGTTGATCCAGGTTTTGCTTTCAGAGGATGACATCATAAGTCGACCTGCATGCGAGTTACAAGTGCTTATGAAATTAAATTTTTGCATTTTATATTATTTTACAAAATAGATACATAGAAAATTTTGATATTATTGCATATGTTCATTGTGTTTGGGCAGCATTTTTTTAAGTCGATAGTTGACAGCTAGGCCGTAGAACGTCAACGCAAAAACGCAGCCAAAACAGTTGTTTTACGTCACCTGGTGGTCTGTGGACAATTATCATAAATTTGTTTTGGTGTTGTCCGTGTAACGTCACACGCCTTGTTATTCCTCTTCAGTTCTTTCTAACATTTTGACATAAGAAATGCAGAATGCTTTATTTATATTATATAGATTTAAATGTATATATTCCTTATTCACTGTATATATTCATTCTAGACATGTTAGTAGTAACGATCGTCTTGGAAAGCGATATCGCGACACAAAACCTGTATTTAGTATCGAGGACGACGATGACGAAGCAGGTACGAGTTATAGTGACAAATATTTATGCGAAACACTAGTTGAAAGTTTCAAAACATTACGAATACAGATATGCATGATGGTATCATAACTATTTTGCTCAGTGAATAGAATTTCAACTATTGAGTATTATTATACAATACTGATACAATCTCAACTGTGATTGGCTAAAAACCAACAGACAATTCTTGATGTCTTGCCACCTACAAAATATCAAAAATTATCTGTAGCTATGACGCGCTGGCCAGCGGTTTGAACAAAACAAACATGACGGCCGTCCTTAGGAGTGAAGATCAGAAGCGGATTAATCCGGCAGATTTGGCACGTTTTGTTGACGCTAAAACCACCAAGAAAAAACAAGCGAGCTACACATACAGCTGTTATAGAGTTTAAAGCAGTGTTTGAAAGAGAAAATTGTATTTGAAAGTGAAAAAAGTTAGCGAACCTCGAACTGAAGACGGTATGAATACTTACCATTTTTACCTAACTTTGTAAAAAACTTTCTAAAGGCTTCTACATTTATAATTGTATAATAAAACAATTATTGAATTCGGTTATCGCATGATATCAAGAATTATCAAGGCCTCTGTTTGTGTTATCCGCCTCAGCCTTCCGCTTCGGCAGATAACACAAACCTCGGCCTTGATAATTCTTGATATCATGCTCAACCTCATCCAATAATTGTATATTATTTACATGTACAGTTGTTCAATACTATATTACTTTACCGCGTATGAGGGGTGATTACCGCCAAAATCCAAAGCGTCATTATGCAATTCTGTTTGGCATTTTGTTTTGCCAAATCGCATTGTGGACAATTCCATTATGATGAGATGCGTCATTATGCAATTCTGTTTGGCATTTTGTTTTGCCAAATCGCATTGTGGACAATTCCATTATGATGAGATGCGTCATTATGCATGACGCTCAGTGAACGATTTTGAGAAGATATTATTTGAGTACCCGACAAACCGTGTTGACAGTGAGATCAAGAAAATGGAGGAATTGGAAGAAGGACAAGAAGGTGGCAGAGAATTTGTGAGAAATCGTGTCAGACACTGTGTTTTAAGCATTTTACATCAAGTGGAGGTGCGTGGTGCTGAAACGGAACGTCTGGAAAATGCTCAGTATAGACTTGAATGGCTGCTGAGTGTAGTGACGAGATAGTATCAGTGTGGTTTTATCGAACGTGATACTATCAATCTTCTTGGAGAAGCCCTAGTTAATTTAACTTCAGCGTGCGGCACAACAGATACTAATGTTCAGACAGAAGCAATTTTCACAGGCAACCCTGGCAGACCAAGATTCAACATTCCGGAGGAACAGTTGAGTTTTCTTGTTGACAGAAGGTTCACTGCGAGTCAAATGGCTGCGTTGCTCGGTGTAAGCAAGCGCACCGTAGAACGACGATTGCGAGATATCGGTCTGTCTATAAGGGGGACATATACCAACTTGACAGAAGAAGAATTGGATTCAACAGTTGAACAAATATTGACATCCCTGCCTAACACAGGCATTTGTTTTCCATTTTCTAGCCCCTGGGTGAAGCATTGTAGCCCCCTATCTGCCCAACCCAGGGGGGGGGGGGGGTGATTGGGTGCGGGAGGGTTGTTGGATAGGCATTAATACTGTAACCGACAGCATTACCTTCAAAACTGACAAGTAACTGAACAATATCTTTACCTGGGAATAATTAACTGTTTCACTTTTTTCTTCTGAAACGTCAAGTTTGCATTGCATAGGTCGAACGTACAAGATAGCTTGTCCTATTCCAGACGAACTTCGAAGAAATGGCACTGAATATCCCCTTGGTGGTGGTGGGATTACGACCAGTTCGTTCCCAGATGGACCACGTCTCAAAAGTTCAAATCCTCCTCCCCACATCAATTTCGGAAATGTATTTTCCAAGGCTTCCTTAAACTCTGTTGGGTTGGCATTGGCGTCGAAGCGAATCTTCATGCGCCCCAAGCCGGCACGCTGAAGTTGTGCTTTTAATGCTCGAGACGGAGTAGCTTGTTGACCACAGTCAGCCACACAAAACACTTCATGTGTCCAGGTTTCTCGTGCTTGGAAGTTGGACCCTGATTGCCCACGGCCACGTTTGCGCTGCTTTCTTGGTGGTTGGCCATATTCGCGTGCAGTTGAAGCTATTACACTGTATGGTGCAAACAGTGTACTGAAATTTTTTAAAACATTTTCTCTTCTGTTGTTCCCGTCAGCCAAGCAACGAGAAGCACTTGTGTTACTTGCTTCGCTGTTTGGTATGCAGAGATGACTTGCTGAGGCAGCACTCTGACTGAAATTTGGCGTATTTCGTTGCGACGTGGTAGCGACATCACTGACACTGGCAATAAAAACATCTGGCGAGCAACCGACAGAAGCTTCACTGTTTGTAGAGGAAATGGACCTACTAGCTGGAGTACGTGAAGTGACAGGAGTTGAACTGCTTTCTGTGGTAGAAGTTGTCGGCAAACTCGGCGCATTTCCAGAAAGAAGTGATGCGGCTTCGCGCAATAGATTCATCGCCCGATTAACATCATGACCGTCCGCCATTTTACGCTTGGATGAACCACGAGGTCAAAGCATTCGTTCCAGACTTCCAGTACCTCACTGTCAAGTACTCAAAATCGTTCACTGAGCGTCATGCATAATGTTACGTCATCATAATGGAATTGTCCATAATGCGACTTGGCAAAACAAAATGCCAAACAGAATTGCATAATGACGCGTCTCATCATAATGGAATTGTCCACAATGCGATTTGGCAAAACAAAATGCCAAACAGAATTGCATAATGACGCATCTCATCATAATGGAATTGTCCACAATGCGATTTGGCAAAACAAAATGCCAAACAGAATTGCATAATGACGCATCTCATCATAATGGAATTGTCCACAATGCGATTTGGCAAAACAAAATGCCAAACAGAATTGCATAATGACGCTTTGGATTTTGGCGGTAATCACCCCTCATAACCGCGCGGTGTGTATTGCGAAGTTCGTTGGGAATTAGTTGCGAAGTTCATCTGGAACTTTGCAACTACGTTGTCAACAAGATTGCTATCAAAATAAGCTTTGATTCAAAGCTTGCAATGTCATTAGATATTTGACAGCCAAACTTCGGAACTTCTCTATACGAACTTCGCAACACACAGCGGTAAAGTTATAAACTGTAATTCTTTCTCTATTATTTGTTTTGTTCATAGAGTACTTCTATCTAAAGTGTCTTTCATTAATGAATAATTTGTGTATAGCGTTAGCTAGGATACGTTGCTGGCGTATTTTTACTATTTCTTGTATTATTTTTTTAACAGATGAGTACAGTGCTTCTAGTTCAGAAGACGAAATGAAACATGAAGTTGTAAATATTAAAACGTGGTTGAAAAGAAAAGATGTTATTCAAGTGATTTCGTTAAAAGAACTGTCGTTTAAAAATGGTCGTCTTTTCCCAAGGTAAACTTTACTAAAAAGAAATAAAAGTGCTACTGCGATGGAAAATGAGACCAAACAATCTCCATAGCAACAACATAGCACAACGATTTTTCTCCTTATAATGATCATACATACATACATGCATACGTACGTAAAGTAACAGGACGCCTGAGTCAGGCGTTCACTCGCGCTACTGGCAAGTACGCCGAGCCTGATCAAAAACTAAGTGTGGTGTATACTTCACACTGGTGAACATATTTACGATCACGACAGTTGTCAGCCACATCTGATCACTGTTTGAGATAAATCAAACATCCCGAAGACAGTGGACATCAACTTTTAACTTTGTATGTAGAACAAGACGATTTTTCGAGCATTTTTGGCTTGGAACCACGGCTGAACTCGCAATTCAGGCTACAATCATAGAACAATTAATTGGGACATTTTCCGCGCGAGCGCGATTTCTGACGGTATCGTAAACTCTTTGAAAAAAAATCCGTCGCCTGCTCCAAACCACCATCACAGGTCTTCCTCTACCCTCACAAGTCTACCCTCGGCCTCCCCCCTCCCCTCCACCATGCAGTGTTGGTCCCTTGGGGTAGGCCTTACCCGCACCTCATACCATGTTTCTGAACCAACATTGTATGGTGGTGGGGGGTGGGGGAGGAGGAGGATAACTTAACTGTGCAAAATGCATCTTTGCTTAGAAGTGACACTGTTGCAAGTTGTCCCAATGTAATTATTCCATGATTGTAGCTCCGATCAGGCAGGAGGCAGGATGAGCCTGATTCTTTCAGGCTAGGTTGAGTTTGAGTCGCAAAAACATGAGCTCACAAGATTCCTATAATTTCCACGAGTATTTATCGAATCGTTACTTTTCTTTTGTTTATACCTAGGGAAAACATGTCTCCCAAAAAGATATTCAATTTTTTGTTAAAAATGTCCCTTAAAATTTCGTTAAAACGGCCATAAAGTCATTAAGGTTTGCTCAGTTGAGAAACGCATGCGTCCTTTTTTGCGCATAACAATTCTGGTTCTAGGGAAACTTCTTTAGTTAGCAAAACTTTTAAGTTGGCGGAAATTATAGGTTTTTTCTTATCTCAATGACGTCACAATGACGTCACAATGACGTCACTGTATGACGTCATCAAACGAACGGGCAGAATATCTAGCATTTCTAGCATGTGGATTAAATTTGTAAAGCTGTAGAAGCTCTGTGGTCAAATCAAGTTTTCCCTAGCAACGGGTCAAAATAAATATGTCTGAACACCCTTAACTACAAAGTCAGCCAGTCACTTTCAAAATCTACCAACAACATGCAAGAATACCTTGGACAAAAAGTTGAACAGCTTTGATTTTGATCAACTCCAAGAGCGAACAGTAAAGACCTACCTAATATGAACGAGTTTTCTGATTGGCTATAAGTAACACATTTTCGATTAACAATTCGTCCCCATGCTCCTTACTGATTAGGGTTAGGGGAAGGTGTTAGGTTATCTAAACCAATCAGAAGCCTTCTTAGTATAGGTAGGTGCTTCTTAGTATAGGTAGGTGATGACCCAAAGCCAAAGGAGCAAAGAACTTACAACATGCTTCACGGCCTTTCTCAGTCCACTCTCCAGAAGGCTAACTATGAATATTAGCGAAGTAAAAAGTGCAAAAACGCAAGATCGTGTCACTAGACTCGGCCTACCACAGTAGTGCGAGTAATAGTTGTTATCATTCATTTCGTTTCTATCCCGCATTCTGATTGGTTAATTCACCTGCAAATAACTGAGTGCAAATAATTTTTTACCTGCAAATAATTTTATGAGCATGCGCACTAGCGATAACGCTGCTGTCGGCAAACAATTTTCGTAAACATGGCGGCTAGTTCTTCAGCTATTCGAGGAAATAATCGAGAGTATTTGGAAGCATCCTTAACGACAATGTACTTCAGAAAAGAAATAGTGAAAAGGAAGTTTTAGTGAGATAAAAAGCAAGACTCGTGCCAACAAAAAGTAAGTTTTACGAAGATTTTAGTATGCCGAAGACAGAGAGAAGAGTGGCGATTTCTTACTTCAGGCATTTCAAATTTTTAAGTATTTTATGAATGATAAATCAATTATTGAACTCGTCTATCGCAAAATATCATGATTTGTCAGTGTCTCGCTACTAGTTATTTGCCTCTGCCTGCGGCATCGGCAAATAACTAGTAGCTCGCCACTGGCAAATCATGATATTTTGCTCCGACTCGTCCAATAATTGATAATTGTTTGCCGAGGCTTCGTTCTATTTTAGTTCACATTTAGACCCCGTTTACACGATACCGGCATAAAAATAACCTGGGGTGTTATATGCTGTATTTGCATACCGGCATGATTTTGTTCCGTTTTCAAATTATACCAGCATCGTGTAAACGGGGTCTAATGCAAACCTGTCTGTGCACGGTGAAGACAATGTATTTTTGGTATAATGAAGCAATCATTCAATATATAACAATGATTGGGTTTAATAGCTCAACCGGTGTTATTTAAATATTATTATATGGCACAAGTTACTTCCGTTAAAATCGTGTGTTCTCATTGGCCGAGACGTGTCACGTGCCGGTCGATTATTTTCCGTAATCGACCGGTCGATTACGGATATTGTCAGCCATGTTGTTTGCAACTAAACAACGAAAGAAAACCGCAAGAATTTTGTGAATTCAACAACCTGAGGACTAAATTATGTATGATTGGGACGAGAGCAATCTGGAAGCGAGTTTAGGAGTCCGAAAGCGATGACAACAAAAGCAACAACATGGAAAACGATGAGTTTATGTCACACGCTCGAGGTCACACTAAACTGACTAAAGTACGTATCATGACAAGGTATAAATGTAAGGTTTGTTGTTTCAAAATGCCATATAATAAACTTTTTATTAACCTCGCTTGCTCGGTCTTTACAGAGAAATATCAGACCTCGGTCTTTGTGTACAAACCTCGCCCTACGGGCTCGGTCTGTACCAAAAAGACCTCGGTCCGATATTTCTCTGTAAAGACCTCGCGTTCGGTTAATAAGAAGTTATTAATAAGCAAAAAAAAACCCAAAAGATTGCATGCGCGTTGTCAAGACCGTTGCAACGTAAAATCGCAGCTTATTATAGAAGCTTTGAAATTTAACGAGTTTCTAGACCATTTCGTGGATTAACTATATGTATGACTCAAAGTAGCACGTCTATATTTGTATGTTTGTTCTTGTCTTATAGTTATAATATGTTTTTATGTGATGTAATTTTTCGATGATATCATAAAGATATTGAATATAATATTTTGTTCTGCTTCTTTCTAGTCATGTTCTAATAACGGAAACCTTTATGTTTGTCCTTCGTGAAATGTCCTCCAAGGCTGGGTGGGCATCCATTCGTTCAAGAAATCACCTTCAAGATATTGTTAAAATAACGTCGAAGAAAAAACGACCAGAAGTAATCACCTTTACACTTTCTTCGAAAACTGAACAGGAACCTCCAAGGCGACTAAGATTTATTATACCAGACTCACAGACATGTATTAAAAGACTGAAGGAACATTTGATCAAATCATTTGGTGGAGAGTAGTTCGAGGTTCATTTGTACCTTATAAAATGATGCAAGTTAAGCATGCATGACGTTTTCATCTTGCTATTGTGCCCCCTTGCATTGCTGATCTCATCAGAATCTATGTACTAATCGACTAACTACTAACTACTAACTACTAACTACTAACTGGATTAGAGCAAGAAAAATGCTTCTTGGTAGCCTTACATGAATATAAATGAAAGATTTATTTAACCGTATATGCTGTGATCTCAAACTGAAAACCACATTTCCACAGTACCGAACGAATTCAGAACCGTGGTGAAATTTACATGCCTTTTAGTGCGAAGTTTACCCTGGGTGCCAGAGGTTCTTCCACGTTGGCAGGGGGGTTAGTAGGGGATTATAGGGGATATTTTTGAGGGCCCCTCCCACTTTACCCCTGGCTTCCTTGTGTGTCCCCGTTATCCCCCACGAGCGTCGAAAAACCTCTGGCACCCAGGGTATGCGACGTTTCGCAGACTTTGTAATATTGTGAAAATTCGCACGAGACTCAGAGAGAGAGAGAGAGAGAGCGATGTAGTGTAAACGTTTTGGGAATGGGGCTTACGAGGTTTAATACAGACATAAATATTGTTTATGTTGTTTCGCTTATCGCATTGGTCTCGTATAGGACCGGGTCAAACGTGGAACTTTTCGTGTGTCGAATTTGATGTGAATATAAGCCTGATTCACACTTGTGAAATAAACAATAAGCATAAGCACAAACACAAACAAAAGTTGTGTGAACTGGGGTAAAACAAGCGCAAGCACAAGCTCGAGACGAAAGAACCATTGTTTTCTCTTTTGTACAGCTATTGCGCTTGGCTTGTGCTTATTTCATGTGCTTGTGCTAATATGCTTGTTTCGCCCCATAGGAATACCTTTTTGTTTTATCCTTTGTTTCGTTCTTTTGCTCATACTTATTTCAAAGTGTGAGACCCCATCCACACGTATACGTTTTCATATTGTTTCAGGTAATGAGACCATTGTTTTCTGCTCCCCTGAGGACCGAGAACAATATAAAAACGCAATGAAAACGCATACGTGTGGACATGGCCTGAATCGGGCTTAAGGAACTCGTTTGTTTAAGTTAATTTGTATGCATGGAAAGTTTGACGTTTGACCCAGCCTTGGTGTTTTATTGGTATTGGTCAAATACGACAAGTACATTAATGTCGCTAGACCTCGTACGTCCTGAAGAATTGTAGAATACGATACAGTTTAGCATATTATTTATGGATGGATATTTGTTGGAAGACATGGGTAAAATCGACAAGTCTAATAAAACACAGATTGCAGCTGGAAAATGCAGACCATAAAATAAATTACACTTTGAGGCTGTGTTGGACTTCTTAATTAGTTGACTAAATTCTGCTGCTTAAAGGTGTTAAAACTCCTTTTATTGATGTAATATCCCTAACAGCGCAATGTATAGCCTTTTCTAAAATGGGTCATTCCAGAAAACATCCACACCTCCCCCACGGAGGAAATGTGAAGTTGACCCCCTCCCCCCTTCGGACGTCCTAGTACATTTTACTATTATCAGAAGTAGATTTACCCCCTCCTCTCCCAGGATGGCACAAATTTCCTCTGTGGGGGAGGTTTGGATCTTTTCTGGAATGACCCAATTAAACTTGAAGCTCTAATATCTAGTCTGCTTTTCTAACATGTTATCGCACATTTTTTACATACAGCATTTGGTCATAACTTTGAAAAAGCGTGACTATGGTTTTGCAATGATTATGCAGTTTCTGGTGCTTAAAATCCTGGCTGAATTCGAGATTTCCGCCATTTCACTCCCCCAACTCCTGACCCTGGTGTCAATCTTGTATTAAGACAATATATGCATGACAAAATTACTGCATTTTGATTGGTTGAGAGGAACTTTTGGGTGTACCAACGCATGGCTGTCGGTGGGGTCAAACCTCGCAAGGCGATTTGTTCTAGACCGTCCATCCTGACCGCCCCTTTGCGATCATTCTCGTTCCCAGAGCCCACGTTTGTGTTGCCGAACGTGGGCTCTAGGAACGGGAATGCTTTGCGAAGCACGAGAACTATTAGAATCTAATTAACTATCTTGAAATTTTGGAATCTTGCAACGACACGTCATGTCTATGAATTTAATAATATAGGATGTTTTGTCAATAACGGTATTCTATGCAAGTCGTGTGAGAAAGTAATAACTTTAATACTATAAAATATACTGTGTTTGTGTCTTTGATATAAATGCTTGCGGACTCGGCTAGTCAATGTGGGAAAGGCTTAGTTGGAATAGCTTTAAATGTCTTTAAATATCTTGGGAAAATTATTAATAACTCATGAGGAAAACACAAAGGAAATCAGTACCGTGTCTAGTTTTATCGCGATAAAGAGCCCTTCTGATTTACGTAAACTTTAGCTTTGATGTTCTCGGCTTAGATAACGTTATTTTTCAAAACTACCAAAATGGTTCGTTTTTGAAGCTATCGCTTCGTGTTTTGAATCTGATAAAACACTGCTTCGTGTTTTAAATACTACTTATTTCACTTATTTCTAAGTAATAAAATTTCACATACCCTACCTTAAAAAGTCCCGAAATTTTTAGACCAGATACTGGGCGGGTGTAATTTGTAAAATGCAATATACGTCAATCAGTATACGAGGTCAGCGGTGATGCAACAGTAAGGGGTAAGTACTTCATCTTATGGGATATAGTGGATTCAGCATATCTACCTACAAAAGAGTTGCTTACTTAACTTAGCCCACCTTAGACCTACTTAGCCTACCTAAAGCTGGATTTCCATTCAGTGCATTTTGTCGCGCGATCGACTTTTTGCGATCGCTTTCTTTTGAATTGTGGGTTGTCAAGCGGAACGCATTTCATTAGCTTTGGTTGAATACACACATTTCAAAAGAAAGCGATCGCAAAAAGTCGATCGCGCGATAAAATGCGCTGAATGGAAATCCAGCTTTAGACCTACTTAGCCTACCTTATACCCACTTACCCTACCTTAGACCTACTTACTCTACCTTAGACTCACTTAGCCTACCTTAGACCTACTTAGCCTACCTTAGACCCAGTTAGCCCACCTTAGACCTACTTACCCTACCTTAAGCTGGATTTCCATTCAGTGCATTTTGTCGCGCGATCGACTTTTTGCGATCGCTTTCTTTTGAATTGTGGGTTGTCAAGCGGAACGCATTTCATTAGCTTTGGTTGAATACACAGTGCATTTTGTCGCGCGATCGACTTTTCTCGATCGCTTTCTTTTGAAATGTGTGTATTCAATCAAAGCTAATGAAATGCGTTCCGCTTGACAACCCACAATTCAAAAGAAAGCGATCGCAAAAAGTCGATCGCGCGACAAAATGCACTGAATGGAAATCCAGCTTAAGGTAGGGTAAGTAGGTCTAAGGTGGGCTAACTGGGTCTAAGGTAGGCTAAGTAGGTCTAAGGTAGGCTAAGTGAGTCTAAGGTAGAGTAAGTAGGTCTAAGGTAGGGTAAGTGGGTATAAGGTAGGCTAAGTAGGTCTAAAGCTGGATTTCCATTCAGCGCATTTTATCGCGCGATCGACTTTTTTCGATCGCTTTCTTTTGAAATGTGTGTATTCAACCAAAGCTAATGAAATGCGTTCCGCTTGACAACCCACAATTCAAAAGAAAGCGATCGCAAAAAGTCGATCGCGCGATGAAATGCACTGAATGGAAATCCGCCTTTACACTCACTTAGCCTTCCTTAGACCTACTTACCCTACCTTAGGACTACTTAGCCTACCTTAGACCTACTTAGCCTACCTTAGGACTACTTAGCCTACCTTAGGACTACTTAGCCTACCTTAGACCTACTTAGCCTACCTTAGACCTACTTAGCCTTCCTTATAGACCTACTTAGCCTACCTTAGACCTACTTAGCCTACCTTAGGACTACTTAGCCTATCTTAGGACTACTTAGCCTACCTTAGGACTACTTAGCCTACCTTAGACCTACTTAGCCTACCTTAGGACTACTTAGCCTACCTTAGACCTACTTAGCCTTCCTTATAGACCTACTTAGCCTACCTTAGACCTACTTAGCCTACCTTAGACCTACTTAGCCTTCCTTATAGACCTACTTAGCCTACCTTAGGACTACTTAGCCTACCTTAGGACTACTTAGCCTACCTTAGACCTACTTAGCCTACCTTAGACCTACTTAGCTTTCCTTAGGACTACTTAGCCTTCCTTAGGACTACTTAGCCTACCTTAGACCTACTTAGCCTACCTTAGACCTACTTAGCTTTCCTTAGACCTACTTAGCCTTTCTTAGGACTACTTAGCCTACCTTAGACCTACTTAGCCTAACTTAGACCTACTTAGCCTACCTTAGACCTACTTAGCCTATCTTAGGACTACTTAGCCTACCTTAGACCTACTTAGCCTACCTTAGACGTACTTAGCCTCCATCAGTCTTGCTTATACTCACATAGAATCACGCAACTTATGCCTTTTTGCAGTTTGCTTATCTTTTTTCGTTTGATTTTTGTTTCAGAACAAATTCCGTAGAAACCCTATATTGTCACCGCTTTTGTTTTCAGTGAAAAATATGAGAAGACTACATGTCAAACAAATAATTACGTGTAGAGTTGTATTAATTTCAATTTTTTTCACATTAGCTGTATACACAATACGTCAAGTATACACTATTTTCATTTCAGAACATGGTCACATCCACTCAGCCAATCAGAACCCTGTATTATGATGTACACTATTCCATAAACCCTCTGAAATCTACAAGCCAGTGATCGAGTTAATCAAGTTTTCTAACAAAGAAAAACAATGGACAGCCTATTATAGTATGCTGCATGTATATATAAAGCATATAGTATAATGAGTTACATAAACTCACTGTGAATGTTGATTTGGCCTTAATTTACTACACATTTCCTCCGCAATTTTTTATATATCGTGTTTTGTAATTATTGGTAAATGTGACCAAGTCCTAAGACGGTTAGAGAATGATCATTGTACTCTATTTTCGGTCTTTCGTGTGTTTTTTCTCTCTACTGAATTCGAAGGACTCTACCTCCCATAGCGATAGAAGTATCCCTGCGAAAAAGCCTTGCCCCAGGCAACGAGCCAACGACGCGCCGGCCCTGCAGAACACAACTAGAGATACACGAGAGATACACATACAAAACAGCCGATTGTTGAAGTTAATTATTATAAGTAAATGCATGGCGTTGAGGGATATTAGTGACTAAATATCCCCTCAAGCTTTGGGAGGGTTTTTTGGAAGTCCTGAGGGATGGCGTTGAGGGATATTAGTGATTAAATGTCCCTCAAGCCGAGGAAGGTTTTGTCGAAGTTCCGAGGGATGGCGTTGAGGGATATTAAGGGGCCGATTACATGGGTAAATTTCAGCCCGGGCTGAGATTTCAGCCCGGTTACTGAGGTATGGAAAAGAGGAGAATGATTTGAATAACAATCAAGTGTGTAAATCAGCCAAGTTGTCACAAACATGCAGCTTAAAACAAACATATTTAGTTGTGTATTTCAAATAAACCATATTTATTACTTCTTTTCACATTGCACTTTGTGTATTCCATACTTCGTATTTCTTATTCAAAATATTCACTCCCTCTTTTCCATCTTCCAGTAGCCGGGCTGAAATCTCAGCCCGGGCTGAAATTTCCCCATGTGATCGGCCCCCAAAATATCCCCTCAAGCCGAGTAGGGTTTTGTGGAAGTCCCGAGGGCCGTATAGACCCGAGGGACTTCCACAAAACCCTGGCGAGGCTTGAGGGGACATTTAATCACTAATATCCCTCAACTCCATGCATTTACTTGGTAATTACATGGTCACGGAGGAAATAAACAAAACAATGAGGTTTTAGTTTTGTGTAATCTCTTTGTCGAATTGCATGGTTTAATGAATCTGTGTTTAAATGTGGTTTGCAGATACACGTTAGTTTTTTCCAGTCGGCAGTGATGGCTCATGACCGCTTTTAATTTCGTTTGTGAGCGATAAAGAAGTTGCCGAAGCAAGGGACAACATTTGTGTGTGAGTCAGCGACGCATGCGCAAAGACAAATTCTTGTCCCATAACTTTAGGAGGCCTAAAGCAAGATTAAATATTCGGACGCCACCTGATGATTGTACGATTTTTGCGCGCGGAGCGGAAATTTTCTTTGTCTTGTGATTTCTCGGAGAACTCAGAGAGGGTGGAACTAATTAGAAAAGGCAAAGAAAAATTCCGCTCCACGCGCAAAATTCCGCCAAGTGGAAAACCGGCTTTATAAAAACGATAATAAATCTGTTCCAGACCATTATAAGATGGTTCTACAGAATCGATTCAAAATGAAATCTATAGGCGCTCAGCAGCCGTCAAATAATTTCTTATCTAAGTCTGTTTGAAACAGAACAAAGGCTTAACATATACGCACGATGATCATCGTTAAAACTAGTTATTTCACGATTGAGTCGGTTTTCTTTGATGTACCGCGGGCTGTATATAGCATACAGCCCATGAATACTAATTAGAAAAGAAATGAAGAAAAAAACTAGGAAAATCTTTGTCCAAGGTAGAAAAAAATAACATAAGTTTGTTGGAAAACCTCCTCAATCGTGAAATAAGTCAGATAAAACCCTCGAACGTCGGGCTGTATGCGATATACAGCCCTCGGACGCTTCGCGTCCTCGGGGCTGTATATAGCATACAGCCCTCGTTCTCGGGCTTTATCTCTTACTTATTAGTTTAGCGAAGAGGGTATAAAAGCAGGTAATTGCATATAAGTGTACAGTAGGCTAAAGAGGAGGCTAAGTGGTCTAAGGTGGGCTAAGTGAGTCTAAGGTAGGGTAAGTAGGTCTAAGATAGCTTAAGTGGGTCTAAGGTAGGCTAAGTAGTCCTAAGGTAGGGTATGTAGGTCTAAGGTAGGGTAAGTAGGTCTAAAGTAGGCTAAGTAGTCCTAAGAAAGGCTAAGTGGGTCTAAGGTAGGCTAAGTAGGTCTAAGGTAGGCTAAGTAGGTCTAAGGTAGGCTAAGTAGTCCTAAGGTAGGCTAAGTAGGTCTAAGGAAGGCTAAGTAGGTCTAAGGTAGGCTAAGTAGTCCTAAGGTAGGGTATGTAGGTCTAAGGTAGGGTAAGTAGGTCTAAAGTAGGCTAAGTAGTCCTAAGAAAGGCTAAGTGGGTCTAAGGAAGGCTAAGTGGGTCTAAGGTAGGCTAAGTAGGTCTAAGGTAGGCTAAGTAGGTCTAAGGTAGGCTAAGTAGGTCTAAGGAAGGCTAAGTAGGTCTAAGGAAGGCTAAGTAGGTCTAAGGTAGGCTAAGTAGTCCTAAGGTAGGCTAAGTAGGTCTAAGGAAGGCTAAGTAGGTCTAAGGAAGGCTAAGTAGTCCTAAGGTAGGCTAAGTAGGTCTAAGGTAGGCTAAGTAGTCCTAAGGTAGGCTAAGTAGGTGTAAGGTAGGCTAAGTAGTCCTAAGGTAGGCTAAGTAGGTCTAAGGTAGGCTAAGTAGGTCTAAGGTAGGCTAAGTAGGTCTAAGGTAGGCTAAGTAGGTCTAAGGAAGGCTAAGTAGTCCTAAGGTAGGGTAAGTCGGTCTAAGGTAGGCTAAGTAGGTCTAAGGTAGGCTAAGTATGTCTAAGGTAGGCTAAATAGGTCTAAGGTAGGGTAAGTGGGTCTACCCTTACGAAAAAAACACAGTGTGTACACCGTGTGTTCACAGCCTTGTCTCTGTGTTCTGACTGTGCGCACAGTGTTAACACACGGTGTGTCGCTACTTTTTCACACAGTGACCACACAGTGACGTTTTCACAGTGTGATCACTGAGTTATTCACTCAGTGGTCACAGAGTGTTCACCATTTTTCACGCAGTGTCCACACTGTAACTATTTCTCTGTGTGGTCACTCCGTGATTCTTTCACACAGTAACCACACAGTGACGTTTCACAGTGTGATCACTGAGTTATTCACTCAGTGATCACAGAGGGTTCACCATTTTTCACGCAGTGTCCACACTGTAACTATTTCTCTGTGTGGTCACTCCGTGATTCTTTCACAGGGTGACCACACAGTGACGTTTTCACAGTGTGATCACTGAGTTATACACTAAGTGGTCACAGATTGTTCGCTATTTTTCACACAGTGTCCACATTGTAGCTATTTCTCTGTGTGGTCACTCCGTGATTCTTTCGCACAGTGACCACACAGTGAAGTTTTCACAGTATGGCCACTTCGTTTTCACTGAGTGGTCACTTAGTTTTCACTAAGTGGTGACAGAGTGTTCGCTATTTTTCACACAGTGCCTACACAGTAAATATTTCTCTGTGTCTCAGTGATCCTTTTACATAGTGAAAACATAGTGAAGTTTTCACAGTGTGGTTACTGTACATGTGTTGTGCACTCAGCTAGTGGTCACAGAGTGTTCGCTATTCTTTACACTGTTTTCACTGCATGGGTAATTTTTTACATTAATTACAACCTCGTCCCCAGGGCATTTTGCCTCCACGTTGGGAGGTCGGCGAAAATGGCCCTGGCATCGGCTGGTCGATTCTATAATCGGATTGGCCGGTTTAAAAACTTGATTAATTCAGATACAGTGTAATTTATTCATCAAAATATGAATTGCAATGAATCCACTCTGCGAAGTTCATCCAAAGAATTGTAACGATAGCTTTGGTTAAAGTCAAGAACAACATTAGATATATGTTTCTTCCCGACATTTAAATGTATCCTGGATAATCGTGGGGAGTATCATGATGAATAATGCTAGCCAGTTGCATTTATGATAAAGGTTCACATGAGTGATTCGGCAGAGCGTTAAGTATTTCTTATTTATTATTCATGTATACGCATTATATAAAAACGAAACACAAAGACCGCATAACTTTTCTTGCCAAAACACCCCAAAATTCTGGGTGTCACGTGACCAGCCGATGCCAGGGCCATTTTCGCCGACCTCCCAACGTGGAGGCAAAATGCCCTGGGGACTAGGTTGCATTAATTACACTCGGTACAATTTTTACAATAGCGCAGACATTGTGCTAACTCAGTTAAGCTAAAATATATTATGCACCAGTCAATTGAAACTACGGCCCCCCGACCCCCGGGGCGTAGCGGGGCTTTAACGGGGAAATAGCCGTGGAATACGCCTATTTAACAACACATTTCCCCGGGGGTACGGGGCATTTAACAAGGGTAATAATTTAGAGGGGAAATGTAGCGGGGATTTAACGCTCGGCCATAGTAAGGAAGGACTGGGTCCAAATGAAAAAAAAATCATAAAAATCGCTCGTATTGGCAACATGGCGGATTTGTTCGATACATCGTCGAAAAAGGTGAGTTTTAATCTGTTGCAATCACCAGTGGCGTAGCCAAGGGGGGCCTAGGGGGGGGCCTGGGCCCCCCAACTTCACATTTGGCCCCCCCAGTCTCCTGAATGTCTGACGCTAAATTCAAGTAAGAACTTTTGCTTCTTTAAAATTTGAAGTTTGTTTCTGTTGCTAATGATAATTGTGATGCTGATACACTGTCACATGAACTTTCATTGGTTAAACTGCGCAGAATTACGCTCCCAAGAGCCCTCGGTCTTTTTGACCAGCGTCAGCTCCCTGCACCCCCAAATTTTCTGCACCCCCAAATTTTCCGTTGCTCCCCCAAAATTTTGATCCTGGCTACGCCACTGGCAATCACTCCTAAATAGTCAGCCATCATGTTATCACTTTACAAGATTTCAATACACTTTAATTAAAAGACTGTATTTTCGCTGTTTTTCCTTTTTTTATGTCTTTTTATAATACCGAATTATTCATGAGAAAATTAACTATTCATGAGTCATGACTATGTGTGTTGTTTCTTCGTATATATACATTCATTTATTGTATATCTGCTTAAAACTCCGGTTTATACTGTCAAATTTTTACTGAACTTTCACATGTTTATTAAGGTAAAGAAATACGAGGAGCAAAATTGCAGCAACTTGCAAACAAACTCTGATTTCAATTTGCAAGACCTGAGACAACATTTATCAATATTGCAGATTACTGTAACATCAACCTCGTCCCCAGGGCATTTTGCCTCCACGTTGGGAGGTTGGCGAAAATGGCCCTGGCATCGGCTGGTCGATTCTATAATCGGATTGGCCAGTTTAAAAACTTGATTAA
Organism: Corallium rubrum; assembly: GCA_964035015.1. Lineage (NCBI taxonomy): Eukaryota > Metazoa > Cnidaria > Anthozoa > Scleralcyonacea > Coralliidae > Corallium > Corallium rubrum. The sequence continues at coordinate 32,187,734 of OZ035997.1, forward strand.
TTCAGATACAGTGTAATTTATTCATCAAAATATATGAATTGCAATAAATCCACTCTGCGAAGTTCATCCAAAGAATTGTAACGATAGCTTTGGTTAAAGTCAAGAACAACGTTAGATATATGTTTCTTCCCGACATTTAAATGTATCCTGGATAATCGTGGGGAGTATCATGATGAATAATGCTAGCCAGTTGCATTTATGATAAAGGTTCACATGAGTTATTCGGCAGAGCGTTAAATATTTCTTATTTATTATTCATGTATACGTATTATACAAAAACAAAACACAAAGACCGCATAAATGTTCTTGCCAAAACACCCCAAAATTCTGGGTGTCACGTGACCAGCTGATGCCAGGGCCATTTTCGCCGACTCCCAACGTGGAGGCAAAATGCGCTGGGGACGAGGTTGCTGTAACATGTGTTGAAATCAAATTTTGTTGTAAGTTGCTGTGACTTTGTTGCTCGCATTACTTCTATACCCGTTTCGTGTTAAATTTACGTATTACTTTATTTGTTTATATTGTATCTGGATATATTTTATTAAAGTTTGGTTCAATGATCCCCTTGGTACCGGGGCTTTTAACACCGGGGGTTCCACCGGTGGCGGGGGAAATAGCCGGGGATTAACACTAGGGAAATGTTAAATGCCCCGCTATTCCCCGGGGGTCGGGGGGCCGTAGTTTCAATTGACTGGTGCATTATCACTGATATTAACAACGTGTTTTTTTAAGAAAATACAATGCATTATATTCAGGGTTATATAAAAACAAGTCTATTTTACAATGCTGATTACTTAGACAAAGTGATATATATATATATATATATATATATATATATATATATATATATATGTATATGTATATGTACATAATAGTTTAACTGAAAATTTTCACATCAACATTATTTACATGATATTCGTTTTGTAAAATGTCAGAAGAGAATAAATGGTTGTGAGTATCAACTGAGTTTCTTCTGTGCCTACGTTTATATCCGAAACCAGATTTTAAAGTTCCGGCCAACAAACAAGAATTTTTCGGGGAAAATGTCTCGGCTAATTAACATTTAGCGTCAGCAAACTACATTTCGTTTTTGACCTTCATTTTGGAGGATAAAAGGTGAAAACTAAATATAGTTTGCTGACGCTAATAGTTATTCATTCCTGTAGATGAGTGAATAATTTTAAGATAACCAAAAAAAGACATTTGTGGTTTTAATATAATAAACGTCAAAGCTATTATAACTGTTGCTTACTTCGTTTTCTCGTGCTGCACTGCTGCCAAACTTTCTTCATGATCAGTTTGCACGTCAGCATCACGCCACCTCATTCTTGTTTGTCGAGGAACTCTGTTTGATGTTTCGCTGTTTAAGTATTGACGATACGGACCTCGTCTTCTTGAGAAATTAGGCCTATTTTCGCTATCCGAATCGGCATTTTCGACTTGCACATTCTCCATTTTGTCCAGAATCTCAACCTGTCAGTCAACTATTAGACCACAGAAATTATTGGCACCCCCCGGAAACAGGACCTGATATTTTTGCATCTTTTGGGACACCCCAAACTTTTTTCTGTTCTGTTTGGAAGGCTTTTGTATGGTACAGTTCAACAATTTGTTTGGCAGCGACCGCAGCGTTCTCAAAATTGTATTCTAAACCTTTTTACGACAATATGTGGGTACTTATACATTGGATTAAGTCGGACCAAACGAGTGTTTTAACTGAAGATATGGTTGCAGACAAGAAAATGCTCGAGGACTCTAAAAAGGTCGGAATGGTCGAGGCACGGAAATCCTGATACGAAGCCGCCAAAACATGGCTGGAAGGCTTACATAGGGAGAGTTATTGCCAAAAGTGGTAAGTTTGTTTATCCTTTTACTTAATTGTTTGTTTTTCGCTGTAATTTTTATTTTGTAATTTTAGTATAGCTGGTTGTCATTTCTTTTCCTTTTTACGGTTTTTGCTAGCTGATTTTTCCCGCGCTGCAGACAGCGCTGTCAGCCAGTCTTCGGGCCCTGGGTTCTAGTGTATTTTACCGAATTGGAGATTTGTTTGCCAGAATTTCAAAGCTTAACAAAAGCGAAGTTTATATTACCGTTTAAACTGTATTAATTTGTACAATCTATGTTTGTATGGACCATACATGTCATTGTCAATGTAGTTTACTTTGTCAGACTAAAATAATATGTTTTAAAGTTTTACAAGTGTTGAAATGGAATAATTTTTTATACTTATAGAATTGAATTTTCTTTGTATTTTATAATATGCCAACATGTTCGTTTTGTCTGTTCAGAGCTCATTTATATACAGAATGTTTGCTGTTTTTATTTTAAGATAAGAAATCAGATTTGATCAAAGAAGAAGCCAAATTTATTGAAGGGTTAATCCAAAAAAACGACGATACTGTTACTGGTGGACAGACTGGCAAGAACAAATGACTCCTCTGGCTCTGACGACGATGCCCCAAATCCGAAAAGAAAGAAAATTGAGGTATGTACTATTTATTAAATAATTTCATGTATATTTGTACTCTGAAATATAGGCAGCACCATTCGATTTTAGGTTTCTAACAAATTCAGGAGCACTCATATATATATATATATATATATATATATATATATGTGTGTGTATATATATATTGGCTTGTCTATGTATACTGTATTGTTTTGTGTTTTAGTGTGCAATTCAAATGTACTTGTCAGAGGGTACACTAATTCACATAAGAAAATCCAAAGATGCAGGAAAACTAATCTGCAATTTAATGACTGCAATGTTTTCCAATGATGAGAAGGAGAAATGCCTGGTTACAGGTAAAAGAATTAAGCAAGAAGAACGGGAAAGGGAGTTGCTGGACCAGGATAAGGTCTCTGCGATAGTTGGTGAGTTGTATAGCTTTATACATACTGTTCACTATTGAGTGTATATTTTTATATGATATCCACTAACATAGGGAATGTTACAAGTAGAATAGCCTGCGCTGCCTCTCTCAACCGTGATCCCCCATCCGATCAGAACGTGCGGCGATTCAAGGAATATGAATAGCTCCCTATTAATTTACGCTTCAAGGAATCGGTTCAATGCTGCATGTGTCGTGAACACATGTATAAAACTTGTGTGCAGTATTAGTTTTTCATAAACAACAACAGCTGTCCCTTTCGAGAACTTAATCTGTCCCTTTCGAGAACTTCTGTCCCTTTCGAGAACTTCTGTCCCTTTCGAGAACTTATATATAATCTGTCCCTTTCGAGAACTTCTGTCCCTTTTGAGAACTTCTGTTCAATGCGGAACAACAGTTCAATGTGAGAACTTCGGTAAAAACTTAATCTAATACTGTAATAGCGTACTGAACATACTACAGATAAGCTTAAAATCAAGTTTTGTTCATTGAACATTCCTTAAAGCACAATTATAATAGATTTTCACTGTACTGACATGTCTGGGTCAATTATCAAGACGTAATCTCGATTTGTATATCGTTGTAGATCAAAATAGAATCCTTATTTTTTTGGTGCATGCGATTCTGACCGTGAGCCATAGACAACAGCGCGATATTGTAGGTATATTAAGCCATTAAAATGACAAACTTTTTTTTTAGAGTTTGTGTTGGCCTTTTATCCACACATGACAACTTCGGCCATTAGAGCAAAAATGGCCATGAAATGCAAGGACCAAAGGCACGCCAAACAACGATTGATCGACCGAGAGAAGTTGAAAAACTTTATTGACGCTTAAAATGTATAATATTATATGTCTACACGAGAAGAATTGCACTATTTCTTACACTGCGTAAAGCCGTAAACCCAACCGAAAATTTTGCCTAACTCTGACGGGATTTGTTGAACTCGCACCTTCGGGATTGGTCCGCCAGCCTGTTGAGCTATCGAGCCGCACAAGCAGGGATTGGAGGCGAGTTTTAACCATTTAAATGCACGAAATATTCTCGTGCAGTGTTTCAATTCTATTACAGAACCATCGCAGAGATACATGAGAATGTATATATGTCTCTGAGGATAGTCCTGTAATATAGAATTGAAACACTGCACTTACTCACGAAAAAGCGTTATGTTATCGCGAGTATATCTCGTGCACTTAAATGGATAAAACTCGCCTCCAATCCCTGTGCGACTCGATAGCTTAACAGGTGGAGCGGCGGACTTTTGCTCTAGTGTAAACGGGGTCTTAGTTAACTCAGTATTAACACAGAGTGAACACCATGTGTTCACCGTGTGAACACAGTGTGTTTTACACTGTGTTTCACTCAGTGACTATGTGTAATTGGGACGTTTTGAACTTAGTGACACTGAGTTAACACACAGTGAACACAGTGTCAACACAGTGTGAACACAATGTGTTCACCGTGTGAACATAGTGTGTTTTACACTGTGTTTCACTCAGTGACTGTGTGTAATTGGGACGTTTTGCACTCAGTCACACTGAGTTAACACAGAGTGAACACAGTATGTTCACCGTGTGAACACAGTGTGTTTTACACGGTGTTTCACTCAGTGACTATGTGTAATTGGGACGTTTTGAACTGAGTGACACTGAGTTAACACAGAGTGAACACAGTATGTTCACCGTGTGAACACACTGTGTTTTACACAGTGTTTCACTCAGTGACTATGTGTAATTGGGACGTTTTGAACTCAGTCACACTGAGTTAACACAGAGTGAACACAGTGTGTTCACCGTGTGAACACAGTGTGTTTTACACGGTGTTTCACTCAGTGACTATGTGTAATTGGGACGTTTTGAACTGAGTGACACTGAGTTAACACAGTGTGAACACAGTATGAACACACTGTGTTTTACACTGTTTCACTCAGTGACTATGTGTAATTGGGACGTTTTGAACTGAGTGACACTGAGTTAACACAGTGTGAACACAGTGTGAACACAGTGTGTTTTACACTGTATTTCACTCAGTGACTATGTGTAATTGGGACGTTTTGAACTGAGTGGCACTGAGTTAACACACTGTGTTCACTCTGTGTTGACACTGTGTTAACTCAGTGTCACTCAGTTCAAAACGTCCCAATTACACATAGTCAGTATGTGTTCACTCAGTGAAACACTCTATGAACACGATGTGTTCACGGTGTGTTCATAGTGTTTTTCACCCAGTGAACACACCGTGTTTTTTTCGTAAGGGTAAGGTGGGCTAAGTAGATCAAAGGTAGGCTAAGTGGGTCTAAGGTGGGCTAAGTAGTCCTAAGGTAGGCTAAGTAGGTCTAAGGTGGGATAAGTAGGTCTAAGGTGGGGTAAGTTAAGTAAGCTAGATATGCTGGATCCACTATATCCCATAAGATGAAGTACTTACCCAGTAAGGATATGATTGGTGTTTCGGGGCTGGTGGCATGCACTCGTGCCGCGCACCCCCACTTTTATCCTAGTGAATCCCTTGTGATCCCATGCTTGATCCCACAATTCAGGCAAAAATTAGTGTGGACAGCGCGTGCATAAATCTGTCTGGTATTTCCCTTGTTATCTTGCAAAAATAGCGCCCTTGACCCCCCTCCCCTTTTAATGTTGATAAATGAATGAACTGGACTTGATAAAAATGTATTGTGAGATGCAACATTGAAAAGGGGGGCCGGGGGCGAAAGAATATGTATGAACAATTTGTTTGTTTAGAGTGGACTGTCCACATAATTTTGGCCAGGATTGTAGCAAATTATCCTAAAGTGATTGGGGACTAGTCGGGGCTGTTGGTTCATGTTTCGATAATTAGGGTTGGGGTTAGGATTACTTTATCGAGACAGGAGTCAACAACCGGTTCTGGCTTATGTTTATTGCCTTTACCGTTGACCTCATGTGCTGAAGTAATATTCTGCAAATTCCCCCCGCCGTAGATGACCCGTTCAGGTTCAGGGTGGGATTTCCTGGCTGGCGTCGATATGGAACTTCCTGTACGCGCGAGACAACATGCTCAAGGACAAAAACTTCAAATGCTCCGACGCGAGTGACCCTTCTCTTCATTTTTCTTTTCCTGTGATGTGCCTCCGTTTTCCAGCTTACCGGGGTGACCCTAACGAGGAGGTCTGCTAAAATATCAAGTAAACTACACATGGCTATTTGAAATGAATTCTTTTTGTAATTAACTGATTGAAAAAATGTATTATTACAAGTAATTGCTTTTAGAAGCTTTTGTTAAAAAAATACTAAAACGACATAGTACAGCATTGGTAAGGTTGGTGCAGTTCACTCAAATCATATATATTCATTCGCAAGTATATTCACAGCAATTCATTATTCAGCTCTTCTTCGTTCGTAAGGTTTTCTGAAGTACATATGCATCCGCTGGATCTATTCTCTTGTAATATTGTTTCTTTGTATCAATTATCTCAAAGTCGAACTTTTTATAGAATTCAATTGCAACTTCATTACTAATCTGCACATGGCTGAAAAGCATAAAAATTAAAAAAAATAATTTAAAATGTTAGGAAATTGGTACAAATAAATGCAAATTTTGGTTCCAAATACATTAATATTGCTGCCGTTGCATTGATACAGGAATTTCCCATCAGACCAACGGCCACCGAGAAGGGAGCAAGAGTGAGGGAGGAGCACTGAACTCTAAATAACTGGAACGCTAACTGCATAAGACAGGCCCTATGATTGGGTGAAGTCAAACTTCCGGCTGCTGGGGGCTGCCATTGCACGTTTGACGTCAACACTCAACACTCAACAGAACCTATGAGGGGCACAATGAAAAACTGAAAACTCGCTGCAAAAAACAACCATTTTTTAGACCTAAAGTTTTTTTATAGATGATAGCGAAGAAGATAGTATGTATTGGGCTTATCGGCCTTGTACCTGAACAATTTCTACACATGAAAATGGATTGAATGACGAAATATCTGCCGAACAAAAGCAAAATTCGAGTCCGAAACTCGTACGGAAAATGCAGATTTCTCTTATTTTTCTTTGTTACCTCAAACGTTTGAAGGTTGTCTTGCCAAGAATTAGTAACAAGATAATGCTAAATTATAGCTTTAACTCAAGTTTCAGTCGTGGAAATGCTAAATCTGACATTTTTCCATACGAAGAGTAATTCCAGAGCTGTAATAACACACGGTAAAGTGCATTTTGTTGTTTTTTTCCTACTGAAAATTGAGAAATTTAAAACCCAACTGTTTTTATAAACAACCTCTTCATTTTAAACCTGGGTTTCATATGTATTTTCTTTATATTTGTCCAAACCAATGGCAATTTTGGTTGTGTATTGTTGACTTTCATTTGAGAGCTTATATTTTTATGTTTTCCTCGTCATGTCAGTGTTCACCTACTCTACGGTATATTGGAATTTGATCTAAGCCTAAAAGTGGTTAACAAGTTTAGTTTTTCTTTGATTTCAAGCTGTTTTTGCAACCCAGTTCACCAAATTCAGCTTCATTTTCTCTCGGTTATACAGTAAAAGGGACTGGGGTTGACGTGCATGGCGGCCCCCATGTTGGCTTCAAAACGTGCAAGCGAGTTATCGTTCCAGTTTATTTAGAGTGCAATGGGGAGGAGTAGCCTTGGGTCACCAGGTTGAGAGGACGCCCTAGCCTATACGCATGGTTAAGGGCGCCCCTACGAAAACATTTAAACACGACCCTATAACATTGTGACGTCGCCAGGACGACGACGGCGGTTAAAAAGCAACATAAATTTTTGTACTAAAAAAGGTCACGGCTATAACTCACTTTTATATTAGATATTTGAACTTTGAAGCTAAGTTTAATGACTTCCAAAACGCCCCAGTACTGCTAAAATGGTTGTGTTGTCTGTATTGAAGTCAATCTTGAGCAACAGTTCTCATCTTTTGGTACTGTAAGTTGACCTAGTTGACCATCCTGGTAGTACCTCTCGGCGGCCTTGGAGGCCGATAAGTGTCTTAGCACGCCAGCCTTCTCTGGCCGTTTTGACGTCCCCCTGAGTTCTTTATACGAAGCAAATAAGGAGGGTAGTTTACATGATGTGTGGATCATGCCGATCATCCATCTTACTGGGCTGGTTTACACATACTAATGTTTATGCCCCACATCATTTAAATTAAACAAATGACGCATATACCCTATTTTTTTGAAAAAGGATGAGCCAATAAGGCAACAACATAAAACGTCTGTAGCGAAGGCTATACGCATCCTCGACATAAACTCACAGCAGCTCATTGCTAGCCGCTATGACGATGCTATGCAGACAATTTAATTCTAATGAGTGTGGTTGAATGTAGTGTGCGTGCGTTGTTGCATAGACAAAGACAAACGACACTTCTGTTATGTTACTTACAGGTAAATGTTATCAAAGTTTCCATCTTTTTCACATATTTTTAAGACATGTTGCAACATAACCGCTCCTGATCAAACAAGAACAAAAAATACAAGTGAATATTTCTTCATTTTAGCGAGTACATTTCTGTCTCGAGTATCAACAGCAAACTTTATTCGAAAGCAAGTTCTCGCCATTAAATAACAAAAACAAACTTTAGAAAACCTTAAATACATTACCACACATTAAATATACAGTGCAAACATTTAGAACAACATATGGATTTTATAAAGACAAATATAGTGGCATTATGTTAAACCCTGTTTGGCAAAGAAACCAAATCGAATCATAATGTATGACGGTACAAAGCTTTTCAAAAAAGGCAAGACGATGCGCGAGGAAGAAAAAAGTCCTGGCAGAAAAGTTGATTGATGGTGTTGAACCCCAGTCATATTTTGACCTTACAGTAGGCATCTTGTTGGTTGCTTGTGACGAGTTTGATATAAATTTTAACTTATAACGGACGGAGCAAAACCGACAGAGTGAAAACAAAGACAACCAGACACAGTGCTAAAAAGCGGTGCCCTGTGGCGTTCAAAACATCGCGTTAAAAATGTCGCGTCAAAAATGCGAACGAACGAACGAACGAACGAACGAACGAACGAACGAACGAACGAACGAACGAACGAACGAACGAACGAACGAACGAACGAACGAACGAACGAACGAACGAAATCACACACAGAATATAAAGCGGTATGAAAGTTAGCTGCGCGCGGGGCTAACTTTCAGGGTACCGCAATATAGAACAGTCGTGGAAATATACTGACATGTTCACCAAAGACCATGAGAAGCCGCAAGGCCAGAGTAGACGTTAAAGCTTCACGAGCGATCGTAAATTCTTTATCACATGAGTTAATATCGATTAACCATCTTATCTCGTAATATCTTAATATCTCTTAATTTACCGAGAAAGTTGATTAGTATGCGATAAATGGTGTGAGAAGTGGTCACCACACTTCTCCACTCAAAAGCATACAGTACTAATCAGTTGAATAGAGGATTTAACGCGTCTGTTAGAACAATGAAATGTGGGTTTGTCATGAGATAATTTCTAGTTGTTATACACTCAAATTTCATTCTCGTTTCTTAATGCTCAACATACAGTACTCTAGTTAATTCTCAATGTTCGGCAGGTGTTACGTCGTTTCCACCGAATATTTAACAATTAGACAACGAGTCCGAGTTGTCCATGAGCGAATAGTCAACGAAGTCGAAGCCTGAGTTGACTATTCGCGCATAGACAACGAGGACGAGTTGTCTAATTGTTTTAGTATACACCCTGTACCAACTCTAAAAAATACAGTTTTTCTAGTGCAAACTGACGAAAATGTTGTGTTATTTAACCACTCGTGAGCGGCAAGTAAAAGCAGATTTAATTAATAAAATACGGTTTAATTGTATTTCGTTCCTTACCATTAAAAATCTTCATGCCATATTTTGTGGCGTTTTTAGTTTTCTCAGGGATAGAATTTTCTATCAAACTCTCCGAAAAATCCTCCGAAACGTCTGCAAAACGAGTTTACTGCCATATTTTTTCAGGTTTGTTTTCATTTTTCTCAAACGTTGTCCATCACGAATAGACAACGGTTGAGTAGCCAATCAGAATGCAGGATTTGTAATAGACGATGGTTGGGTGTATACTAACGTAAATTATTGGACGGCTGTGACGTCATTTACGCCAAATATTATATAATTATTGGATGAGGTTGAGCATGATATCAAGAATTATCAAGGCCGAGGTTTGTGTCATCTGCCGATGCCTTGATAATACTTGATATCATGCGATATCCGAATTCAATAATTGTTTTATTATACAATTATAAATGTAGAAGCCTTTAGAAAGTTTTTTACAAAGTTAGGTAAAAATAATAAATATTCATACCGTCTTCAGTTCGAGGTTCGCTAACTGTTTTCGCTTTCAAATACAATTTTCTCTTTCAAACACTGCTTTAAACTCTGACAGCTGTATGTGTTGGTTTTAGCGTCAACAAAACGTGCCAAATCCGCCGGATTAATCCGCTTCTGATCTTCACTCCTAAGGACGGCCGCCATGTTTGTTTTGTTCAAACCGCTGGCCAGCGCGTCATAGCTACAGATAATTTTTGATATTTTGTAGGTGGCAAGACATCAAGAATTGTCTGTAGGTTTTTAGCCAATCACAGTTGAGATTGTATCAGTATTGTATAATAATGTAAATTATTGAACGCTGATGACACCACTACCCTAAAGCGCGCGAAAATTACAAATAGCAAAATGGCTTGCAGTAGATTTGCCTCTGTTGACAAAGACAACTCTTTTTACTGTCAAACTTTGCTTGTATGTTAGTACAGTACAACTGTTTTGAATGTATAACAAAACAATTACTGGATTCGGCTTACGCATGTTATCAGAATTATCCAGACCTCGGTCATTGGCATTCGCTTTAGCCTTCGGTTTCGGCAGATAACATTGACCTCGGTCTGGATAATTCTTGATATCATGCTCAGCCTCATCCAATAGTTGTTTAGTATTCACGCGTTTACGTCTATGTTGTATAAGTTGTCTGTATACACCTTTAGCGAAATACGTCGAATCCCGCCTTCGCACAGAAATCGCGCGCGAACTGAGATGTATTGTGACACCAATCAAAAATCACGCGCGAACTGATAGATGTATTGTGACACCAATCAAAAATCACGCGCGAACTCATTGCCGCGCCCTCGAGATGTTTGCGAAAAAGTGCGGTAAAAGGCGTGAAATCGCGGCATTCGCAATAGGTCTATTTACATCAAATAGCGTAATAAAAGTAGCGTGCTACGTAGGCAGTGTAGAAACAACAATCGAAATATAGTAAGGTTAGATACTGTATACTGCCGAAACAGGGAACGTAGGAGTCTAGCGTTTCGAGCAAAGGCCCTTCGTCAGAGAGGGCCTTCGCTCGAAACGTTAGAGTCCTACGTTCTCCGTTTGGGCAGTATATCTAACCTTACTATATTTCTATTTACATCATATTGATTATTTTAAGGAAGGACTGTGGCCGAACTGTAAAGAAAGTATTTTAACATTCCTGGTGTTTATGATTCATTAATTCACATGGGTGTTTAACTCGTGTTTACATTGCGTGTAAGTGGACTTCGTAAGGGAACATTAGAACTCTCGCCTCCCGACGACGCGGCTCAGGGATTTAATACAATACATACCTATGCCCAACTTTCTATATGGAGCTAAGCATCCTAATGTCATAATATATAGTCTTCTTGTGTTATCAACATGGTCCACTCGGCAACATACAGCTCCCACCACAGTGTCATTATAAAATGCTGCAAAAAAGAGTTAATTTACATTAATCTCAGGAAGACAAAATTCAGACTTGTACTGTACATATACTAGGATATATGCATTACTTTAATATGAAGTACATGTATTTACTACAGGTGTGGCAACTACACATGCAGTACACATGTAGAAATCTATTCTAAAATGTGTATGTATTCTACTTACAGAATTAGGCCTGCAACGATACATTTTCCCACGATACGTATCTATATATCCTGGTTTGTGGGCACAGACCTTTGTACAGCAGGCATGCATACCCTATCACAATACATACATCATATTATACTGACTACGCGGCACGGCAGCACGTGCAGTGGACACACGCCTGACCATCGCGAATTCGGATTGGAAAAGGTTAAGTCATTGAGTAGTGACGAGTTGAACTGCAGTCATTTGTTTATGTTTGTTGATGTACAGTATGTGTAATATTTGTAATTAACAATTTAACACGTAAATGTATTGCAAATATCGATATCTTGGTCTAAATATCGATAATTGTATCGTATGAAAAATATCGCAATACACCGATATATCGTTGCAGGCGTATACAGAATTGACAAAGTGTTACAAACATTTTTTATGAAATATAAACTTTTGAAACCATGTTTGATTGGCCAAAAGCCATGTTTCTGTAATTCAATGGAGACTTAGTTTATCCTTCTCTGATAAAAGTGCAATAGACCTTTCCGCACCAAGTGCGTGGAGAACGCGTTGAGAGATTTGATTGGCTCTCGCAAAACTTCAGACATCCAAAACGTCGGACAAACATTGGACATTAGCCAATCAGATTTGTCAAAAAGAAAGATAACGTGATCCATTCACTTCATGCGGAAAGGTCTAGACTGGTTTTGTTTGTTTGTTTGTTTGTTTGTTTGTTTGTTTGTTTGTTTGTTTGTTTGTTTGTTATTGTATATTTTATAAAACAATAAGAAGACCTTTTCACAGTTCCCACTGATTTTTTGTATCTAAAAGCAGTTGTTAAAGTTTTGTCAAAATGGCTGTGAAAAACCACCAGTTCTCACTCTCCAAAACTCGTTTTTGTACACATGCATGTGTAACTCAAATGGTTGCATTCACTGTTGAGAAACTGTGGCTTCGAGAAGATCAAAATTGTGGTGCCCTGAAAGTTAGCTGCACACACAGCTCCTCTTTTGGTAGCTTTATATTCTGCCTGTGAGTTCGTTTGTGAGGAATCAATAGCAAGCAACATTTTTTACGTGAAATTTTTAACGTGATGTTTTGAACACCACACGGCATCACTTTTTAGCACTGTGTCTGGTTATACTCAAAAGTCCCTTTCAGATAGTGAGATGTTAATTGAGATAATTCATTAAGTGGCATGGAGAGTCCTCTTCGTACTGTACATCCCAGTCCCACAGGGTGCACAAACTGTTGAAAAATGCTTCTTGGGAGATCAAAATTGTCTGGCATTAGTCAATGAAAATAATATACAAAAGACTCTTCCGACAGGAATCAGTGTTACAGTGAATAATGAAATCACTCAGCACTTACTGTAGGTCTTGGCAGTGTAATTTATTAATCGTAAAAGACCTTGTGGAGAGGAATTACTGTATCTAAATTTATACAATAGCACAGCGTCATAATATTTTACCTAGTTTTGCTAGTTCTCCAACTTCTAACACATCTTTATAAAACTACAGAAACAACAATTAGTACAATTCTCCCTTCAAAAAAGCACATTGCCCATCACTATAGTATACAGCAGTCAAATGATATGTACAGTACAGTGACTAATTTTCATGCATTTGGCTCAGACATGTATACTGTAACTTAAACAGTCATCTCTTTCCTTCCCAAAACCACTGAATAAATTAACTGGAGCAGAGAAGAGCTGTGAAGGACACAAGAAGTGAGGAGAAAGTAAGGGCTGTTTTAAAGTCAAACCCAGCATGGTGTGTATAATGACCTTGATACTGTATATACATATAAATTGAATGAAATATTGGGGGAAAATACATGTAAAGACAGTACTGTATTAGTATATACTGTATTTCTCTCTGACAAAGGGCCTTCACTTGAAACGTTAGACTACTACAGTACATTCTCTGTTTCGGCAGTATATCTAACCTTACTATATTTCGATAGGTAGAGCTGATTTATAATCACTGAATAATCAGGTGGTTATAAATGCTAATCTCATTATTCTTACCAATATTAGGCAAAGATGGCAAAATTAGCAATACAGTAGATGTACTTTATATGCATTATGCACATAATAAGTCCATGGTACATTTTGCCAAACTTGGTTGTGCAATTGATTCAATACTGATTTGATTATAAATTTAATGTTTCAAACACACTCACAGTATAAGTCAATCTTCTCTTTCCATTTGCGATGTGTGTATACTGCAGTTGGACCAAAACAAGTACAGTACAATTGATTTCATTATGTTTATTTCAAATTAAAGTTTCAATTGAATACCAAATTTCCCGCAAACTTAGCAACCTAATAGATCTTCATGATTAGGATTTTTCCAACTCAGCCATGTAGAGATATGCAGCCAAATTGGAAAACAGGTAATCCTGATAAAATCTGAATGGTTGGGTATAATTTCTTCATTTACTGTCCTGTACTGGTAATACAATTGCAATTCAGTTCCTCAGCCTGACTAATTCATTTGTTAAAATTTGTTGGAAACTTCCTGTTTTTAATATGATTGGTTTGTGGTTTTTGAACAACCAATAGAAAATTAATGATTATTATTCAAACACCAATCAAATTCAAAGCAAGAAGTTGTTCCACTAACTTCATCAATAAATATTATTAATCTTCCAAGTATGTATCAACTTTAGTTAATCAATTAACAAACTGATTTGTAATATTAAATAATTGTAAGACTAGGGGTCTTTTTAAGGTTTATTAAGGTTTGCTATGGGGAACTAAATTGCAACAACATTTTATAGGAACACTCATGTATATTGGGAATATTGCCATGAGAGTCATGTATGGTTATAAATTAGTGGTCAGCAGTGTTGCACATTAATTCAGACTCAAGTCAACTCAGGTCACCCTTTTTGGCAACTTGAGCCAAGTCTTGCTGTACAATGTATATGAGAAATAACTCAACTCTGAGTAAACCCAAATGACTCGACTTGTTCTCTGACCAAATAATTCGAGTCTAGGCTTGACTCTGATCTAGCAGTCTCAACTCAATATTTTGACCAGACACTTATTTATAAATAACTCAACTCAGCTTGTGACTTGGTGAGTACACTGTGCAGTATTATAATAACACACAAATCACTGGAAGAGGTTAGATGGGATGACTCTCTAGGACCTTTTCCAATGATGTAGCCTTGTAAAGTATGGAATTTAATGAAAACCTAACCCCCCCCCCCCACTAAAGAACCCCTAACCCTCACTTCCCCTCTGACCACCCTCAATATACTGTAGTTGCCAATTTATGGTCCACAGTCATTTCCAAAGCTTGTGGGATGTGCAGTAAAGTTCAAACATCACTTGCACAGTGATGCACAGGTCCTGGAGAGTCATCCCATCTCGGCATGATTTCCAGCTTTAATATTCAGGCTGCAGGTACGAGCCTACATCCCAATCTAACTTCTACCCAAATGACAAAGCATGTAATTTTACTCGTGCTTTGATTTTCATAAACAGAAAAAATTGGTATAAAAATCTCATGGAATATGATTATACTTGTAGTGGTACTACTGTACTCAGTTTCAGGACTTCTGGTTCATATCATATTCATGACCTTGGGCTATTTTCCTCTTTTAACATTAAATACACATATATATTATTCAACCTTTCACTACAAAAAATGTACTCTAGCATTCTATTCTGACCACCTCACACAGTGACAAGGCTATTTAAACATTACACAGATCCCAATAATAATGCATAAATCATTGCATGCTGAGTGCAGGTACACATGCTGTACCAGACTCTCAACTAATACAAGAGTAAATTCATAATATAATGGTTAAACTACGTGTCCACAACACCAAAAACCTCCCTTTTAAAATAAAATTGTCTGATTTAAAACTGTTTTTGTAAAACTTCAATACATTTCTCTACCTTGTCGTTGTAACTAACTGGGAAAATTACAGAATTCAATTTCCTCAACTGCTTGATGTTGTGTGGTGTGACATCTCCCAACTCAATTCTTCCACTACAACGTGAAAATTGAACATAAAAACACGAAGTTAACATTGCTACTATCCACATAACAAAGCATTTACGCAAGCAAGATTAATTACAAAAATACCTTCGCATTTTGCCAAAAAATCTTTTGTTAAGCTCTCCGACAGGCAACAGCCTCGCAGCCTCGCTCCTTCGCGCCAAATAAATTATGCGAAAACGCTCGCGAAACTCGCGAGGAAGATTCAGCAATAGTATTTTCTTTGGGGAGGAGGGGAGAGGTAAGTAGGTCAATTGTTTATGTCTCGAAAAGGTTGTACCGTTGTACGGTAAATACTTTTTGATAAGTTCGGTACTATTCTCTATTTATAGTGTTGCAAAAAACAGTGAATTTAGTGAGGTTTTAGCTGGAATTTGCCAATATGGTAAAACTGGTAAAAGGTTTCCCCAACCTACCCCTCCTGACAAAAGAAAGAAATTCCAAAAAATCTGCTCAAACATGGCTGCTGTGGAAGTTAAAGTAAAACGAGCCAACAAAATATACCACAGTGAGGTAAGTGTAGTCATGTATGTGTACATCTTTTGTTGAATAGTTAATCGTATTTACTGAAAATCTGTTGTATGATATTGAAATTTAAAAATTTTTATACACAAAGTACTTGTAATGATATTTATATCACAAATCACTTATCAGTATATATTAAAGGTATATTATTAAATAGAGTCAGGAAATATTAGCAATATTTATACATTTTATTATATTTATGGCACAATATATTTATAAAGTGTTGGCAACAGTTATGAATGTTGTTTCTGTTTCAAAAAAAAAATTAATATGTAATTATCTATATTTTTTAATTTT
Source organism: Corallium rubrum (assembly GCA_964035015.1). Lineage (NCBI taxonomy): Eukaryota > Metazoa > Cnidaria > Anthozoa > Scleralcyonacea > Coralliidae > Corallium > Corallium rubrum. The sequence continues at coordinate 32,204,342 of OZ035997.1, forward strand.
TGCATTTACACCAAACTGGAAATTTATAATGCACAACAAGTCTTAGCTGCACAGTTTTCCTACTACTATGCGACTCTTGCTCCTATCCCATCTACATACTGCTTTGAAGGAAAGTGGGAAGCCTGTATATGTACTGTATGTCAGAAAGGGGCTCTGACCCAGGCTGGAAACTTTGTAGTGCGCATGGAAGATTTTCTGTGTGCACTTGAAAATCCACATGTACAATTTTGTCTGCAACAACAGGTTCTCTCAAAAGCGACGCCAATGCAAGTGCCAAAGTAGTGCCGAACATCTAGGGGGGTCCGGGAGCATGCTCCCCCTTAAAATTTTAAATCTAGAGTCTCTGATATGTCATTTCCTGCATTTTGGAGTGAGATTTTACGGAATTCTGAAGATTATAAAACTTCATAGCAAACACAAAAGATTACAGATTTCAGATCTTTATATATCCCACCATTGAAGACCTGGCACCCTTGCTAGTTTTGGCACCCCTTCTGCAACCCCAGCTGGGGGGCCTTGGCCCGCCTAGCCCCCCTGCCACCTCGCCACTGAGCGCACACTGGATAAGTTTGACGTCTGTCTCACAAGTGGGGAGGAATTCACTGCCATACTGAAGGAAGATTGCATTATCAAATCTATTTTACAAGTTTTTCAGTTTTTTACTGTTAAGTGTTATTCTCATTAAATAAAGTTGTCAATCAATCAATCAATCAATCAATCAATGTACAATGATCCCGAGTTCTACCAATCTGTTGGCCATGAGTCTGCTGCCATTTTCAGAAGCTGTTGCGGAGTCATTTTACTGAGTTATGGAAACTCAACAAATGGACTGTGGCCAAAGTCATAATGTTCTTTCTTTGAGAGCAAAGGTCGACTGGTCTCTTCCTTCAGTATTGCAGTGCAAAGCAGCACTTGAGGTATAGCTGACCTTTATATAAATGGTGACTGGTGAGAGACCTGAAACGACATTATCTTCCTGTGTACAAGGACCAAAGATCCATGAGCAAAAGCAGTGAGCTGTCCAAGGTCTTGGCACGTCGTGCTGAAAAGAAAGCAAGACTTCCCTTTCTTCTTTGAAAATGAACCATTAACTGAAACAGTTTAAACTTTGAACATTCCTTTAATACTTTATGTACTGTTTAATTAACCTTCATGTCTCGAGTTCTAGAAACGTAAGCGACAGAGTTGGCAACTAGCACATTCACACAGCGTAGTTCTGGTTCACACATATACTTCTTATAAGAATACATAAATTATACAAATATTGTTACTTTGTCTACGAATAGTCTTACTTTGGAGGGTGTAGTACGGTTGGAGAAGGGTTTTGCTGAGCGACGAGCTAGGCGGAGTAATTGCCTCGAAGGTGAGCTGAAACAGACTAAATCCTACAGGGAGCCAAGCAATAGACGACTTTCACGATCATGCGCAGTAGCAACAAATATTCGAATTTTCGTCGGAGATAAAAACAACTGTTTTAGCTGGAACGAGGATATTGAAAATAGTAGAAGTGCAAAGTTTGAAACGAATTGCTTAACAAATGGAAAAAGTTTCACAAGCGGAAAGTTGACCATTCCAACAGGGATTTATTAGTGATTTAATAGGGATTTTGGCTTGGCGGGCGGGAGTTGCACGCCAAGCCAAAATCCCTATTAAATCCCTAGTGGAGAGCAAAACTTCCGAAGAGCGTAGCTTTCGCACTATTTGTCCGATTTATTTTAAACTTTGCACTTTTACTATTTTTAATATGATCTTTCCAGCTAAAACAGTTGTTTTTACCTCCGATGAAAATTTGAAGTAAAGTTGCCACTGCGCATGAGCCTGAAAGTCGTCTATTCTGTTTAGCCGAGAATCACCCTCTCCAAGACCGGGACTACAATCACACTGACAGAGTGGAGAAAATAACGAAAGTCAAATGAACTTACCATAGCGAGATCTATACCAGCCTTACCCAAAATATAGACTAACCGGATGGACCAATCTGAATGAAGGCAAGTCCGCTAAGCAGCTAAACACCAAAGCTTAGAATGTTCGATAACGATGGTCTAAGAAAAAGAAAAAGGAAAGCCCCTTTTCTGTGCAAGGGAGGTGTTAGCACCTGCTCTGGCACACCCCTGTTGGACAATTTAATAAACACGTGGAAGCAACAATTGGAACACACAAGCAATGAGATAAAATCACCTGGCTGTTATCCAGGGAGCAGTTAAGATTATAAGCAACAGTAAACAAGGAAATTACTATTATTAACACCGAGAAACACCAAGGCCCGAAAATTTAGCACACCACAAACAAACACTTAAGCAGCGGCGGCATTGCATAAGAACACACAAAATAAATATATCACCTGGCAATTATCCAGGGAGCGGTTAAAGGAATAAGCTAGGAATTAAAGTACAGTCCCGAATACATAAACAAGACAGGTTAACACCAGACACATAGCGGGCACAGCATGCAGTGGCCGTGATATGAAACACACCGGAGCGACAGCTGAGCGTAAGTGCGCCGTCGACTCGTCCGGACAGCTGATGCGGCGGCTGAAATAACATGACACACAATAGGTGCGGCGGCTGAAATAACATGACACACAATAGGTGCGGCGGCTGAAATAACATGACACACAATAGGTGCGGCGGCTGAAATAACATGACACACAATAGGTGCGGCGGCTGAAATAACATGACACACAATAGGTGCGGCGGCTGAAATAACATGACACACAATAGGTGCGGCGGCTGAAATAACATGACGCACCATAGGTGCGGCGGCTGAAATAACAAGACACGCAATAAGGTGCGGCGGCTGAGATAACATGACATACAGCAGGTGCGGTGACTGAAACAACACGACACCCTGCAGATGCGGCAGCAAGGTTAAGTGCGGCGACTGGAATGAAACCTGAGACACATCAGGTGCGGCGGCTGTATTAACCAGGAAAAACAAACACAACAAGTGAGATGAAAGCAAGTGCGGTGGCTCAAAAGGAACGTACGACACATCAGGTGCGGTGGCCAGGGACAACCTGAAGAGACGTTTCAGCAGACAATTAACCCGGGAGCGGCGAAAATGTATAGGCATTACTGCGACACACGATTGAAGCGACAGCAGAGACAAGCGAGACGGCACCCACGAATCAGACGCAAGAACAAAGAGTACGGGTATAGGAGGGTGGGGAACTCGTTGAGGTGTGGTGATCGACTGAGGGCGAAGTCCAGTGCTAGCAAACGCCTGACGGGGACTTCAACAGACGTCACATCCGCTCGATGCTGATTGGATGATTAGGGCAGACCGGAACGGCCCTGGGAACCAGGCACACCCCCACCCTAGAGCCCATACTCTAAAGACCAAACACACAAACGCCAGCCATGCGGTTAATTTTATTTATTGCATAAATTCATTTAATAAACGAGTGTTTTTATATCTGATAAGAGTGTTTTTATATCTGATAAAACACGAACTGCAAGTTTATTGAATGGCTTCAAAAACGAACCACTTGGTAAGTTCATTGGTGTATAGTAAGTTTGAAAAATAGCCTTGTCTATACGCTGAGAAAATCAAAGCTAAAGTTTGTGTAAATCAGGAGGTATCTTTATCATATGTAAAGACACGATACGGTCATGATTTTCTTTTGTATTTTCCTCATGAATTATTAATGAGTTTTTGAAGCAAAGTATTATGTGACTTATATTATATATCTTGTATTGACAATTATGAGTCAGTATTTAATTATTTCTTGCAGTTTTGTTGTATGATGATCGAAGCAACGTTCTGAAAAGCAGAATGTAGAAAGTTATATCTATTAAAAGTGTACATAATAAATGCAGCCATTTGCTTTCACTGAGTGCAAACCGTGGATTAACAGTTAACGTTTAAAGCCGTCACCGATTTGTGTCGCCGACTTGTTTTGCAATGGTGTTGCGCCGTTGCGAGATAAATCGGGCACCTTGCTACCGCTACACACCATTACCAGAAATTAATGACAAAATGGCCACTGCTTTAAAGCCAATTTACATACATGTATATCTCTTACAGGATGGCATCCCATTTTGTACAGTAAATATATAAGATGAATATATTAAAGTGAGAATTCTGCTTATTGAGTAGCTTGCCAACTATTTGCCGACCTCCTCATCTAAACAACAACCATTATCCAATCATTCAGTTGCCTATTTATTTTCACCAGGTATAAATACGATCTGCCAAATTGTGTTGAAAATAGTAAACAAATAAGCAGGTCATGCACCACTAGATTGCAGTAGGATTTTGTTTGATACTTTCAAAATCATCTTTGGTCAAATGTTCAAGAATTGATAGAGGAACCTTTATCTTGCATGTAATGGATTACATGTTGACCAAATTGGCTGAAGTTGTATATACCTCTAATTAGGAACTTTAAGATGCTAGGTGGTTAAAACGGCAAGTTATGTTTTACAATTTAAAGAAGTCATGGTTAACTGACTATTATATTTGATATTTGAAGCTAGTTTACTTCCAAAACGTCCCAGTATTGCTAAAATGATTGTAGTGTCCGTATTGAAGTCAATCTCAAACAACAGTTCTCATCTTTTGGCCATTGACGTCGTCCTGAAGACGTGAAAATGCTCTAAGTGGCGTTGTATGAAGAACGGGGACGGTGCTGAGATCACTCTTGGGACAAAATATTCATTCTCTTTGTTTTGCAAAAATAATTCTTTTGTTTAAAGGACGTCGTCGTTGAGGTTGACATCGTATTAAATAAGGCATTTCTCTCATTTTAACAAATAAGTTCTTAATGATCTCACTTCACAGTGACCTTTGTACAATCGGAAAATTAAATCTGATTGGTTAAAATGAGAGAAAGGCTTCATTCAATCATTAAGTTTCAAATCTGAAAGTACTCAAAAGTTGTTTGTGGTTTTTGCTTAGATGCAGATGGTTGTATTTTATGAGTACAATTTTAGTGTGCGTTTGTGTATCTTATTATGCAGAGGCACCAGAGCCCGCAGACCTGCAATAACTGATTAGTGGTAATTCCCCCACCCCAACTTTACGCGCAGAAGACCAAGCGTTGCGTGCGCAACACCAAGTGTTACGTGCGCATAATTGTGCGAGAAAAAGTTCGCATGTAACAAAGTTTCCAGTCTGGGCATGATTTCCATAGAGTTACAGAACACGGTTTTAACCAAATGCCGCGTGTGATTTCAAAATGTTATTTTATAGTACATGTGTTTCATGACTGCTTTGAAAATTAGTGTTTTAAAGCAAGTCAAAGACGATCCGTTGTAAATTCCATACAGTCTGCACACAAATATTGTATGGTACGTACTATACACACGTCTGTCACATTACACTAAGCTCACGCCTTTGCCACGTGTGTACGTACCATGCACTGTTGTTAAATATCACTTGAACTACATTTTATATGTGCAAACTCTTCTGCTCAGTTAAGGTTACCGACACTTACCGTGTACCTTCAACAGAGTCCCCAGTCTAAAGGAAGTGGCGCGTCTACATTACATTGGAGATACCTTAAACCTCACAGTCAAGGCACAGTGTCACCATAATAATAATAATAATTTATTTAGTCACGTGTCGCCAAGGAGCTTTGACAAGCTCGTTCAAAATGTGAACGTGGTTCAAAATGTGAACGTGATGACGCAAACTTGAAAAACTTCGTGGACAAATTCAAGTTCACATGATTAAAATTATGGTGAATATTACACACCTCAAAAGTTGGACTAAATAGTCCGTAAGAAAATGCACTAATGACTTACTTTTTTAACGTTTTTATTATTCTTTTCCTTTGTACACAAGTATAATTATAATTAAGGGCGGTAATTTAATACCTGACGCTGTGCCTTTAAATCAAAAAGCTTATTAAATTATGAGAATATGTCAATAATGTTTGGTTGCTAATGAATCAAAGAGTTTTCCGCGATTTTTCTAGACAGATGTCGTGATCGTCTTTCACTAGTTTTAACTCAAAGTGGTTTTGTTATTTTTTTAATTCGATTGTTTCATGGGAGTCCCGAAACAAAACGCTCAAAGCCGTGTAGGCGGGTTTCAATATTCGATTCTAGTGAAAAGTTAGACAACATTTTACGTCAACGTAAAAGCTTTCGCAATTATCGAATTCCCTGACATGGTTTTATTGGTGATATTCTTTTTCTATTGTTTCTGAAAATTTGAGGGATATCCAAAAATTCCTTTTAAGTTGTAACTCTTTTTAAAGAATTCTAAAAAAATCTGCTCTTGTTGCGAAAAATACAGTTTCAAGTAAACGGAACTTGAAAGCAAAATTTACTTTTTTTTTCCGGTCAAAAACATTACATCGTCATTTCTCTGTCACCATTTATTCGTTTTATTTATTTCTTTTGTTTTACTTGTGGGAAAAATTTTTAACGTGGTCCAAAAATAATTTTTAAAAAAATTCGCCTCTGTAGGTGAACGGTAACCTTAAGAGGCACGTGACTATGAATTGACAAAGTTAGCTTTCCATCCGAAGCTCCGAGCTTCAGTAACACAATGGTTGGAGCACTTAACCAAATGACGTAGTAGACTATATAACGTTTACAAAACCAGGTCTATATCGAATATTGTATCTTTTTTGTGACACGATTCTATCTAAATAACCATGTTTATACCGACTATTTTAGAGGTTCAAGCTATTTTTGGGGTAAAGTTTGTGTGAAATTAGTCTGTGTCTGATAACTCTGATTAATAACTACTATAATTAGGCAGCCATTTCTTTTTTCTTTCATGGCTTATTACACTTGTTTTTCTTGTTAGGAGAAAGTAAAAGGAGTAATTATTGTGCAAAGCAAAACAGATTTGGCCCACAATGGGATCAGTTTGGTAATGGATGGTGTGGTTAATCTGCAACTGAGTGCAAAAAGCGTTGGTGTTTTTGAAGCCTTTTATAATTCCATCAAACCAATTACTTTGGTCAGTCAGACAGTGGATATTCAAAAGACAGGAAAATTATACCATTCTCACAGCTAATACTGCGTAAAATTACTATAAATTTAGAGGGATATATTTTAAATATTTTCTTACTTACCAGATTTTGCAACGAGTCCGGCTTAACTTGCTCGTGTTCAGAACTGTTGGTAATTTTGAATGTAAATTTCATTAGTAAAAAAAAAAGGTCAAAAAGGGTCATTCTTCGTTCATCATTGTTTTAGTGCTGTTTCTCTTTTTTCTGTGTTTGCTTCAATGAGTTCTACACTAGTCGTCGTTGTAACACACATTTTCTAATTTTTTTTAATTTTTACTACATGTAACACTGTGATGCTGACATGACATGACCTAATCCATATGCATGGTTTATATAAATAATAAATAAAATTATGCCTGAATTAAATATGTTGAAAGGTTTATAGAAGTCGTTAATAGAAGGACAAAACTTACAACACATTGACTAAGAGTTCTTTATCCTAGCTTACAGCATCCAAAATCAACGCTTAATAAATAATAGTAATTTCAGGGGTTTCTAAATAATTAAATTATAATTAATAATTAATAATTATTATGACTGTTTGAATTTTGATTTAAATGACTGTTGCTTTCTTCTTAATATCCACACCTGCTGGGAAAATAGAATTGCCTTTCGAGATTCCTTTGACAGGTAAAGCAAATAAACAACTGTACGAGACTTACCATGGTGTCTTTGTGAACATTCAGGTGAGTTAACAACGAATATCATGATATTACGATTGATTTCCACGCGGCAACTAAACCGCGTAGCAATGCTATATACTAGAAATATTACCAGGGTTAAGTCACGTTGGCCTGAAAAACAGAGAAAAAAAATTTTTTCTCTGTTTTTCAGGCCAACGTGACTTAACCCTGGTAATATTTGGATTTCAACCGTGGCCGACGCTGTCCTAGAAGCTTTTAACGATATACTAGAAACTTGTGCTCTATAGACATATGACAAACCTAGCTCTAATCATAACGACCGTGGCTCTAATCATAGCAATTCCATGAACAAGTTGTAGTTCGTGCCCTGCAATGCCGCGTTGAATTATTACAACCATTGCAATACTCTATAACCATCTCAAATGTAACAAGGCTCTAACGGTCTACCATAGTGGCTCCAATCATAGCTCAAATATGACAATGCCCATAATCTACCTGTTACAATAACTTTAACTAGTCTTGTCGCAAAGCTGACCACATGATGCACATCACACAATGCTCAACAACTGATACGATGCATAACACATAGTGCATACAACGCCCACTACATGTAAAGCTGACCACAACCTGACCACATAATGCACACTACACAATGCTCACCACATAAAGTTCACCACCTGCTGTACCTAACATAAGGCTGACTACGTAGCGCTGATCTCGCACCACACGCGACACCATTCTTACCACGTGATGCTGACCAATGACATTACACAATACCGATCATTCAATACTGATCACATAACATTGACTATACATTTCTAACCAAATAAAGCTGATTACGCAATGCTGACCACACAATACTTACCACATAATGCTGACTATACCACGCAGACCACACACTGGAGACTAAATCTCATATCTTGGAATTTTCAAGATAGTGTTTGCAGAAGTAAATTTCATCTTTACTTTTTGGCTTGTATATAATGACCTTTTAGTTACAGTGAAATACGTGTAGTTTCTTCATAGTTTGTTAGTCGTTTCTAAGTTAATGCATGAATTATAAGAAAGAAATTAAAAGAACAAGAAATGCTTGGTTTAGGCAGCGCTATAGTAATATTAATTTATCGTAATCCCTTAGTGCTAAGTTAATATTTTTTTATATTTAGTATTCTCTTCGTTGCGAGATAAAACGTCCAATGCTGAGTAAAGATCTTACGGCTTCCTGCGAATTTATTGTCGAATATGCTAAGGTAACGCTATTCTTTTTCACATACGGCACGTTTGACGTCATTTGAACACGAAAGAATTTGAGTAGAGGCACGAGGCGATAGCCGAGAGCCTTGATACTTCTTTCGTGTTCAAACGACGTCAAATGTACATTTTAGTCGAACCTTCTATAATTAGATTTGACTCGACACAAGAGCGACGTCTAAACTGGGCCTGAGCATCATGTCGGAATAATAAATTTCGTGAAAAAAAGAATGAGATACATGGTTTTGGTTACCCTGCGAGTCAGAGCCCCTTTCCGACCTACGCAAGCTTCGGGGGAAAGTGGGCTCTGCCAACAAACTCGATCGTCGCCCCAAGTTTGGCGCGAGTCAGTCAGGTTTTAAACTGGTCAAACAAGTTCTAGTTTACGAACACGCGTAAGCAGGAAAATAGGAAGTGACGCGTTAGAGCCTGGGCCCAAAATAGTATCTTGGCAACCGTTCACGCATGCTCAAAAAGAAATATCGAGTTTGTTGGCAGAGCCCACTTTCCCCCGAAGCTTGTGTAGGTCGGAAAGGGGCGCTGACTAGCAGGGTAGGTTTTGGTCTGGGGAACGCGCAAAACCACGTAATTTGTACTTATATTTATTACTTCGTGCGTGCGTACCTGGATATCCAGTCAGGGCAAAGACTTGTGTAAAAGGTGCACATGCATGGTACGTGTCAGGGCACTTTTAACTATCGTGATTTTTGAAAACTTGCTGTATGCCAACTCTGTTTATCCACATATCTTTAAATTTTGCATACTATACTAATTTCGAGATTCTCATTCCAGTGATAATATTTGTTAGTGACACTCCGACAGTTTCTGCCAGAATTCCGAAAGGGTAATGTACTTAAAAACCACATCCAGCCGACAATTAGAAAAAAATACAAGACAAAGCATAAACCGAAAATATACATTTTGAATCTCAAAATATGGGCTAAAACAAGACAATAAATTTGTTTCATTTGTTGTCTTGTTTTAGCTCATATTTTTGTAATGTACTTGTCTCGTAGTTACATGGCCCTTTTTCGAAAACACAAATTGAATAGTCGAGTTTTACTTTGTCTTCGCAGACCGGTTATTGTTGCCATGGCAATATTCCCCATATTTCTTGCAGTGTTTGCTCTTGCAAACTCACGCACGCGCAAACCTGTTGGTATTGGTCACAGGATGATTTATCAGTCTGGGTAGATAAAAGACACCGTCAGCTCTAACTAACATTTGTGCAATATACAGTATCTTTATGTTAGAATGTAATAAATAATATGTAGGTCCTACAATCTGTTTTTCAGGATAACTTTTCAAAACAAGTCAGTCAACCACAGCCACTAGATTTTAAAATCACACCTGATTCACTAGAAAATGTTAAAGAGGTATGAGATGAAATTTACTGCTTGTTAACTACACTAGCCTTTTTTGACCCCGTAGCAGACGTGAAATCAGGGTACTATCTTTTAGAATGTGTATTTATATTTAGCTGCGCGCGCAGCTAACTTTCATACCGCTTTATATTCTGTGCGTGATTTCGTTCGTTCGCTAGGAATCGATAGAAAGCCGCATTTTTGACGCGACATTTTTAACGTGATGTTTTGAACGCCACAGGGCACCGCTTTTTAGCACTGGTTTCTATACTGTATCTGTATCTGTATGTGGGAGATTTCAAACCTCACGATCGTCGTCACACTCGTTAGCACGGAACATGGTTCAATTTTCTTTCTCAACAGCTTTATGATTGTGAAGCAATTAATTTTTAAAAATATGTACAAGCATGCATCATTTGCCGCACTTCACTTCAGAGAATGAAGCGTACAACTCGTTCCCAGGGCGTTGGTGAAACAAAATGGCAGCGAAGCGAGAGGCTCGAGATCATGTGACTAAATTTACCAATATATTTGGAAAACCATCCTGCCAATTGAAAACATTGACTCTGTGCAAGCGAACTGTGAAAAGCGGACAATATTATCATACTCTTTTATCTGGTCACCGGAGAATCTCATCTATCAAAAAAAAAAAACACTGCCTAGTTACAATTGATACATTGGGAACTTATTTGTTGATACAGTATTATTTTTTAAGAAATCGAAAGTTCCAAAGTTTCTAGTCAAAGGAAAGCTTGACTCAATCAATTGCTGCATTACAAAGCCTTTTACTGGAGAGGTATGTAGTTGTTACGTAACAAACTCTTATACTAATTACAACTATTAAAGCTGAATTCAGTGTGGGTTGAGCGTGTTTGCGCGGTAATTTTGAAATTTATGCCATTTCTTTTGTTATATACAGCATGGCTTATAAGAGATTTAATAAAAAATGACTAGACAAAGAAAACATTATTTTGTTTTCGAGTTGTCAGGTTTGCACACGCCTTATTTTCGCGGACCTCACTCAAAGCCATGCAGCAATTGTGGACAAGCCATGAAAATCAACAAAATATCACTGTTAGAAACTTTCTGAAACTATACAAGAACTAAAATGGATAGTGTCGAACTGTCTCTGACCCTCATTTTGAATATAAGATTCTATACATACTAACGACCAAAGGCTTGGGTTTTCTTGCAACGCTTAAGAAAATGTATGTCCTGGATCTTCTTGACATAGTTCATGTTAAGTGCAGCATAGTCTTTGGGTGTTCGAAACGAAGGTTGGTCCAACCGGAGATATCTCGATCAGAAGCCTTTGGTCGTTATAGTATTTATAGAATCTTATATACCAGAACTATGTTAGAGCTGAGTTTTGATCGACGGTAACGGTGAACTTCTATCTGCCACTGCTGGCTTCCGGTGGATAACGCTAAAATGAGGCGCGTGCGTCTTGCAACTCCGCAGTGGCGTAACGCTCATTAGGTAGGGTTAGGGCGAGAACTAAGGGCCCCCAGGGGCCCCAACAGTTGGGGGCCCGAGGGGCCGCAGTCCCGCCGCCGCCAAAATTAGAATACGGTATTATAATGACTAAACACAAAAAATGTAGGTTAACATTTAACAGCAAGATTAAATTTATTGAGAGCTAAAAAATTTGGCCTCCATTACTCCATCGAGGATGGCAGCTGAGTTCTTTAGCTCAGCAAAAACAAATGTCCTTGGGTGCGAACCTGCTGGCTTCTTATTACACGAAGTTCTTTACCTTTCAATTGATGAATGCAAAACGAAATAGTTTAATTTGGTTTCTTGATATTATATATTATATAAAGTAAAAAGACTATATAAGTAATAAATCTTCTCTTCGTCTAAAAACACATGTATCAAGTAATACAGCTTTCAAACCATGTCAGTCAAATCATGACAACAGGGCCCCCCCACACCAAATATGCCTAAGGGCCCCGTCTTCCTCCGTTACACCACTGCAACTCCGTTGGTAATTGAATATTTGCAGTCAAACGTAAATATACTCGGGGAAAGTCTTAATATTCAAACGAGAATTGAGTCTGTTACATTCAACACTAGTCTGAATATATATATATATATATATATATATATATATATATATATATATATATATATATATATATATATATATATATATATTGACTAGCTAGCAATTTTAAACTAATGACAAGTACCGAGCTTCTCAACTTACTGTAGGTAGTTTGTTGATTTGCTTGGTTGGAAAAAGCACCAAAAATTTCCATGCTGTATACCGTACACCGTAATATCGTAAGTAAGGAAATGTGAAAATCAAGAATATATCAAACGCCGAGAAGTGTGTTGTAGCTTCCCAAAGGAATCAGTTTTTTTGAGAAATTTGAAATAAAAGTTGGCTTAATTTATGCAAGTGTTCGATCACATCTCCAAACTCCCTCGGTACTGACTGCCTTTGTTTTATCTTATAAATTAATGAGGTTGAGAAGTGTCTCAAAGCTGTATTATGACAGTATTTTTTATTTATATGTTTATGCTATAGGTTACAGTTGTGACTTCTGAATTACCAATTAAATCAATTGAATTACAATTAGTAAGAGTTGAAACGTGTGGTAAGTACAGCTAACGTATATACCCAGACACAGAGACAGCTATGTATCTAGGCAGCTACTGAGGCAACTGTATGAATGTGCAGACACTATATACCTAGCATGCAGCTATACTCATGCAGGCATGCATGCAGCTACAAGTATATACCCAGTCAACTATATACCCAGGCGTGTAGCTATACTCAAGCATGCATGCAGCTACAAGTATGAGGAAACTATATGAACCGACACTTATCATTTATAGACCTAGAGCGAGGGGAATTCGATGAAATGTTACCCCGAGGTATGATATATCATCCCGAGGGCTAATATTTCATCGAATTCCCCGAGCGAAAGGTCTATAATGATATATTATATCGAAACATATTAACCTTTCCAAAAAAAGCTTAAATAATGTTAATAAAGTTCGCTTAGCTTAGCTTAGCTTAATTTGTCCGCTTTTCATTGTCTGTTTCCATTCTACGTTTATATTTTTTTTAATGAATAATGAATAATCTTTAATATCCAAAATAGCAGTAAAAACTGAATTGCTTAGGATTTACATCATAACGTATATAAGTTGAAATGTTAAGTTATAAAAATACATGAATTGAATTAAAAAATAGAACAGTACAATTTAAGACTAAGCTAAGAAGTGATATTGTCTCAAGTGTTGTCGTCTCAAGGCTTCTGGATGCATTGTTTGTTGCTTTCTTTGTATTCCCTGAATCCTTATTTTCTTGTAACCTAACAATCTTCTTGTCAACATCTGAATGTTCAGGCGTATATATGGGGCGCCAAATGTAAAAAAATTGTTTAGGACAAAAATGTGTTGATTTTACCATTATTTACCTATATAATACGTTATTGGTAAACAATGTTTCTATCTGTGTTAAACAATCTATAGATTATTTATAAATAATCTATGGATTGTTTACAAACAATCCCTGGATGGTTTAGTGGAAAAGTATTATTTATTAAATAATCCAGGGATTGTTTATAAATAATCTAGGGATGGTTTAGTAAACCATGGATTGTTTGCTAAATAATCCCCGGATTGTTCATAAATAATCTAGGGATGTAAATAAGTTTTGTGGAAACACCACGTAAAATATTTCTTTGCTAAGCTTTTGGCCTGTTGACTCAGGCCTTCATTAGAGCAATGACAACAAGTTGTTGGCTCACGTCATTTATAAACTTCGCAACTGATCAATTAAATCACGTAAGAATACAATGGCGCGTGTCACAAAGGTTGCGTGTCACGTTAATTTTATTAATTAGAAAACAAAATCAAGAATGTTCTCCGAATAGGGCACACCACGTGCTGTTTAATGGCTGTCCTTCCTGAAAAATGGTGCGATGTTTTGAAATCTCAATGGACTCCCTTGTTCTTCGCGTGAAGTATTGCTTGTCGCTGGCTAAGAGTGACGACTCTTCCCACTTAACATGATGGTCATACTTCCAAGCGTGTTTGGCAACAGCAGATTTATCCTGTTGGGCTTTAATGCAACAAGTCTTGTGCTCCTTCAAGCGAGTTGAGAGATTTCTTCCCGTTTCCCCGATGTAAACCAAGCCACACTCACACGGAATGCGATTATTATTGCGTACACTCCAGGTTTAGATAAGCTATCCACTTCATCTTTATGTGTGAAAAGTACCTTGAACAATTTGTGTTGACTACTATGAAATACCTTCATACCAGCACGATTTAGAATCCTCTCAATCTTGTGGGATGCTGGTCCAATGTACGGAAGAGAAACTGAAGGTGGTTCTTGCTGGGACTGAGTATTCAGCTCTGGAGTACTCAGTCCCAGCAAGAACCCGCTACAGCGGGGTATTCGAGGTTATACCCCGCTGTGGCGGGCAATTCTACGATAAATTAACTGGTCACGTGGTACAAATCAAGCTCTCTGACTGGACAATTTACAGTTGAGATATAATATTATATAGTATATACCTTTGCAATATATAGTATAATACTAATATATACCTTTATCTTAGTCGTCGTCATCGTTGTCATTTTCATTGTCGTTGTCGTCATCGTTATTACGGAAACCACCGATGTGTGGAACGACGTGAAAATTTTGATCCGATGTCACGCCCACAAACGTCAATGGATTTTGAAATAAATGAGATAAACAAAGACAATGACTACTTGAGAAAATGTGTATTGCTAATAAAAGGCCGTCACCATTGACAACATACATCTTAGAAATCTGTCAGCATTTGTTTATTTTTAAAACTTTCAACAATTGTCGACGTTTCTAGAACGTTTGTGGGCTGGGCAGCGATTCTAATTTTTTACTCCATTCCACACTTCGGTGGTTTCCGTAATACTATCATTGTTATCAGTTATCATTATCATCTCTTAACCATTTCCAAAGTTGATTACCTTAATTCGGAATTAGTGAAAAATAATTAGAGAATTTAATTAGAGAATCGTAGTCACGGGCCAGTATTATGACTGTTCAATATCCTTTTTTGTAATAGGTTGTGCAGAAGGATATTCCAAAGACGGTACGATTACTACACTGTAAATCTGAAACAACCTCAAGGGACTATAGGGTGTCACTTTGGGCTCACACATGTGTTTAAGACAACCGATTAATTGGAATAATTGTTTCAGCTTTTTTTCAAAATCTACTTTGGATTTGTTTTAGTTTAATTTATAATTTTTTTATCCAATATATAGTATTTATTGTTTGATGAGTTACATGTGTCGTAATTGCATTTTTAGTAATGTTATTTTAAACAGCTTCAAAAACGACTCATTTTCATGTTCATTGGCGTACTAATTTTAAAATTATACATTGATTGTATTTTTAATGTTATATGCTTTCTCTGTATTTTTCAAGCTACGGAAATTCAGAATATTCAGGTAAAAGTAAACTTTTATTACACAATCATTACATTACTATTCTGGCTCAATTCCCATATAAAAATAGCGAATTTTAAATACGATTAAACCTTAACTCTAACCCTATTGGCTTAATCCTAACTTTCAATAGTAAGAACAGTTAATTTCAATTTTGTATTTTACTATTGTTATTCTGATAATAATTTACTTGCCATATCGAAACAGAGTGTTTTTCAATTTCTACTTTCATATACAAATATGGTTTTGTGTATGTACATGTTTCGCTAGACTTGCTCCAAGTGAGAGTCTTGGAGCAAGTCTAATGTTTTGGTTGCGAAGGACACGCATGTTTGAGACAGTGAACTCTTTAACCTGATTCATCCTTGTGAAATAAGTACAACCACTCTTTGTTTTGTTATGCCGTTAGCACTGGTCTGCTGCCAATACCACTCGTTTAACTTTAACAGCCTGCATTCTTTTGAGCATTATTACCCCAAAAGGCGCACAAGCCAAGGGAATGAGTTTAGGGTAATGTATTGATTGATAGCACGCAGGCGTGTTTATATAAATTAGTGAATGACAAGGTACGCAGTACAATGGTTCAACTATTTAATATGTAATTTATTCTGTCAACTTTTATCAAGGTTGGTGAAGGAAATGTCTGCACAAAGCTTCCTCTTCCCATTTATATGGTTTTCCCAAGACTTTTCACATGTCCTTCACTTGCTACTCCGAATTTTAAAGTTGGTGAGTACTTGTCATTACTTTTCAAATGTTTCAGTACAGTACAGTACGGTACGGTACGGTACGGTACGGTACGGTACGGTACGGTACGGTACGTTACGTTACGTTACGTTACGTTACGTTACGTTACATTACATTACATTACATTACATTACAGTGTCAGTGCAGTGTGCAGCACAGTATTCAGTACAGTATTCAGTACAGTATACAGTACTGAGTTATCGTATAACATCTCATTATAGAATTCGAAGTCAACGTCGTGGTAGTCTTCAATGATGATTATTTAATCACCGAAAACTTTCCAATTACAATTACAAGATTTTAGTTTATTGTATTGTATGGACGGAACTGATTCACGTAGAAAGTATTTACATTTGATTAGCGTAATATGTTTTTGTTCAACATATGTTTTGACAGCTCATCCAATGCAAATTATTCATAAATATGTATAGTATTATCGCGAATTCTGATTAATTCAAAACATTTTGTTGGTACATATGCAAAACTAATGGAGGGAGAGGGGAGACAACCTTGCCGGACGAGTCGGGGAACGATTTTTGAGCTTGCATTCTTTGAAAAATTACTTTTAGCGAATTTGGCATGTTTAGTATCTAGGCTTTTCTGTGGCTGAGTTATGACTTGTGGGACAGGGACTTGAAGCTAAATTAGCTTCAAATATATTTTACGCCCAGAATTGCTGTCAAGCTTCCAGTTAAAAAATAGAAGGTTAGCTAGTGTCTAAACTGTTCTCTTCTTATTTGCAAAAACTGATTACCTTACATGTACAAGTCAAACGTCTGTCGTAGTGCCGTGCCGCGGCTTTGCATGCTCCTTGCTCGTTTGGAAAATTATGTTGGTGGGTTTCAATCAGCTGAAAATATCCATGAGCTAAATCATCGGTATTCGACGACGACCATACGTTGATCATCGTGTTTATCAACCACAAAGTTATTCACAATTTTTTTATTTATTCAAATAAATCATAGTCATGGTATATATGGCCTGGAAATTCGGTCATTGTTCTATGTTTTTGTTCAGTTTTTGAAATTTTACGATCACTGAACACATTTTATTTTCGGCATAATGAAGCAGTCATCTAATAACAACGTTCGGGTGGTAGTTTGGTGTAGTTTGTCGTCACGTGTCCATAGAATCTATTTTGCTAACATCACGATTACGTCATCTTGAAGGCAATAGAGTTAACTACAAATAAATCAACCAAATAGTTAAAATGACGTTTATTGAAACCCAGTAATGTACTTTTGAAAAACCAGTCCTTGTGAAACATGTTGTGTCTTTTTCTAATAATTACAGAAAGAGTGATACGAAAGATATAAATAGTGCATCTTTACCACAATGCTTTGCGAAAACTCGTTTCTGAGACCACTTGTTTCTATGTTTCTATTAATCGGTCATTATATAGAATGACCAGTAAAACTGCCGAGAAGTTAAGCCTCTTCGCCGATACAATTAACCATCGAAATCGTATACATTCGTTTACACATTGCAAGACTTTTTGTGATTAATGGATGATTCTAAAGTGTAAATATTATTGTAATCAGAGTATGTTTGAAAGAATAATTGGTCAGTAAAACAGACTACGCCCAATTCTCTCAAAACGGTCATGGTACGCTACTGAGTGACCGCGCGTTGTATTTTTGACAAAGTGGGTTCAATAAGTGTATATTGCAAAGCGTTCTGGGAAGATTGTACAATTGTTTTGTAGACTGAGATGTACGTAATTAGTGTCATGCAGAGACCCGAAGTAGTTCTTGTACAACGACAAAGATTTTTTGTAAATTGTTATGGTGACTGATAAATTTAGTTTTATTATATTAAACATTTTCTAGAGAAATCTTGCAGTTTCCTTTGTCGTTTAATTTCCTACTTGTTTGGTTTCATTGTTTTAATTACAGCTGAAACATTACAGCTGAAGATACTGTAAATATCCCCACAGCCTGCGTTATGATTAATTGTATAAAATATTAGCCGCACTCGCCAGTATTAACGGCATGGTCATAGTTCTTTAGTATATTCAAAAGATAGAAATCAAAAGAAGAGTCTTAGACCGAGGTCATGTGTCAAGTTCATGTCAGTTGTAACACTAATCCTAATCCTAACACATCGATCCTCAATAGGACGGCCGTTGCCAATGCAGGGACATACCGGATCTGGACCGAGACCATGATATTAGACCAGATCAACCGCTTGCTTTCTCGCGACTTGCTTATGACGAGTAAACTTTGGATAACCAGAGAACGCTAACTCGTAACTATGCGGCGATGGCAAGCTGCAGGTACCAAAACTCGCATAGAGGATTGCAGCAAAACTGATATGCAAGGAAGATCATTTCGCTTTATTTCTTTTACGATAATTAAATTGGTGTTTTTTCATTGTGAAATATTACATGACAAAGCTGTTTTTCCAATAACTAAAACATGCAATCGAGAATCCGTCTATCAGCACGTCAGAATTGAATAATTGAATTCCGAGTTTTCCCGTAATTGACGGTACCAAAAAAGATGGCGCCGGTACATTTAACCACAATGCTTTGCGACCTCAAATCAGCTGAAATACTAAACATTGTTTATCATGCTAAAATGGATTAAATACGGAAGACCTTCATTCCTACCAATGTTTTCCCCATAAAAACCCTATCTTCCGATTATTCTGCAGGAAGCAATATTTAATGTGCCACATGATTGTGGTTAAATGTACAAGACGCCATCTTTTTCGCTATGGCCAATTAAGTTTGAATATTCGTCTGAAGGTCAGCTCTATTTGGTCAAAACCACGGAATAAACAGAAAGGAACTTCTACAATATCCGTACAATTAAATCAGGGTAAGTTTTGATTTTTAATCCGGGACGAAATTCATCAAACAACTATTTTGCGGTTGTTAATATTCGTTGGATAAAAAATTAACCAAAATAATAAGAATTTATTAACCGAGAACGAGGTCTGTATGAGAAAATGGCAAACCAAGGTCTTGGTTTATAACTGTTTCCTGTTGGCCAACTGAAAGATGAAGAATTTTGGCTTGTCGTAATTCAGTTGAAAATTTAATTGAGTAGGTTTTTGTTGATGATTAATTTCTAATCGTCATTTATGTATCTATAAAAACCATTTTACTTCTAATCTCGCGGACCAGCGCAGGTTTGCAATAATTACGTTTCGTCACAAGACACGTGCCTAACCCTAACCATTCCCAGGGTTTTCTTAAAGGTGGCGCGTTTTCAGATTCTAATTTCAATTTTGAAATATATTCTATTTTTCTTTCTATCTTTTCTTTTTTTTTTCTTTGTGTTTTTTCCTTTCTGTTGAGAAACGTGATTTATTTTGCCGTAGCCAACTATATACAAGAGTCTACGCTTTAGAGTTTTTAGGGACCTTAAGCAAGCTAGGACGACGACGGCAAATAAACCATGCATCAGGACATCGCATATTGTACGCTTGAAGTAATATGTAAAGGCCGACAATGAGGACTAGACCGGGTTTTCAAGTACGAGGAATTCGTTCCAGTCCCAGGCGAAGCCGAGGACTGCAACGAATTCCAAGAACTTGAAAACCCGGTCTAGTCCGAATTGGAGGCCTTTACATGACTTCTCAAAATCACTTAGTGTATTCCCAAAATGAATTA
Source organism: Corallium rubrum (assembly GCA_964035015.1). Lineage (NCBI taxonomy): Eukaryota > Metazoa > Cnidaria > Anthozoa > Scleralcyonacea > Coralliidae > Corallium > Corallium rubrum. The sequence goes on from OZ035997.1 coordinate 32,224,391, forward strand.
GTGCATTAGTAATTAGTGTATGGATGAATAACCGATTGTGTGAAGTAATATTTCAAGTCCAAGGACTTGAAATATTATTTCCAGTCCTTGGACTGGAAATAATATTTCAAGTCCTCTTCCCAGTACTTCCCTGGTATTTCAAGTCCCCTCACGTGGTGCAATTCGGCGCTTCTGATTGATTGATTGTCTCATGAATTATTAATGAGTTTGAGGAGTATTCTGTAAGATCTTTAAAAGGCAGCCATAGTTTCGACAACATAACGTATGATAGATTAACGCCTAAGTAAACTAACAACTTTTGTTGTTCCTTGCCACAACGTCGTCTTTAAAACGTGAAAACGCTTCAGTTGACGTTTTATGTGCAACGAGGACGGTGTTGGGTTACTCTTGGCACTGCAAATTATTCAACGCTTTGTTTTGGTTGAAAAATACTATTGTACTTGGGTCGTCGTCGTGACGTTCGCGTTGTGAATGTGATTGCTTAAGCCGTCCCTTTTCTCTACCTCCCTTTCTTCCAGCTACTTTCGCGCGCTACTTTAAGAGACCCTGGGAACTATATTGGGCCAGGGTTGTGCACGTGCACGTTTAATTTTGTTTTGAATCCTACGTAACAATGCACAATTCTAATTACTTTCCAGAATTAATTCTAATTTAGCTAAATAGGCTACATTGGGAAAACCTAAGAAGTAAAGTAAATAAAGATGCAGACATGGGATCTCGAAAGGTAAACATATGGAATTTACGTGGATGGAAACATGAACCAAACTATTCACCTCAAACTCTTGTTGGAGATTGGTATGAAGAAAGAAGAGAGGTAGGTCTAAACTAATTATTTTAAATTATTGCTTCATTTGAATCAAACAATGACGCTGGAGAATGTTCTACGAAATCTATTTGCAACCGATGTTATATATGCGTGACGATTTCCAACAACTTGTTTCAACGGAACATGAAATCGCAGAAAAGTTTTATTTTTAGAAATTATTCACAGTACTATAAAATAATTGTGTAATGACAACGACTATGATTGCCTGCGTGGCGCGTCACGTTATAACAGCCAAAGTGATTCCTCGCATATCACGTAAAATGTATTAATTTTGCCCTTCTTGGGCTTATAGCAAATTTTGAATTATTTTTACAAGACAGCTAAGAAAGAATCAAGAAATGCAGAAAGTGTTTCGCTGTATTAAGTTTGCAATTTTTATTTAGGGAACATTTTTATCGCTGAGATCCTTAACAAGACTTTACTTTTTTATGCAGCTGAATGATATTTTTACAATTTCAAAAAGAAATTAGAACTCTTTCACTACTACAGTTGACTTTTATTATTTTACTCGGATACCGCCAGACGATTTTACTAGCTAGTCAAAAAGGAAGATCTATAGCAGTGAAAGGTTATCTGGTTAAAATGGTGAAGTTAAAAAAGAAACATTCAAAAAGCAAGAAGCTCGTTAAACGCTCGGCTGCATATCGCTTCCGAATTTCAATAAAAGGACTGGGGGCTAATCATCCTTACTTGCAGCCAGCGGCTGAATTGCGAAGGACGCAGATCAACGTGGCCGTGTCGAGGCATATCAAAGGCGCTCCAGGCAGCCGCCATACGACACAGTTCAGACCACGGATCACAGCTAAGATGTTAGGTGTTGATTTTATGGAGGGAGAAAAACTGGAGAACCCGGCGAAAAACCCTCGAAGCACAGGAGAGATCAACTACAACTCTGCTCAGTGCTCACATGAGTTCCAAGCCCGACAACGGGGTATTCCCAAGCGGTCACCCATCCAAGTACTAACCCCATCTAACCGGGCTTTAACTTTTTGGTGAGAGGCAGCGTGCTAACAGCACGCACCGCCCGTGCTCCCCAATATTTGTACACCAAGAGGGGAAGCGGCCGAGGGGCAAAAAAATAAAGTTGTTTGAAATGTTTAATTGAAAAGAAGTAACACTTAATAATTTACGAACTCCAATCTGAAAGTTAGTACTATACTAACGTATAGTAAATATTCATACCGGCTTCAGTTCGAGGTTCGCTAACTTTTTTCGCTTTCAAATACAATTTTCTCTTTCAAACACTGCTTTAAAACTCTAACAGCTGTATGTGTAGCTCGCTTGTTTTCTCTTGGCGGTTTTAGCGTCAACAAAACGTGCCAAATCCGCCAGATTTCTTCAGTCCTAAGGACGGCCGCCATGTTTGTTTTGTTCAAACCGCTGGCCAGCGCGTCATAGGCAAGACATCAAGAATTGTCTGTAGGTTTTAGCCAATCACAGTCAAGATTGTATCAGTATTGTATAATAATAACACTTAATTTCTGCAAGAACTGATCAATGAGAAATCGATCGTATTTATTTTTAATTTGGCAAACTATAGCCTGGTTCACACTTCAATAAGGAGAAAACAAAAGAATGAAGTCATGCCTGCGTCGTAAGGACAGTCATAATTATAATCATAAGCCAAGAGCAGAACAAAAGACGAAATATAGAAACTTTCTCGTTGATAATTTTGTCTTCGCTTCAATGTTCAATGTTCTTCGCAAGTCCCAGAAGACAAGTTATGCTTTGTTTTTGTACTTGTGCTTATGTCGCTAGTGTGAACCAGGCTTATATTTGTGACATCAATTGTTAAACACATATAATTTGTTAGTTTCAGAAATTGCAGCTTGATGTTAGTAATAATTGTCAGTTGTTTGCTGTACAAGCTGTGTTAGTTAGTAATACTCAGAAAAACTCTGAGCTCTAAGCGGGACTCGAACCCACAACCTTCTGAATGCTAGCCAGACGCTCTAACCATTGAGCCACTAGAACTCAGATAGGGGAGCAAGGTTAATTAAGGTACTTATACCTTAGACTGTGCCCAGTCCTCTAGGAACGAGTCTTAACCGGGTTCGAGTCCCGCTCAGAGCTCAGAGTTTTTCTGAGTATTACTAACTAACACAGCTTGTACAGCAAACAACTGACAATTATCACATATAATTTGCTAAACTCGTTTGCAATTTTACATAAATACTTTCCAGTGTTCTTTTCTATACAAATTATCCCTCTGTTATATATCAAACTTATTTCTTATTTTAACATTTATATAATAACAACGTACGTAATTCTAATTAATCAATTTCAAAATATCCCTATTTCATTTTCCTAGTTTCCTCGCGGATCTATGTCGTGCTTTACAACGTATAACATGGATTACAAAAACTTTGCCCCATCACGTGACTGGCATGCGATGTGGAAGACTAAGACTACCCAGGAGGTGGGCATAATTGACGGTACCGAAAAAGATGGCGGTACATTTAACCACAATGCCTTGCGAGCTCAAATCAGCTCAAATAACAACTAAACATTGTTTATCACGCTAAGATGGATTAATTAGTAAGCAAGAACTTCATTCCTACCAAAGTTGATCGTTTTAAAACCATATGTTGCAATAATTCTGCACGACACAATGTTTACTGCACGCGTGGTTAAATGTGGTTAAATGTACAAGTCGCCATCTTTTTCGGTACAGTCAATTGCTGTACTACGTTACGTTGTTTTCCTTGCTATTTCAATTGCATCAAGCTATATCTCAGGATCAACAGAAATAACATGCATTATGTGCAAACTTAAGCTCACTTTAACGATTACATGACATCGAGATACAGACTCTTGGCACATGACGTCAGAATGGCCAATTTGGAATACAACTTCAAAGTTCCGCAGTTGAACAGAGCGAATCATATATGAAAATTTCATCGTTTAGAAGCATCTTTCCTCCACCAAAGGATTAAGTGGAAAAGGTTCATATTCACATAAATACTATAAAGTTGCAGTTCGCACAATAAACGCTCCAGTTGACCATTGACCTTTCAGATACCTACATTTCATTGTTCTAACAGACCGGTTAAACCTTTATTCAACTTATTAGTATGCATATGTTATCATTAGAAATTAAAAATGGTTAATTAATTAATTAATTAATTCATTCATTCATTCATTCATTCATTAATTAATTAATTAATTAATTAATTAATTAATTAAGACAAATGAAAGTTAAAGTCATTTATCGCACTCTGATAAGTGGTCTATTTAAAAGAGTGTGATGACCACTTATCACACCGTTTATCGCATGCTAATGAGTATTTTGATTTCCCACTCTTGAAGTTTCTTTCTCGGTAAATTAAATATAAAAAAAGAGAATGGTTTCTTTGCAGAAGAGTCGTGACATATAAGATGGTTAATCAACTGATGTTCACTTGTGTGATGAAGAATTTATGATCGCTCGTGAAGCTTAAAGGTCAACTAAACGTTTTGAAGTTATATTTTCTTCTGAAAGGGTTATCATCTAACTTAGCAAAAGTAAAGAAAAATATGAATTTTGAGGTAAAGAAAAGAATTTATCAGCGAAGACTTCTTAGAGCAAATGAAGCATGGCCGCGTTTCTAGGAGACTGGATACTCCATTGTCTTTGACGTCATACCGGTAAAACCCACCTATCACCAACACCGCTGCTGAACATTTTGCGCATGCGCGACGTCCGAGCTCGTCCGATCCTCAGAAAAAGGGCGGGAAAACACTGAAATATTTGGACTGGTCCGAGAGTCCGACACAAAAGTTAAAATTATAAGCATACTACCAAAAAGATAAGGTAGGTAATTTGTACATGGCTTTCCTTGTCAATATTGTAACATATTCTGAATTTACCCCTTCGTAATTTTCTTTACCCTTTTTTTAAAACACAAATGAATAGTCGAGTCTTACTTAGTCTTAGCTGTCTGGTTGTTGTCGCCACGGCTTCCTTGATATTTATTCTAGCGAATTCACGCATGCGCAAACGTTTAGCAGCGGTGTTCCATATCACCTTGTTGTTTGTTGCCGGTATGACATCACAAGGTACTATATATAGTACCAGTGTACTATATATAGTACCAGTTTTCGACGCGATCGTCGTTCACACGAGTTCAGCAAAAGGAGCAAAAACTCAAACATAGACAATTCATAAAAGTGGAACCGAGTGACTGGTTTCAATTATTTTTTTGGTTTTAGATTGAACCTTTCCAACCGATTAACGGAAAATAGAATAATCTGGAAACGTATAGTTGCCCTTTAACGACCATTAATTAACCCTTACTTAATTGTATATTATGTCAGGATGGCAAAACCGGAGCTAAAATTTTAACATATATTAAACCGACCTGACTCGTATCCTAATCTCTATCTTGCCAAGGGAGGTATAGGAAGAAAGCATCTCATGGATCATCACAGCGACGAATATTTGAAGGAAAGAATATCAACATACAACTTAGAATATAGTGTACCGGCTTTCAAAATACAATCCAGTCGTTATCAGCCGCGGAAATGGGACCGTCAGCGATGTGTGTGGCATCCTGAAAAGCTTGATTTACCTTTACCAAGTGGGTAATCTTTCCCATCATATTTATTATTAGTTTTGTTTCTAAATAGTTAGCGTAACTTCTATTTTCCGCCTATACTCATATGTATTATACAAATATTCAAAATAATCGTCGTTTTAAAATCTGATGAAATATCCTCCTGATTTTCTCGGCTTCGACAACGTTACCAAATGGTCGTTTTTGAAGTTATTCAAAACACTGGCAGTATGTGATAAAATACCGATAAAACACGTACTGCTGCTCATGTTTTAAATTATTGAACGAGACTGGTACCGCAAGGCCAATGCTATCTGCCGAAGCCGAAATTATCATTTAAAATTGTAATACTAAGACCCGTTTACACTAGAGCAAAAGTAATATCCGGATTCACATTGTTTTTTATTCCCATGAGGATGAAAAACAATGTGAATCCGGATACTGTTACTCTAGTGTAAACGGGCCTAAGATGCAAGCAAAGTCTGGTAGTAAAAATAAATCTATTGCAAACCAGTTTGTTATTTTGCCATTTTTCAATTCATTAATTTTGTTGACGCCTTCCTCCAATAGGCGAGTTTCAGGGTGTTGCGCGCGCATCATTTTTCAAAAAAACTGGCAAGCTCCTCTCAAAGTAAACGTACTATTTAAAATCAACAAAGTATAGATACAGTTTCTGGATATTTAACACTGTTATTCTGCTGTTGTTGGCTCGCTAGCAAGTCTGTTTGCCATTGCTTATTTTGTAGAGAGCCCGCCAAGAGCCTGCCAATTCCTTTCAAAAACGATGCGCGCGCAACACCCTGAAACTCGCCTATAGTTATATCAGTATTCGGCAGAAACATCACATTTTAAAGTTGTTTCTGCATGTTTCTTGATATGCTTTTTACCTTACTTTTGTTTATGTGCCATTGCATATGCAGAAGAAAACACGTTATATGGCATGATACAACAAATGAAGGTATATTAATTACTTGTGAATGTCCGCATCGCGACAAATCGTAATAACAACGAGAATTTGTGATAACACACCATTTTTATTATTTATTTCTTGGTTTCTATTATTTTTGGTTTGATTACGGCGAGAGTAATAAGTAATTAGGTCGAAAGCAATAATTGTTTAATAATGTTGCCACAAATTCTTGTTTACTATTTAAAATACGATGACTCTTGACATATTGACAAAACGCTAAAAGCCTGTAAATGGCTTGCTTGTTCAGTATCAAACATTGTTTTGACAAGTCTAAACTAACGCGATAAAAGAGGACCCCTATAATTATGCAGTAGCTTAAACCTCGCTATCGCAGGTAAATATCGGTAGTGCCTTTTTGGAAAATCCGTTGACTCTCGAAATGACGTCACATACTGATACACTACGGGTAGTAAAATGCAAAATTGAAATAAACTGTTTTACTTTAAAAACAATTATTGTGATAACAAATAAATATTTTACGTGGTGTTTCCACAAAACGTATCTATATTACATTATCGCCATGAAAACTTTCAAATAATTTAAGGCTAAGCTTTCGGCCTGTTGACTCAGGTCTTATTCTCGTTATTGCTCTGATGAAGGCCTGAGTCAACAGGCCGAAAGCTTAGCAAATAAATATTTTACGTGGTGTTTTCACAAAACTTTAATATCTATATATTATCGTGGTAGTTATAGGCTTAGGTTTAGCCGTTTAGGGTGGGATTAGGGTTGTGGTTGGGGTTTGGGTTGGATGTTTAATTATGTTTAATAGGATTCGGGAGGTTTTTATGGAAATTGAGTTGAAAAATCTAATTGGCTCGTCAATCGCTGGATATGAGGAACCAACCTCGTACCCATATTCTTATCTCTGCTGGGTACGAGGCAAATCTCATACCTATACAGAGCCTGCGATCGCATGGTACGAGGTTGAATAGGAACTGGTTATACCTATGGAGTCCAGGCCTTCTTTCAATCGCCTCACCAAAGAACAAGGCTTTTTGACGTAAAATCAGTTGTCAATATTTTTATTCACCAAACACTCTTTCAATAAAAGTATGTATAGCTAAATTACAAAGGAGTTAAATTAGTCTAAACATTTTTCAGGTCTGGAATTTAAATTATTGAAATTTCATGACTCCAGATTTTTCATGATCTGCGTACGAAATAACGAACTACGAAATAACGAACTATAGTTCGTTATTTCGTACGCGGATGACGAAAAATCTGGAGTCATGAAATTTCAATAATTTAAATTCCAGACCTGAAAAATGTTTAGACTAATTTAACTTATTTTTACTTTTGCAGCCATAAAAATATGAAAATTTTGTAGACTGACTTCCGTATTATGTTCTTTTGAGATTGATTATTAAGCCTGTATGTCATTTCTTTTGTTTGATAAAATCATAGGCTTTTAAAATCAATTAATACCTAACAGAAAGCATATAATTTTTTTTCCTAAGTAAAAATAAATCATCTTATGCAAATAAAGGTAGCCGCTGTTGCCATTTTGCAACTTGCGACGAGTAAAATTAGTAAGTTTCAAAATGGCGACAGCTTCCACTTTTATTTGCATAACATTTGTATTTACTTAGAAAAGAAGTTCTATATGCTTTCTGTTAGGAGTGGAGATATCCCGAAAATCCAAAATGGTAAGTGGCATGTCCATTATCATTATAGTGTACCATATAGATTGTATTCCCTAATTATTTTGAAACTTTGAACATAAACAATTAATTGTATGAAAACATGTGTTTGTTTAGAACGATCTCCAAGATGATTTTGCTTCAGAGAAAAATGCGGAAAAATCCTTTGTTTTGCCGCAAAATCTTCCCCTGCAAGAAGCAACGTTAAACGAGCCGAAACTTTCCTACAAACATAAAGATGCTGCGTCAACAATGATAAGATCAACAAAAGGCTAGAAACTAATTTAGTAATTAAGAATGTGCCGCTACTCAGAGGGATACTACATCAATTTAAATTTATATACTGGAGGAAAGCGTGTATATATTCACTAGGTGATCACATTTGTTTGTTTGTATTTGGGGACACGTGCCAACCGTTGTTTTCTTAAATATAATTTGTGTATAGATGAATATGCAGTAATTGGATATCAGCGCGCGCGCTTCGCTATGTCAGGTCCACATAATAGGGTTAGGCATAGGTTTGGACACGGTTTGGGTTAGGGTTAGGGTTACTGGGTTTATAAATGTTACGGTTAGCACCACCAGATAATCACTGCCTCGTCCTTAGTCGCTTTTCAAGATTGAGAAATTTGAGACGGGGCCAAATTGAGAGGCCCTTGCCGAGGGGTGCGAAGAAAGACGGGGAGAGGAAAATGGGAGAAGCTCACCGGGCCTTCCCATCAACCATTGCGCGCGCTCTGCGCTAGTTTCCTAACTCCTATTGGTTTTACGCGATCGCAAGTTTCGCTAACAGAGAAATTCATAACTTATAAATATTTTATTAAACTATAAGAAGAGCCTGTGGCTAGGAGGCAGTTATAATCCTCTCCCCTCCGCAGAGGTTCTTTCACAGATTCCGGGGATCGTCGGTCGCCCGCACTACTTATGTCCAGCAAGCGATTCCGACACATCTCCGACGATCTCCGATCTCCGAAAGAACCTCTGCAGAGGAGAGAGGTTATAATCAGTGATATATGTTGTATACTCAATATGTTGTATACTCACAGAATATTTTCCGGACTCTCTGCTTGCATTTGATGATTCCCAGATGAGTTTGATGTATTCTCTTCAACATTTCACTTCTCAGGACTTTAGGAACGAAAAGCCTGTTGTCTCTGAACAGAAGTTGGTGCATATACGTAATTTCATCACGGTGCGACCAGAACTCTGACGTTGGGAACGACCTGGTTCTTTGCATGAGGCTGTGGTCTTTGTGGTCTTTAAGTGCTGTAGAGCAGTTTTTCTGGGGAAGCTGGCAGGTTAAGTTCCAAGAGGCTGACCTATAATTCTTCATCAAGAAGACCTTCTTTCTCTTCATTCAAATATGCTCGGCTTAATGTATCAGGGAGGTACATGCATGTCTTTGCCAGGTTTGTACTCTACTTCTGAGCTGTAACGTTGGAGCTGGAGCAACATTCTCTGTAATCGAAGTGGCGTCTATGCAAAGGCTTCTTGAAATTAACCTCGAGAGGACTTGTGGTCAGTTTCAACCTTGGTTGTTTACCCACAGATGTACTGATGGAACTTGTTACAGCCATAGACTACAGCAAGCAGTTCCTTCTCAATTTGTGCATATCTTTGTTGTGTACTCGTGAGAGCTCTTGATACGAAGGCAATAGGCTGCTGATCTTGCATTAACACTGCTCCAAGGCCTTGTGAACTAGTATCAACTGAGAGTGTTACCGGTTTACTGACATTGTAGTAGTACTTCAGCACTGGTGTTGAGGCCACTAAAGACTTCAACTCTGCAAAACTCCTCTTCTGGTGTTCTTCCCAATGCCACTGCGTCTTGCTTTCCAGGAGGCTTCGCAGAGGTGCACTGATTTCTGACAAATTAGGAATGAATTTTGCTAAGTATTGCTGTATTGGACCATGCCCATGAATCTCATGACAGCTTGCTTATCGGCTAGCTCTGGCAACTCTTGAATGACTCGTACCTTTCAGGATCAGGCTTTAAACCATCAGCAGTAAGGATGTGGCCCACATATACGTTATCTGAGTACGCTGGGTCTTGCATTTGTCTCGACTTAATTTTAAGTTCCTCTCTTGGCACTTGTCGAGAACAGTCATAAGTCATCAAACGATGGTTGTGCTTCGATTTCATCGACTTGGAACGCTTGTTTCTTTCTAATTGGGGCAGTTTTTGATCGCCGACAAACTCGAGCAAAGCGGTTTTCCTTTCGACAGCTATTACAAATTTTGCCGAAGGCTGGACAGGCTTTCTGGTTGCTTGAATGTTCCACCGCTATTTCGACGCTTCTTTGGCTCGTATGATTTGCTGTTGCTTCGGAGTAGACCTCAGAGGATGAGGCATTGAGGCTGTTCTGGTAAGTTGATTTAGATCTTTCCAGTGCGTGAAGGGACTTATCGTTGTCATCGTTAAACTCTTTCAGCTGGCGTGAACTTGCTTCGCTCGCACGACATATATGTATCGATGGCTTTTGTCAATGGAAGGTGCGCTTCTCGAAGCAATCTTGCATGTGTAGTTGATCACTCTTGATTCCTCGTACTATTCGGTCACGGATCAGGCTGTCGTTCAGTGTAGACTGAAACTCGCAATTCTTCGGTCTTTGTTTCTCAAATCAGTAACGAAGGCTGTCAATTGTTTCGGTTCGTCCTTGAGATCGAGGGAAGAATTGGTGTCGTAGAAATGTCAAATTCTTTCGTGGTTCACAGTACTGTTTGAATTTCTGTTTTAATGTGTCGATTTTATCTTCGTCACCTTCCTCGCCGTCCAAGTCGAAAGCATTAAATACGGCGCTAGCTTCTTCTCCGGCCACATCGGCAGAAAAGTGGCGCACTGAACCTTTTCGTTTTTTTCGCTGATTCCACTGGCAATGAGAAAGAGTTCGAAACTTTGAATCCATTTTCTCCAGCTTTTGGCTAAGTTCCCTTCTAAGCAAAGTTCACTCGGAGGCTTTAATTGCTCCATTTATTATTTTGTTAATTTAGTTCACTCCTGACACCATGTTGTATACTCAACTGTGTATTGACAAGTGACCTTTATTGTAAAATGAATTGTATTTATATAGTTTGTGACGTCACAACTAGTTAACAATATTAAGGGACGGACCATTAGAAAAGTGAAGGGGTCGGGGGGGGGGGGACATTTTTGTCATGCACGCAATTTTTTTTTCGGTGTTCAGCTGTGCATGCAACTAATTTTTTTTTTTAATTTACATATAATTTCTTCTTTGACATTCGTATTGCACGTATTTTTTTTTATTAATTCGCTTGCAATTGCGTGGATTTTTTCTGCCCCCCCCCCCCCCCCAATCACTTTTGTAATGGTCCGTCCCTCACCCTACCTTCACCCTACCTAATATGAATGAGTTTTCTGATTGGCTTTAAGAAACCAATCACATTGTCGGTTATCAATTCGTTCCCATGCTTCCGAAGCCTTCCTAGGATATATATATACCGTAAATGTTCGATTTAGCGCCGCGGCGCTTATTAAAATTTGCAATCTTTTGGTGCGGCGCTTAATCGAGAGCGACGCTTAATCGAAAGCGGCGCTTATTAAAAAAAAGTTAACAAAATGCTCATAACACAACTTTAATTATCCATAGAAAAACCCAATAAATTTAACCCAATAATTTTCATAATACCCAATAGCACAATAAATTCAAAAAAGAACGTCAACGTCCTGGTCATCGCCTTCTTTATCGTCGTCTATCCATAGGTGTGGATCAGAGGCATCTTCGACACCTGAATCAGAGACTTCAAAGGGATTTGTGTCCGGCTCTTTTAGGATGGACAGCTGCGATCGAAGTACCTCGCGACCTTAACCGGCGAAAAACTCCAGTGATGTATTAAAGATATGTTGATATGTTAGCGTATCGGTTTGTGTTTTTTTGCTGATTCATCTTTTTCGAATGTGCGGCGCTTAATCGAGAGCGGCGCTTATTAAATTATCCTGCTTCTGGATGCGGCGCTTAATCGGGAGCGGCGCTTAATCGAGAGCAGCGCTAAATCGAACATTTACGGTATGCAAACTATTATGTGGACTTCACATGAAGTGCTTACAATTAGAGTTAGTATTTATTGCGGAAATTAAGAAAAGCATAAAATCACGTCATATCATGTGTTATATCATATACCGCGTTTATATAACTCTGAATGATGCAGTTTGAGAGAATTCGAAAGTACTTATGTCAACACCGCCAACGTCTCGGGTTCACAATACACTTTTGAATTCTTAAACACGGCCGGTCATTTTCTATTTTATCAAATATTGCAATATTTCGGCAACCATATATTTAATTGGCTTTCACAATTCTTCCTGCTTTACACGTCATCACATGTTTCTTTGCAAAGTACAGAAATTTCCCAAGAACTATATATAATGGAATATATCGCCGAATATTCAACGACATCCTTTCTAATTTTAGGGGGCAATAAAATATGTTTATGTAAAATAGTTAATAAAATACGTGTCGTTATTAAATATAAAATCATAAAATTCAAAAATAAGAACTGTAATCGTAGAACGAGAACTTGGCGGTCAATAAGAACCCACATGCCAAAATATGCTGCATATCAATTTAACTGCTTCGTTTTACCCAAAGACTGCTATATGTAGAGAGATTGGTATGTTGTTCTTTCAAACGTAAATACTTTGTCATGTCGTTCCTTCACACGAAAATCAGACACAGTGGTATGTTAATTGTTCCTGTAGAATAGATTAAAATATAAACTTGATAAGTGGCTTCAGTTGATAATTGAGTAGACTGTGATAAAGAGTGTTTGTGCCAAAAGTGTTGACGATTCTTGAAGACGAAACAAAGAAGATACTTATACTTACGTAAATCGTATACAGGTATGATGCGTTGTTTTATAGATACAGAACAGATAACCGATATTCCTTTAATCAATTTAGGCAAAGGCTGGCAGTGGGCGAGGGCAGTATACAGCAGGGCTGCTTTGCCAATATATAAATGCAATGTAATTAACGTAGAACTGGCAATGGGTACAATTTGTATTATTTTTCTCTCTTGCCTCAACTGTGTGAAAAAGCCATAGCCATAGACTGAAGTCTCTCTGTGACGTCACAGGCTGACGCAAAAAAACACTTGATTCTTAGAAAGGATCTGTTTCCTATGAAAAATACTGCATCATCAAGTGGACGGCATGACGTCAAGTAAAAACGTTAGAATGCCAAAACTGCAAGTTCGTAGTGACTCGGAAACAACTTTTCATAAAAAACTTAAGCAGTGTGTTATTAACGTGATGAAAACGTTAATAATAACAATAATTACGATGTATACTCTGATAAAGGGCTTTCGCTCAAAACGTCAGGCAGCTCACCATGTAATTAGACTCTTTTGTTTTGGGTTTTTTTAAACAGTCATGGCGTAGTTTCCTGTCCAATATATTTCCTATTTTGCGTGTGCGTGTGCACGTCTTATAAAGCTGAATTGCCTCATTTGGCTGACATAAATATACAAGTAACCACAACTCGTATTCAGACGCTGTTTTCTCTTGAAACGTATTTGATCCTCAGTTTTCAACTTTAGATTGCACAGAGATATACACGCAAACTCCAGCAGTTTGTATGAACTATTATCGCACTAATAAACTATAGCAGGAAACTCAGGACACTCTATACAGTCTACAGTTTGACTTTTATATTTTGATTGGGTAGAGAAGACCTCACCTGAACATTTCATCAAAGAGCAGGTTTGTTGGTGACTAAACTAATTGTCCGGATGGCGGAATGTCAAATCTACTTCGACAATGAAACACGCGCTTTTTTCCCTGGAGAAAACATTACTGGAAATGTGGTTATTTCAGTAAGAAAGCGAATAAAATTCCATGCATTGGTCGCGACATTTAAAGGGAAAAGCGCCTGTGAATGGTCAGAAGGTTCAGGAGAAAACCGAAGAAGCTACGATAATAAGGAGAAATACTTTGAAGACGATTGTGTGCTGATTGGAGTTTCTTCAAACTCCAACTTTCTTGATCCTGGTCAGTTTCAATTCCCTTTCAACTTTCAGCTACCGACAAATATACCACCATCATTCATATATGGGTGTCTCGGTGCCTCGGTCATGATTAGTTATAACATGCGTGTTGCCTTTAAAATGAAAGGAATGATGGAATCTGACATCAAGTGGATGGCCTATTTGCACATTATGGCCCCCCTGGTTGACCCAAACCAAATGCCTCATCTCCTGGAACCAGCTACAAAAGTAAAAGAAAAGTTTTTGTGCTGTTTGTGTTGTCAGTCTGGACCGATTGTTACTCGTTTGCAGTTAGAAAAGCAAGTGTTCTACAGCGGAGAGCCGATAGTATTCCACGCTGAACTGGATAATAAAGCAACCAACAAGACATTGGGAGAAGTTGAAGCCAAACTGGTCAAACAGATTACATTATTGGACGGTGCAACTGCAAACACAATGACGTTCTCATCTACGGCGGCGTCAGCAATTATAGCGCCAAGTATCAACGCTGGCGGTGAAGATACCTGGAATGTACAACTAAATATCGACGGCTCGCCAGAACCAACGTTCGAAAACTGTAAATGCGTTAACGTTACCTATCTATTCCTGATTGAAGTGGGGATTCCATCTGGCATCAATGCAAAAGCTAAACTACCCGTTACGATTTTAACTCGACCTACTTCTTCAACCTCTCAGCCAATAGAAGCAATGCCTCCAGTTGGCGTTCAGCCACACGACATACCTGGTCCAGAATCAAGCAATGAGCACCCACAATATTTGTCAACGCCTATTGTAGAACAACCAGTATCTTTTGGACATAATTTGAACGACACACGTGTGTAAAACAATGTACCAAACAAAACATATATGTTAATCAAAACATAAGTATTTGTTTCTTTCTAGTTGAAATAAGTAACATATATATTTGAAATAAGTCTGTATACGCATGTACGCATGTCTGTAAAGCATTTTTACTTGATAAATAAGAGTAAAACTAAAGTTATGTAACTACCAATACTGTCTAGATTATAACCTAACTAATCCGGTTCGAGTTTTTCTTGGCAGCTGTGAACCGAATGGTGTTTTGTTCTATTACAGAACAAAATTATTAGTGGTAAAAATATTAGTAGTGAGACTATTTAATTTTTATTTAACACTTATTGAGTCGGATTGCTTGAGAATATAATTAACGATAGAAAAAAACATTAATTCTTATATACAGGGTGTATAAAAAAAAAGGCTACCCTTAGAAAATATAATTAACATTCTTTTCAAATAACCTATTGTATATTGACAGCCCTGTGGTCAGTTGAACCATTTTTAATCGAACTGATATGAATATAATTAACATTTTTATTTCAGTTATGCTCCTTCATACGTTTAGAAGTTATCGTAATTTCCCAGGTGTATACGACCATTTGTTTTTTACGCATCCGTGACTTCAGAGGTGTCCAGGGCTGTCAATATACAATAGGTTATTTGAAAAGAATGTTAATTATATTTTCTAAGGGTAGCCTTTTTTTTGATACACCCTGTATTTATATAACATAGCAGTATAGTTGTTACATGCACTTAGTTCATTCATACATAATTACCTTTGATGTGCCGTGGTTAATATGTAGGTTATAGTGACCTTGTATATTAAATGACCAACTATATTGCTTTAAAATTACGTCTAGAAAACTATTTTTTTGCTAAATAACGAGATATCATCTGTATCATGAATAAACTACACACGTAAAAACGTGTTGCAAGCAAGTTGTTACAAGGCTGTTGTTAAAACGCAAGCAAGTTGTTACAAGGCTGTTCAACAGGCTGTCATCGTCATGTGTTCGCACTGGCTGTCCCAGTCTGTTAACATGTCTGTAACAGGTTGTTGACAACTTGTAACAAGGCTGATGACTCCAACAGACTGATGACAAGTTCCAACAACCTGTTACCGCTCTGCACTCAACAAGTTGTTAACAGATTGATGCTAACAAAGTTGTAGCAGCTTCTTGAATGAACAGCATTGTTACATCTTGTTCCCAGCCTTGTTACAAGCCTGTTGCGAACATCCTGTTGACAAGCTGTGAGATTGTTACGTGTGTAAGTAGGTTAGTTACTTCGAAGTCGGTAACTAAGCTAAAGTTAATCACCTTGGCCATTCAGGTCTCGGTCACTATAGAGCGTTTTCACTCACGTGATCGGTGGCCCATTGGGGTGGTGAAACAATACGAAATATTTTAATAAGAAAGAGCCAATTCCCATACCGTACACCAATATGGCCGCCATTTCATTGTTTTGGTACACCATAGTTAATAGAAAATATACATGGTTTGGAAGCTCACAAAAGTCATTGTTTTATGTTTTTGTTCAGGTTTATGGAAATTTTTGCACTTTCATGGTTACTGAACATATTGTGTTTTCTGTATAATGAAGCAATCATCCAATAGCAACGTTTGGCTTCAATCACTCAACCGTACTGTTTAAATATTAATAAACCTAAAACAAAGGATTTGGCACCTTCGTGTACCTTTCAAGATGAATCGTAGCTTGATTGTTAACCGCTTTTAAGTTTGCCGGGTTTCCAAACCATGTATATTTTCTATTAACTATGGGTACACCAATATGGCCGCCGTGACGTAAGATGAAAACGCTCTATAGCTTACACCATGGTGTATATGCATAGTCTTTGTTCTATGTTTTTGTTCACGTTTGTTCACCTTCACGCTTGCTGAACTCCTTGTATTTTGGTGTAATGAAGAAATTAGCCAATAGTAGCGTTCTTGTATAAATATTAATGACGTAAAACAAAATATTTGTGCACTTTCAGCCTAGCCTGCGTGCAGACGCTCTTGGGCTCTATGGACTCTAGGAGGATTTTCCGAACGTCTAGGCGCAGGCTATTTCAGCCATCTTCATATTAAATTGCAGCTCATTGTTAGCCGCTTTGATGTTCACCGTATTTCCAGACAATTTATTTCTAAACTAAACTAGAAATACATAAACGCAACCCCCTCGCCCGCTTTTAACACATTAAATGTACATAATCCCCCCCCCCCCGATTTAAATAAGCACCTGATCTGTTTTTGTTTACAAATATGAACACCCTTGCCCTCCTGGCCTCCTTTACATCCTGTTTTATCACTTTTATGAATGTAGTTTTTCTATTATTGACCAATTTCCAAAGCAATGTTTTATTCCAAAATAATAAAGCAGTGGTTGAGGAAAAACTTGTGTCACCAGAAACTGATAGCAAAAACAAACAATAATTACAGACGCTTATATCAAGGTGCCTATTAAACTGTTTTGATAATATGATTCCCAATGTTCCAAATATAATGTTGAACCTCAAAGAAAAACATCAGAACAGAAAAAAACGTGGGTAACAGCCTGAAAACTATAGGTATAAGAGAGGAAAAACTAACCAGGGAAGAACTATAACTTAATGCAAAGTTTTACTCGAACCATGGAAAAAAACGCCTGGGAAAATGTATATTATTTGACAAGATTTTTGCTGTTTTAACTGAGTTTAATTAATACTGAAAAGGTTTCGGATATATACCGACTCTAATCAGCTAAAGAAACGGCTGGTATAAGTTAAATACGAATCACTGCTTACCGTTAAATTTTCTTTTGGCTCTTCTCAGATGCTGCAAACACTGCCATAGTGCCATACGGGCTACGGCGTTTGGTTTCCGTGTTTTTTTCGTTCGGTTCTTAGCAAAAAGCAATCAATTCTCTTCAAAATGTGAAAGCTGTTTGTGATGATGTCCCTTCAATTCACTGTTCTCTCTCGAGCCAAGATATACCAATGCATAAGTCTTTTGCTGGCTTTGAACAGACACACGAAGAAACATCTTTTTGTTTTTTTCAGTCACATTTGGCGGCATCTTTTCCGATCTTTATCGCAATTTTTCATGCTTTTTCAATGGTTTCTAGTCGTGTTTAATACTGTTTGGTTCATCCCACTGCAACATCTCTTCTTGGCTTTCGTTTTTTTGTCATTTGTAAACCAATTTTTCTGACAAAGATTTTGTTTCGCTTGAGCCGCGAAATTTGGCGATTTGATGGATATATATATACATACATACATACATACATACATACATACATACATACATACATACATACATACATACATACATACAAACACCTCGCAGAATTTCTTTCCCACTCGCGTGTAATTTCGCATGTAAGTGGACTCCACGCGTGTCGAGATTAGCACCCTCACCGGGCTCCGGGCCTTCGGCCCGTCGCCCGGCTCGGGGACTAAACTATACTATACTATACTATACTGTACTGTACTGTACTGTACTGTACTGTACTGTACTGTACTGTACTGTACTGTACTGTACTGTACTGTACTGTACTGTACTGTACTGTACTGTACTGTACTGTACTGTGCTGTGCTGTGCTGCGCTGGGCTATGCGCTATGCGCTATGCGCTATGCGCTATGCGCTGCACTGCACTGCACTGCACTGCACTGCACTGCAGTACACTATATAGTGTATAACGCAGTTTTTTAAGATTGTATTTGGAAGAACATCAAAGATAATGAATTTTCCTTGGGGTATGGTGTAGTTAAACCAATCCAAAGATATGATTGATTTTCCGTTTTCTCTCACATATACGTGTGACGTCATTGCTCAAATAGGCGAGTTTCAGGGTGTTGCGCGCGCATCATTTTTCAAAAAAGCTGGCAAGCTCCACTCAAAGTAAACATACTGATTAAAATAAACAAAGTGTAGATACAGTTTCTGGATATAAAACATTGTTATTCTGCTGTTGTTGGCTCGCTAGCAAGTCTGTTTGCCATTCCTTAGTTTGTGGGGAGCCCGCCAAGAGCCCGCCAATTTCTTTCCAAAACGATGCGCACGCAACACCCTGAAACTCGTCTATTGCATGGCCAATAACTCAAGAATGGGATAATATCTGAAAGGCAGGTAAAAGCCATTTTTCATTATCTTAGGTGTTCTCATTCGTGCATTCCAACAAACTCCCTAGCACATGCTCCTAGACCCCCAGAAAACTCGAAACTTTTCCTCTATAAAACAAGAAGTCCTGAAAACTCCTGTTTGTCATTGTTTAAAGTAACGCTAACCCCCAAATCAATTTTCAGCTCATCGAATTTACCGTTTGGTAAATTCGATGAGCTAAAAATTGATTTTGGGGTTAGCGTCACTTTAAACAATGACAAACAGGAGTTTTCAGGAGTTCTCGTTTTATAGAGGAAAAGTGTTTTTTTTAGTGTTTTAGTGAAAAATTGGATAAATTGTCCGGTTTTTATGGCGTATTGAATTTGGCTTTTGGCGGTCCAGTGCCGTCAGAATTTTTTGTAACCAGGAGCCTGAGTCTAGCAAGTCTTTTTGACGTCATGCAAGGTTGTTTCGAGTTTGATGATCTGACTCTGAGCTTGACTTAAGCCGGTTTCTTTTCTTCGAATTCAATAGATTTCTGATTAGTTCCAGCTCAGAGCTCATGAGACAAAAGAAAAAGTCGCTTCGCGCGAAAAAAGTCGCCTAGTGGAAAACCAGCTTTACATATCATTCGATCGATTCGGCCAGCGCTCGACATTCCACAAACTTCACGTTCTTAAAGTTCTCAGTATTGTCTAGCAATCATGTCTAGCAGTGAATCAGATTCTGAAATCAGTTATCAGTCTGATGCCTTGGACATAAACTTTATTCGGAGATATGGCATCATGGAGGACGCAGAAATCAATGTCGATGAAAGTCCACGAGAGGAAGGTATTAAAGTCCGGCTTAGCATATGGCCAACGAAGACTGGTTGGAAAATTACAACAGAGAAGAACAGGAACGGTCAGAGATCGAGGAAAAGCTAACGAAAAAACTAAATGATTCTGTGGAAATAAGCGAATGGTAATTAAAGCATGGACCTAATTCTTGTTTTAATGTGCCATATGTTTAGCGATACACAAATTACACTCTGGTCTTTGGCCATGAATACTTGGAAATACACAAATCCTGAGATGAGCAGTCCTTAATTTTTGATAGTTCGGTTTTGTTTGACCAGGTAACACGCAATATCTTCTCTCGAATTCTTCCTCAGGCTTGAAATGATCTGAGTGTTGAAGTTTTCGAAGGTTCGAAGACACGTTTTGCTTTCACGAAATCAACCCCAATTTTTCTTTGCTTTTTAGCTGCAGGCGGGTCATCGTTAGAACATGGAATGGTGTGAAGACTTACGCCATCCTTGAGACTAGCTTTATTCGTACAATTGGCAGCAACACAACTAAACACCATCTTTTCACAAGCTTTCCAACGATACAGCAAACGCAAATATATGTAGATATCGAAATTTATAGCATGATCGAAGCCTGCATGGATAGATAGAACTTTTATTTAACTACGCTAACCCCGTCAATCGAAGCTGATTTCCACAAGGGGTGTGTAAAAAGGAAGTACAGAAGTATAATATTTAAAACTATTTACAAAATATGAGATATAGTGTCAAATAAGTAACATAATTTATGAGTAAGTAATCTATTTACAGGGTTTTTTGGTTTTATATGTTGTTACTAAAAATGTGAGTAGCAATTTTCTTTTGAAAACATGAAAGGGATTTGCTCTCCCTAATTTCGTTTGGAATAGATTTCCATAGGTGAGCACCGTCGTACATGAAACTATTTCTCATATTATTAGTACACGTTTGTGGTAAACAAAGACTACTTGAAATGTCCCGAAGTTTATAGTTTGTCATCTCACTTTTATAAGTAAAAAGATTAGTGAGTGACTCAGGACCCATTTTATTTAAAATTTTATACATCATTTTTGCTTTTGCCCTTTTTCTCTCCATCTTAAGTGGCTCTCAGCCCAAGGCATGTAAAACAACAGGATGATCTATATCACTGCTCATATTCGTGATAATTCGAGCAGCTCTATTTTGTACTTTTTGAAGTCGTTTTGATTGTGTTTCGCCAAGCACATCCCACACTTCACAACAGTAATCGAAGTATGGGCGAACAATAGCATTATATATGGAAATAAGTGTAGCTTTATCAACAAAAGTTTGACACGACGGAAATATTTTCAGTATTACTCTTCCAAGATAAATGCTGGTCACCTGTTACTCCAAAAGTTTTGCATTCATAAACTTGTTTAATTTATTTATTTATTTTCAATGAAAACATTTGGGTGAGAATTTGTATATTTTATGTGTACATTTTATGTACAAAGTACATTTTATCATTGGTTTTGAACCAATCAACATAAATTCAGTTTTAGCTACATTCAAGCTAAGTTTATTCCTAAGGTTTTCTAAATCAGAATTTGCTGCAACTTCAATATCAGTTATAGAGTCTCCAGAAGCCGTGAGATTTGTGTCATCAGCAAATAGCCGAGGTTTCGTATTATTAAGACACTGAGGCAGGTCATTGATATATAGTAAAAATAATAGTGGTCCTAAAATAGAACCTTGTGGTACACCACATCTAATCAAAGGTTCTGATGAAACAAATCCATTTATTTGGCACTTCTGGCTTCGATTTGTGAGATGATTTTAGCAAAGAAAGAGCCTGTCCTTTTACTCCATAGAGCTCCAACTTTCTCAAATGAATTTGGTGATCAACAGTACCAAATGCTTTTCAGTTTTAAATCAATGAAAACTACTAGGTTAAACATTTTTCTGTCTCAATTCACATACCAGTTATTAGTACAGTACAGTAATGCTGTAGCTGTAGAGTGAGATTTCCGAAAACCAAATTGGGAACCACTTAGCAGTCCAAATTTGGTTAAATAATTATAAGTTGATCATACAGAGTTCGTTCCATGATTTTGCTTGTGGCTGGCAAAACTGAAATTGGCCTGTAGTTTGCTGGTATATTTTGATGGCCACTTTTGTAGAGGTGTTACTCTAGCCATTTTCCATTCATTAGGGAAAGAGGATAGAGTAACAGCCTGATTAAAAATATGCGTCAATGAATCTGAAATGGCAGGTGCAGCTATCTTAATAATTTTACATGAAATCTTATCAATGCCAGTGGCTTTGCTAGACAGCCCATGCAAGAGATGGTAGACATCATTAACGGTAACATGCTGGAATGCAGCAAGTTCCGATTTATCTTTTTTTAACATGTCTCAAAACTGTAACTGGACGTATCAATTTTGCTTGCTAAATCAGGGCCAATATTTGAAAAGTAATCATTGAAGCTCTCCGCAATATCTTTTGAATTGTTTAAACTATTTTCACCCAAATACTGGTTGTTTGTTTTGTTTGCCCAGTAAGTTGTTTCTTGATTTCCAAGCTTTTTTTGGATTACATTTTTGAGCTGCAATTCTTGTGGAGTATTAACTTTTTCTAGCATTTTTTAACTCCATATTTACCTGTTTTCTAGTCTCTTTGTAATTTAACCAATCAGTTTCTAATTTGCTAATAATCGATTTTCTTTTTAGTTTGTCTCTTGTATTTATGAGTTTTTAATTTTGTTCGTAATCCAAGGGACGTTTTTAGAGCTTTTTGGAACTGAAAATATATTTGATGACATATTTTGGAAAAGCCGATAAAGACTCTTTTAACTTCAATCAATACAAAGACCTAGAGTCGAGCTCGATAAAAAGTTAAAAAGTAAGACACAGTAACATTGCATTAAAGGAAATTAAACCCATTCAGAATGATACTCGATAAAGTGTAATAGTTTAAGTTAAATTTATTTTCTTGTGCTATACTTGATGTTTTAAATAAGATAGTTCACTATTTTCTACAGTTTTTAATCCGTAATAAATTACAATGGTCCTAATCGCTACTGTTGCATACACACGAGTGTATATCTCTAAAAACATGAATAAAAGTATATTAAAATACGACTTTCCAGAATATAATTAGTTCCCAACAATCCTCGCGTGAGTATTTTCGTATTCCCGGAAGCGAAGAACATTAACTAAAACACGTACACCATTATTCAACATGGCGGACGAGCTATAGTTTTGTTTTTTGGAAGCTTCGTATTGGTAACGTGCGTCAAAGAACAACGGAACGGAACTACGGATGACATCGGTATGTCCTGATTAGCACCCCCCCCCCCCCGGACACGGGTCGGGGTCACGTGTACAATCACGAGGCAATAAAAAAACTTGTCACTTCTACTTCGAGAGAGACTTGAGATTCTCAGTGATGTTGTGAGACCTTTTGTTTATTTTCTTTATTAAATACTTTATAAATCACAACGCAATGTTTCAAGTTTGTGCGTGAGTGTATACCGAGGACGAATTTGGTATATAGTGGTGCCGTGACCAGGATTATAACCAGAGTCAGAGATTTAAAACCATGGATGAAAACGCGTCGAGACAAACAGCAGACGAAGGGCCGAGAAATGAAGGCGTTCAACGATTGGGAAACGACATTAAAAAGGAGACTTCAAAACTGACATTTTACTTGGCCCAGTCAGAAGAGTTACTTGCATCAAATGACTACGAAGAGATGAATATTGATTGTCGGAGTTAATATCGCGTACTCAAGAACTGAAAATCGAACTTGATATTTCACCAAGAAGTGTTAGACAATGGAAGAAGGAAATAAAGTTGAGTTACGCACCGTTGATCGAAGAGAAAGAAAAGATAACAAAGGCCTTGCAAGAGCGACAACAGAAGATCAAACGAGAAGAACAAATTATCGAAGCGGAAACGCGACAACAACATAGAGCAGAACAAGAGGAGATTCGTGCCAGACAAGAAGAACGAGAAGAGAGATTAAGACAAGATAAGTTAGCACAAGAGCGACAAATTTGGCAGGAGAGATTACGAGCTGAGATCAAGGCAACCGAGCAGAAACTTGAATTGGAAGCACAAGCGAAGTCGACTTAAGCGAAATTGCCCGCCGCAAAATTGAAAATTTCGCCATTTAATGGTACGCAGATTGGATAAGATTCGAGAACATGTTTGCAACTCAAGTACACAGCAAACCAATAAGTGACGAGGAGAAATTCGGGTACCTACTAGAGATGGTCAAAACGAAGGTAAGAGAAAAGATTAGCAATCTAAAACCAAGTACACACCGGTACAACACTGCATGGGACAGACTAAAGAAAGACTATGGACATACTACCTTGGTTGTGAGTGCTCATATGGAGGCTATTATTAGCTTACAAGTTGTGAAGGGATCAAATTACGAGTGAAGGAATTCTACGAGAAAGTAAGTCAAAATTATGATGCATTGGATACATTAGGAGAAGCAAGGCATGTTAAAAGGATTTGTGATGTCAACACTCAACAAGTTACCACACATTACATCAGATCTTGTACGAACTGATGACAGTTGGGAGAAATGGAGTATGAAAGAGTTCCTTGAGAGTCTTCAGCAGTGGTTAAGAAGAAACAAGGTAGAAGATTCATCTAAGAATGACAGTACCAAGAAGGAGAGACAGTGGTATACTCAGAAGGGAAATGGAAAACCAAAAGAGAAGAAATGCATATCCTGTGAGGGAAATCATTGGCCTGATTGTTGTAAAATCCAAGATACAAGGGAGAAACGGAAAGCCTTTTTTGTTGCAAATAAGCTTTGTTGCTGGTCATCGAGGGAATGACTGTAGAAGTAGAAATTGCCTGAAATGTAAAGGGAGACACCACACTAGTCTCTGTGAGAAGGTGCTAGATGGGAATGCTGTCCTTACTGGGTATACCCTTCTGATGCCAAAGAATCATTGCCAGCCATTATTCCTGTGAGAGGAAAAGGAGAGACACTCTGGGCCTACCTCGACACCGGCTCGGGGAGGAAGTTTATATCAAGCAAAGCTATCAAAAAGATGAAGCTGTCTCCAATTCGTCATGAGGTCAGATAAATCGTTACAGTAAATGGGATGAAGAAGTAGTCATTGCCAATATACTCTGTTGGAATACAATCGGTGGATAGAAAGCAAGTGGAGACATGCGAAGTTACAGGATCAACGATGCCCAACTTTACAACCGTGAGGAGACCAGACATGAATAAGTTGATTAAGAAATACGAACATGCCAAAAACAAACAGTTCTACGTGAAGAAGGATAATGAGTATCCAATCGATCTGATAATCGGAGACAACCTGTATTGCAAGATGAAGACTGAAGAGTATTCAAGGGAAAGGAAGGAGAACCAATTGTCGAAGGGACCACATTTGGTTGGGTCATACATGGAGGAGACTACCCGTCTAACAAATGCCTGTTTACCAAGGAAGATTCAGATTACGAGAGACTGTACAGTCTTGATGTTCTTGGAATTGAAGACCGAAAGGAAAAATTATCAACAAGAAGTCTACTCAGAGTTCAATGAGAACATTGTGAGAGATGAGGACGGTAGATACTGTTAATATTAATTCAGGTTAACGCGCGAAAATAAGAGAACATCATCAATCATCTTGACAGATAGTTATTTATCCAGACGCTCTCTGAGGGGCTAACTTCCTGTTGTTGTAGTTATCTTATGTACTAGACATATAGATTGAACTCTCAGTTGTTTCTATTAAAGTTTATACATCATGTAGTCCATTCAAGCGTCACGCGTTTTCTACACTGTTAAACGTATACTTTAACAGGTTATGGGCCCAGAGCTAAGTTTGGGCAACTTGGATGTACGACATTTATTATTTGCGAAAGTAACCTGAGAATGTTGGCATGGCTTCAAACGAAGAAACGGCGCTGTCTCGCATCGAGAAGTTCAATGGAACGAATTTTCATTTGTGGAAATTCAAAATGCAAATGGTTCTTGAAGACAAGGATCTTTGGGGCATCGTGACTGGCGATGAGGTAGAACCTGCCGAAGAAGGAACTACTGAAGCTCAACGACGACAATTTCAACGACGTGCCCGTAAAGCGCTAGCGACGATTTGTTTATCTCTGGGAGATGAACAACTAGCGTTGGTTCGATCTGCGAACACTTCAAAGGAAGCCTGGTGTAAACTGGAAAGCCACTACGAGGTAAAATCGTTAGCGAATAAGTTATTTCTGCGTAAGAGGTATTTTACAATGACAATGGCCGAGAACAATACGATGACGGAGCATATCAACAAGTTGAAAGCTTTGGCAGAACAACTTGAGGCTGTAGGCGCTCCAATTTCCGAAGATGATCAAGTTGCAACGTTATTATGTAGTCTTCCTGATTCGTATAATAATTTAATCATGGCTTTGGAGTCTCGCGCTGAGGATTTAAAACTGGAATTCGTCACTGCAAGATTACTTCATGAAGAACACAAGCGTAAAGAAATTTCTCTTCCTGTTGACAATACAGAGAAAGCTCTTCTCACATCGAAAGGTAAACAACACGAAAAGCCTAAAGGTAAGAAGAAAGGGAAATGCTACAATTGTGGGATACTAGGACATTGGGCTAGAGATTGCCGGAAACCGAAGAAAGTTCAATCTGAAGAAAAGAAAGGAACTCAAGCCAATGCGTCTTGTGCGAGTAAATCTACTGTTACCGTGGAACAACACACTTTATTTTGGAGTTCGAAACATGCCAACAACAGTTCGACGTGGTATATAGATTCAGGCGCTTCACAGCACATGTCTCGTCAAAAGGATTCAATGGAAGATTATGTCGAATTTGCTACTCCAGAGAAAGTACGCTTAGGAGACAACCGAGTAATAGAAGCACTTGGAAAAGGGTCAGTTTGTTTACAAGTCAAAGTTGGCGAGAATTACAAGCAAGCTGAATTACAAGATGTTTTGTATGTGCCAGACCTAGCCAAAAATCTGTTTTCTGTTAGTGCCATCACCAAGAAAGGACATGCTATGTCGTTTGATCAGCAAAAGTGTGTCATCATAGACAAGAGTGGAAATCTGGTGGGTTCTGGTAAAGTGAGTGATAACCTCTTCGTTCTTGATGTCCTTGAAGTGAAGGAAAAGTCACATAATGTCAACGCTGCTACCGGAGAGTGCTCAGAACATTTATGGCACCAAAAAGATACGGACATTTGGGCTTAAAGAACCTGAGGAAGCTACGAGACGAGGAACTTGTCCAAGGTTTGAAATTCAAGTCTTCACAAGAATCAACGTTTTGCGATGGTTGTGCAAAGGGCAAGCAAAACAGGATGTCATTTCCTAAAGAACAAGCAACTCGAGCAACCGAAATCCTAGGGATTGTTCATAGCGATGTTTGTGGTGCCATGCAAACGAAGAGTCATGGAGGAAATCGTTACTTCGTAACATTCATTGATGATAAGTCCAGATTCACAGCAGTCTACTTCATGAAACATAAAGATCAAGTCTTCGAGAAATTCAAGGAGTATGAAGCAATGGTTACGAATGTGACTGGAAAGAATATCAAGATCTTGCGTTCAGATAATGGTGGAGAATACACCTCGAAAGTATTTGTTGACTACCTCCGCAAGAAAGGAATGCAGAGGCAGTTGACCATTCCTCGAACACCACAGCAGAATGGAGTCGCCGAGAGAATGAACAGAAGCATACAAGAAGCAGCAAGATCAATGATGCACAATGCAGGACTTGATTATGGGTACTGGGGTGAAGCTGTGGCAACTGCAGTTATGCTTAGAAATCGTAGTCCAACCGTTGCAGTGGCAAATATGACCCCTTACGAGAGTTTCATGGGCAAGAAAGCAGATATTTCAAATTTGAAAGTTTTTGGGTGCAACGCTTACATGCACATCGCCAAAGAAACCAGAAAGAAGTGGGACGCTAAATCAAAGAAATGCATTTTCATCGGATATAGCCTCGAAAGCAAAGCATATAGACTATGGGATCCTAAAGCAAGAAAAGTGCATTTATCCAGAGATGTCCTGTTTGAGGAGAATAACTTTGACGAACGTGTCAGAGCACCACGGTACACCAAGAGTGTGGAACGTGCACCTGACAACCAAGAACAAGCAATGGAAGAAGAGTCGCCAGAAGAGCCAGAGAAACAAGAAAGTGTAATTCGCCAGGATGATGCTGAGGAAAGCAACCAACAAGAAGCTGACAAGCGAACGGCAGGAGATTTTCCAGAGGAGCCAGTAAATGAAGATCAAAGTGTAGTTACCAATGACGATGCTGAAGAAGAAACTGAAGTACAAGAAACTGACAACCATCAAGAAGAGTCAGAACAATTGCCACGCCGTTCAGAGCGAAGTAGAATGCCACCCTATAGAGATGGTGCAATCACTGGTGATTGGTGGAAACACAATGCTGCATGTAGCAGTACAGAGGGTATTTCTGAAGAGCCTACAACACTTGAAGCAGCTTTAACTTCACCTGATAAAGCACAATGGAAAGAAACTCTCGACAATGAATACTCATCTCTCGTAAAGAATAATACTTGGACACTTGGACCACTCCCGCAAGGACGCAATGCAGTTGATTGTCGGTGGGTTTTCAAAGTGAAATACAATGCTGATGGATCTATTGAGCGACATAAAGCCCGTCTTGTTGCAAAAGGTTTTTCACAAGAAGCTGGTCTAGACTACGAGGAAACAATTTCTCCTGTAGCACGTTACACATCAATCCGTACGATCCTCGCATTAGCAAATCAATTGAACTTAGAAGTTCATCAAATGGATGTTTCCACAGCATTTCTTAACGGAGAATTACAAGAAGAAATCTACATGACGCAGCCTGAAGGGTATGTTGAGAAAGGCCAAGAACATTTGGTTTGCAAGTTGAACAAAAGCATCTATGGTCTAAAGCAAGCATCTAGATGTTGGTACAATACAATCGACGAATTTCTCAAGAATTCAGGGTATATACAGTGGAAGTCCGACCCATGTCTCTACATAAAGCGAGAGGGAGACAGTTTCATATTGGTAGCCTTGTACGTTGATGACTTATTAATAGCAAGTAACAGCAAGAAGATTTTGCGCAGAGAGAAAGAAGCTTTGAAGAGCCGATTTGAAATGAAAGATCTTGGAGAAGTCCACTACTGTCTTGCAATCCAGATCGAACGCAAACGAAACAAGAAGCTCATGCTGCTGCATCAAACCAAGTATCTCACAAGCTTACTAAGAAGTTTGGAATGGAGAATTACAAACCAGTCTCAACTCCTCTTGATCAAAGCACAAAGTTATTGCCAAATGAGGGAGATCCGATAGAGAAGACCAAGTATCAAGCACTTGTTGGTAGTCTGACCTATGCAGTAACTGGTACAAGACCTGACCTTGCACATGCTTTAGGAGTGGTTAGTCAATTCTGTTCAAATCCAGGCCTTGAACATTGGAAAGCAGCAAAGCGAATCCTGCGTTACATTAAAGGAACAATGGATTATGGAATTAAATTCGATGGTTCTAAGCTAGATACAGTACGAGTATCTGGATTTGTTGACGCTGATTGGGGTAGTAACCCAAATGGACGGAGATCTCAGTCGGGATATCTATTTTCTTTGTGTGGTGGAATTATTAGCTGGGCTAGTAAACGACAAAGTACCGTGGCTTTATCTTCAACAGAAGCCGAATATGTTGCAGCATCCCTTGCATGTCAAGAAGCAGTGTGGTTACGTGCATTACTTCATGATCTCAACTTTGTTCAAGAAGAAAGTACAATCATCAAAGAGGACAACCAAGGAGCAATAGCCTTATCCAAGAATCCAAAGTATCATTCCAGAACGAAGCATATCGACATCAAGCATCATTTCATTCGTGACAAGGTCGACAATTCCGAAATCACCTTGGAACATTGTCCTACAGACCAGATGGTAGCAGACCTATTAACTAAAGCATTAGGAAAGACTTTATTTCAACGTTTCAGAGACCTTATGGGCGTAACTAATGTTATCTGAATAGTTGACGGACACGATAATACTTTATTAGATTAAAGACTTACATATATAGTTCTCTATTTTCGAGAGGGAGTGTTAATATTAATTCAGGTTAACACGCGAAATAAGAGAACATCATCAATCATCTTGACAGATAGTTATTTATCCAGACGCTCTCTGAGGGGCTTACTTCCTGTTGTTGTAGTTATCTTATGTACTAGACATATAGATTGAACTCTCAGTTGTTTCTATTAAAGTTTATACATCATGTAGTCCATTCAAGCGTCACGCGTTTTCTACACTGTTAAACGTATACTTTAACAGATACGAGGTAAACATCCCATGGATAGCCGGAAGTAACCTGAGTGAAACAAATCTCATTCAAAGCAAGAAGAGATTGGCCAATGTTGAAAGGAAGTTGAACCAAGACAAAGAGCTGTGCACAGAGTACCAAGCAATTATTGGTGAACAGTTGGAGTCCAATATCATCGAGAGAGTGCCACCAACACAGACTGGACAACGAGTCTTTTACATGCCCAACAAACCTGTGGTCAGGAGAGATGCAGCTACTACAAAGGTTCGAATGGTGTTTGATGCTAGTGCGAAGCCTCACCCCCTAGTAAGCAGCATTAACGAGTGTATGCATACTGGACCTCCTCTTCAGCCGCACCTGTGGGACATCACGATCAGAGCCAGGATGTCAACAAACCTCTTGCTCGCAGATATTAAGAAAGCATGCCATCAAATCGGTATAAAAGAGGAAGATCGAGATGCTTTTCGGTTTCTTTTCAATTTCAATGGCATACAAGAACATTTTCGATTTGCAAGAGTTCCCTTTGGTGCTGAAGCCAGCCCCTTTATCCTAGGTGCGACACTACAGTACCACTACAATCAAAAACCACCAGAGTTCGAGGAAACCGTTCAAGCCCCGAGAGAGAACACCTATGTCGACAACCTAATGAAAACCAGCAGTGACATCGAGGGATTGGACAAGTTCAAAGTGGAAGCAACAAAGATCATGGAAGATGCCAAATTCCCTATTCACAAATGGGAATCAAACGTCGAAGCACTAGATGGGTGTGACATGCCAAATCCAGGAAAGATACTGGGACACCGCTGGGACAAGAGACAAGACACACTGGAACTTGAAGTTCCTGTGTTTCCTCCAAACAGACCAGTGACCAAGAAGATCGTGCTGAGCCAATTGGGGAGCATTTACGATCCGTTGGGTCTTCTATCACCAACCTTGGCAGAGGGGAAACATCTTTACCGAGAAGTGTGTAAAGAAAGGAAAGGATGGGGTGAAGAAGTCTCGCCTTCCTTGAAGTAAAAATGGTTCAGATGGACAGGACAACTGAGAAACGTACGAGTTCCGAGAAGTATTACAAAGAAGTGTAGAAGAACGAGGAGAATCCATATCCACCAATTTGCTAGTGCAAGCAACATAGCCTGTTCCACAGTAACCATTGCAGCAGTAGAGTCCGAAACAGGAACAGCCAAGGGGATCTTAACGTCCAAGTCGAGAATATCCAAGCGCAACACCTCTATCGCTCGTTTGGAGTTAATCAGCGGCCATATGGCAGCCAACATGGTGAAAAACGTCTGTCAAGCACTGAAGCAGTGGCCAATATGCTCGGTGACAATATGGATGGACAGTATGGTTGCATTGTACTGGATTACAAAACCAGAACGTCCGTGGAAAGTATTTGTTGCCAACCGGGTGAGAAAAATCACTGAAACTACCAAGGATATTGAAGTCAACTGGAAATACTGCCTGACAGAGAAGAATCTTGCGGATCTCAGAAGTAGGGGAGCTTCAATCGATAGAATGGAAAACAAGGGATGGTTTACTGGTCCAGACTAGATTTTGAAGAAAGAAGATTTGCCTGAACAACCAGAATTGAAGCAGACGCCTAAAGCAATTGAAGAACAAAAGCCAGTCAAAGAAGCTTCCTATGCAGCCAGAGCTATTACATGAATCGAACGACCTGTTAGAACGAAAGCCATATTGGAACACTCTAAGAATTACAGCTTGGGCTTTACGATTTATGCACAACAGCCTCGCCAAACTACGAAAGATCAAGAAAAGATCTGGGCCCCTAACAACCGAAGAAATCATCGCAGCGAGAAACCATTGGGTGAAAAAGTGCCAAGGAGGAATTCCAGAAAACCTAGAAACCCCCAGCTTCAAGTTGGTGAAAGACGAAGATACAGGAATCCTGAAATGCCATGGAAGAATCCAAAATTACACGCCTACGTACTTAGAAGATAATCTTCTAGCCGAAAAACTAATCCCACATGTCCACAAACAAAACAACCATTGGGGAGCACGGGTGGCGTGTGCTATTAGGGCGCTGCCTCTCACCAATAGTTAAGCCCGGTTAGACGGGGTTAGTACTTGGATGGGTGACCGTCTGGGAATAACCCCGTTCTCGCGCGGTGGGGACTCATGTGAGTAGAGTTTGGTTGGTCTCTCCTGTGCTTCGAGGGTTTTTCGTCGGGTTCTCCGGTTTTCCTCCCTCTATAAAATCAACACCTATAGGTCTTAGCTGTAAATGGAGGACCCCACCAGCTCTGCTGAAAAACTTATCCTCCTTAAAAATAAAGAATAATAATGAGTAGCGCATACGATAGCAAGCCTGAGAGATGACTTGTGGATACCACGCCTTAGAGCCCGTGTTAAGAAGCAAATACGAAACTGCAACATTTGCAAAGTGTATTCAGCCAAGCCGTATGGAGCAACCACGACAGCTTCGTTACCAAAGTTCCGTACAGAAGTTAGCCGACCATTTCAACATACTGGGATAGATTTCGCCCGGCCACTCAAGTACGCAGTGAAAGAAAAGAAGGAAAAGCTTACGTTCTCGTTTTTACATGTGCAACATCGCGGGCAGTGCATTTAGAACTAACGAAATCGCAAACCGCAGAAGAGTTCCAAAGGAAACTCAACGCATTCATCACAAGAAGGACAAGACCACAACGAATAGTGTTGGACAACGCCGCAACCTTCAGAGCCACCGCCATTTGGATAAAGAAGATTCGAAAGAGTGAGAAGATACAAGATTTCTTGGCAGGGCAAGAAATAACATGGCAGTTTAATTTAGCCAAATCTCCGTGGTGGGGTGGCATGTATGAGCGACTGATCAAAGAAATCAAGAAGACGTTGTACAAGACCTTAGGTAAGACTTACCTTACCTTTGAACAATTAGAGACGGTGGTGATGGACATCTCGAGACACCTAAACAACAGACCATTAACGTATGTTGAGAGCGAGCTGGGTGAAAACCGAGTACTGATACCGAACATCGTCATGTGGGGTCAGAATTCTCACACCTTTGATGAAGATTTCGAAGATTTTGAGGAAGAAGAAGTGGGAAAGTTCGAAAGAAGAGTAAACCTTGCTCGACAGCATGTTTGGACGCGGTGGAAGAAAGAACATATCCACAGTTTAATGGAATCCCACCAAATACAGAGAGAAAGATCCGAGGTACCGGACTTGGGAGAGATCGTACTTATTCTTGAAGAAGAGAAGAATAGAGGACAATGGATGAAAGGGAAGGTGATAAAGCACGTCAAGGGAAAAGATGGGATCGTTCGAGGAGTTATTATCTTACACAAGGGAAACAATATCGAGCGTCCACTCCAACTTATTTGCCCGTTAGAGATCAAAGCAGCAGCACATGAAGTAAACGGTGACGAAGTCGTTTTGAATGGAAACATTCCAAGAGTTCGAAGTGTAAGAGAAGCTGCTAAGAATGCCAAAGCAAAATAACACTATTAACCGAAGAGGACAATTGAGTTCAAACAATTAAGTTACTTTTGTGTATGTGTATAAAAATGAAAAACTTTACATTGTATAGGGGAGTGTGTCCTGATTAGCACCACCCCCCGGACACGGGTCGGGGTCACGTGTGCAATAAAAACTTGTCAATTCCACTTCGAGAGAGACTTGAGATTCTCAGTGACGTTGTGAGACCTTTTGTTTATTTTCTTTATTAAATACTTCATAAATCACAACGCAATGTTTCAAGTTTGTGCGTGAGTGTATACCGGTATAGGTACACGAGAAAGAGTAATAGCAAAACAAACAAACAAACAAACAAACAAACAAACAAACAAACAAACAAACAAACAAACAAACAAACAAACAAACAAACAAACAAACAAACAAACAAACAAACAAACAAACAAACAAACAAACAAACAAACAAACAAACAAACAAACAAACAAACAAACAAACAAACAAACAAACAAACAAACAAACAAACAAACAAACAAACAAACAAACAAACAAACAAACAAAGTTGTCTAATAAAGTTGACCTGGGCAGCAGGGTGGCCTTCAGTCCACTGGATATTGGTGCTAGGGTAACCCTCGGCATTAACAAAATAAATCGTGGGGCAGATAGTTGCAGATTGTGGTTATTAGATACGACTTTGTTAAATAGGCAGTCAATGACTACGTGTTTACTACAATTAGCTAAACGTACATTTTTGTCGCCACTTATATATTTTACTCTGTCTATTAACGCCAAGCGATTTTATCATCAAGTGAGAACCTTTGTTTTTATACTGTCTACAAAATGTCAGACGATTAGAAACTTCCCGATCAAAGGGTTAATAAGGTTGTTTACTTGGCATGTATGGCAAGTATCTATCAGCTAAATAAAAAATATAATTCAATGTAGTTCAAAATAAAATTCTTGGATTGTTCGTCTTCCCACAGTGGTTTTCCGAAGAGGATTGTTTGTCCCTTGAAGACGGTCCTTCATATAAATAAACACGCCTGACTCGATATAAACTCGCCCAACGAGTTAAAAACCTTTTGTCAACTTTTCAATGATTCTGTATAACGCACAAAAAGTGTGGTAGATCACACTTTCAAGTTTACTATAAGTGATGTTAAAAATAGTTACCAGTTAATGTTATATCAGGAATATTGTCTTTCTTCGAAAATAATGTGTTGCTCTTCGACTAGCTTCGTACGAAATATTATAAACACGAATACGATCGGACTAAAAATACTTGTTTCCGTCGTTCAAACTGACAGTCGTTACAGGCTCGTACGGGATGTCAAAAAATTCTGAGCTTTGATTGGCCCTGATTTAATCGTCGCGCATTGGTTAAAAAAGCTAACACAGGAACACACACACACACACACACAACAGCAATATATCTGCATTTTATCGTATTAATAACAACGACTAATAGCAAGCGTTTTCAATCGTTGCGTTTACACGGCCAAGTTAAGCGCGATTAACTGGTCGTGCTCAGTTTAATCCACCTCCTTGAGGTGGTGCAAACTAATCGCGATTAATTTACGCCGATCTGTTTACACGGACATTTTAAGCCCGCCTAAAGTCAGATGTGGCTCAGATCCCGCTTAAATTCTGGCCGTGTAAACAGGGCTTTTGAACATTCTCTTTTTAAAAAACTTTTATCTATTCTTGACGTTTTATTATTACAATATACTTTTATTCATGTTTTACACCACTTATTGACGTTTTCGCTAACATGCAGACGCGTTAAGTGTGATGGGTGGCTATCATACTCTTGAATAAAGGAAAGTGTGATAACCACTTATCAAACATGAGGAAAATTTTTCATGATTTCTTACTGCTAAAGTCAACCGAAAATTTCGGCTGCGTCGAGCGGGATTTGAACTCCCACCTTCGGGATACCGTTCCGCCGTTCTATCTGTTGAGCTCAACAAGCTTAAGAAATCATGAAATTTTTTCCTCATGTTTCTCAGGACGGTTCTGTAATACAATTGAAACACTTATCAAACAGTTTATCATTTTTCATTGCAGAAGCTTCACTCGCGATGACTTCACACTTGTGACTCTTACTTATTTAGTAAATCTTTCCTTCGTTTCTAATGAGATCGTGACTATTACAAGCTGCGTTAACAATAAACTACAAATATTTTACCATATGTCACTAAAGGATACGTTCTACGGCCTTAATAATTTAAAAAAAAGTGTATTGCTAAACAAATTTGTGAATAACTCATTTTCAGAAGTATAGTAAAGAACCTAGAACAAGAAATAGATCAAATAACATAGCGTTGCATGTAAAAACAAACGACTAATTAACCTTCTCTCTACCAGCACTGATGAACTTTAATAGATCAATACGAGTAACAATTCCATAAGCAACTTCTTGTTCCGTGGCCTTTTTAGCACAATCTAAACGCAAATTCAATGTATTTTTAAAAAAAATACAATAATGTTATCATTTAAAAAACGATAATGACACAAGAAGTAAAGTTGGACAATGGAACCAAGGTTCAATGGTACCCTGCTGCTGGGGCCCGAGCTAAAGGATAACGTATGCAGGCTATGGGTGCCCGAGCTTCTTCCGCATTCGTTCTGGCACCCAGGGTAGTTCAATAAGAGCAACGAAGCTGAAAGTGTAGAGATAGTTATGTAATTATTTTATAGAAGTTATAGAAGGGCATGATGACAAAAGCTTGACATTTAAATATTTTTAAATTAAAAAATGTTTATAACACAGTAGCTACTTGGCTTCATTTGAGGCCTGAAGGACAACTTTATTCGATTATATATAGAGCATTTGTCGTGACATGCGCACGAATGCGAACACTGACCTATAAATACATACAACTGAAAAGCAGGTCCTGTCAAAGTCTCTTTTCCAGTCATCGCAGAAACTGGTTCGCAGCTCGCTGTGCTTGTTTTTTTGCTGAGTTCTTTTTAATAAGATGCAAATATTCGCAGCGAGTTGCAAGCCAGTTTCTGCGATAACTGGAAAAAAGGCTTAAAACGTGATCAACAAAGAAGGCAAAAATATGCGTGATTCCCTTTTATCACAGTAGACACTGTTGACGTTATTCCGTTCTATTTTTGACCGCGAATTCAGCCGCGCCCACAATCCAGTTATAACTTCATATAGGAAAATTCAGCGGTTACTAATATAGGGAAAATGAAGCTAAAGCAGCGATTCGATGAATAATAGGCAATTCCAGCTTTTAATTTATGCCTGAAGGGGGGATGGGAAGTAAGGTATCATATTGCTGATTAGCTGAAAAAATTAAAATGGCGGCCGTGTAAACACGGAGTGATAGCTTATACTTGTAAATATTGAAATATTTCGGTTGTTTAATGGATGGTACAAACTCAACGAAGGATTCTCAAATAATTTGGACAAGAAACTTAACTGGTTTTCCTAATTTGACCCATGAAATTTTGGAAAAACACCTCGTACTTAACTCGAGCGTGGCTGACAAGCAGCCCAAAGGAGCAACACGGCACAAAAAGCTTGGATATCAACTGTTCAAGTCAGGATATGTCAATGGTATTGTGGTAAAACCAGATATAAAGATGGGCGATAAAACATGTTTTCTCGTTCGTGCTACGGTGAACGCTCAAATGAAGAAGATTGAGTACATGGTTTATGTACATATCTTGCAGAGTTCCGGAAATGTTTCTTATGCGAAGTGTCAATGTCCAGCAGGAAAGGGAGGTGTTTGTAAACATGTTGCAGCAGTTCTGTTTCAAATATTGGAATTTAAAGAACATGAGCTGTCAGAAGTGCCTGATGATATATCTTGTACCGAGAAACTACAAAAGTGGAATGTACCTGCAGCTGGGAACGAAATGAAAGGTGCTGCTCTTTTTGAGGATTTACTTTTTGAGCAAGGAGGCTTTGAAAAAGACAGGAAAGGCAGAAAACGACCTCTTGTCAAAGGCAAACGAGAGGATATAAAGCAGCACCTAGCTTTGCTGAAAAGGTTTTAAAGGAAGATATAAAAAGACTGCGCAATGGCCTTGCTGAAAATGATATAAACTCTCCCCTTGTTGGTGTGCTTGATGATAATGACTGCAATCCTTTCGATTATGAACTTTGGCATAGCAACTTACCATCAAAATTAAGAATTGAATCTAAAAGAAAAGTGATCAGTGGTAAATTCAGAAAACGTCAGAGTTACTGTTCTTAATGGTCTTACTGAAACTCTAGACTTTAACATTCTTTCTCAGACTGAACTTGCACAACTAGAAATGAAAAAACTGACTGTTGATTTGAAGAAAAGCCAAGATATTGAGAGAAACACTAGAGATCAAGCTGATTGTCCAGAGTGGTATTCTGAGCGAAAGCAGCGATTGACATCATCAAACTTTGGATCAGTAATGAACAGAAGGGAGTCAATTTACCCCAAAACAATTGTTGAAAAAGTACAGAAATCCTCTACTACAGCAACAGTTTCAAAAAGCTGCAAATGGGGCCGTGAAAATGAATCAAATGCACTTTTAAAATATTATGAGCAAAAAGAATCTGAAAATATTCCCATACAAGTTTGTGGATCTGTTGGTCTGGTGATTAATCCTAAATGGCCATGGTTAGGTGCTAGCCCAGACGCACTGGCTTGCAGCTCCCAGGAATTATCTCCGTATGGTGCAGTAGAGATCAAATGTCCTTCGTCAAAGATTGATATGACTATAAGTGAAGCATGCAAAGATGGAAAGTTTTATCTTCACTATTTAGAAGGTAAACCTGTGTTGAAAAGGAAGCATGTCTATTTCTTTCAATTACAAGGAATTATGGCAATTTGCCAATTAAACTGGATAGATTTTGCTGTATATACGGTCAAAGACCTTCACATAGAACGTGTTTACTTTGATCAAGCAAACTGGGAAAGCAACATGCTACCAAAGCTTACCCGTTTCTATTTTCAATATTTGATATAAATCAAATCATACTGATATAAATAAAATAAATTATAATTTATGTTATATTTATATTAATCTATTACAGAAGCTTATTAAATAAATTAATTCAGTGAATATTGTTAATAAATAGTAAATGTGTTCAAGAAATTATTTATATTGTAAATATATTTAACATTACTGGTACTCAATATATAATATTCTAATAAATGATTATATATATTACATTGGGCCATAGTATTTACATTATGTAATTTATTACAATGTATTCATGGATCCAGCATAGGCCACAGATGAGACTAATAGAAGCTGTAGGAAGATTTTGTGTGTGCCTGAAAGACAAATAAAATTCTCAGTGTTTTGAGCGAAAGCCCTTCATGGGGGAGAAATTAGTAGACACTCGCTCGATAATTTTATTTGTCTTTTCATGCACACACAAAATCTACCTAAAGCTTCTATTGGCAGATATTAGTTTTATGACCAACTAAGTTGCATTGTGACCTAATGGGTTAAAATATTTTCTCAGAAAATGTAACTAATGAGTAAATTCAACATGCACTCAATGAGATTGAGCTGACACAACAAGAGGTTTAAAAAATAAGGTAAGATAGCTACAAACAATCCATATCTTGTTGATATCTGCTGCCATACTTAGAGGTATTACCTGCTGTAAAATTCTGAAATTTTTTATCTTCTCTATTGCTCTCTCCACATGTATCCTTTCCTTAGCAATCCTTCTTGTCTTCACCTCATCTTCAATGGATAGCTGATTCTGATCTTTCAAGAAAGGGGGATGTTTAATGTGACTCCATCTGGCAGACAATCCTCAATAAGAAAACCTTTATCTGCCATAATCTGATCTCCTTCCTCTAGCAATTTAAGAATCCCACAATCCTTTGTTAGCTCTTTATCTGATGTCCTCCCAGCATAAAGTTCTGACACAAATGTGAGAGTTCCTGCAGGTGAAATGCCAACAAGTTCTTTGGCAGTGTTGTGGTGTTTATACGAGGAGAATGTGACTCCTTGAGTAACTGGTGCAGATGGCATCTCAATAAACATCTCCGTGCAGTCAATGACTACCCTTGTCTGGGGAAAATTTTCCTTGAAACTTGCTGGCATTGTAGCATCAACATGTTTTCTGGAAGGCCAAATAGGAATCGATCGTAATCTTTGATATAGGAAATCCAGCCAAGTTATCCATATATTACTGACTTGCGACACAGAAATGTTGTATCTTGCAGCAAGGTCTCTCTCAAGCAAACCACATCTTAATTTGGTAAATTCAATCTTGTCATTCTTGGACCCTGCATATGATAGTTTCGTACATGCAGGGCTAAGGTAATTGTAAAAAACTTTAAATCTGTCATAATTTTGGAAACCAGTGTAAAATTCAAAGTCAGTATCAGAGCTTTTAAAACGGTCAATTGAGAATGAGTTGCGTTTAAGATCATCTTTAAGTGAAGTGGTATCCTTTTCATACTTTTCTTTCAAGTTGGCCAACTCGTCTTCTAGACGTTGTACTTTATCCTGAATATTCTCCTCGATTGGCTCGATATTTTCTTGCTGCGGTGATTGTACTTCGTTGACTTTATCTACTTCAATTGCAATGTTAATTTGGTTTGTGTTCTTGCTTAGTTCTGCGAGAACTGTTCTTTGATGAAGCAGGTTTGGCGTTTGATCTGCATGAGTTGGTATGTTGTTTAAGTAGGTCTTTTTACCATCAGGGAAATGTTCTGAACACACACGATGATGGTCGTTTGGCGTGAATGCGCTCCGTCCTATCCTATGTATCCATGTATTTCTCAACCTTTGGTCTTTAGGGAATCTGTGAAAAGACAAGGATGGATTTCGTCTCGTACTATTGCCACAACCAGGGACACAACAAGCTGTACCACCACCTCGAGCTTTTTCTTCGGAAGTGTTTTAATAATTCCGTCGCAAGAAGGTTCAGATAAAGTATTTGTCGACGTTGAGCTTACTATTTCATCCATTAAGTCGGAGAGACCATTATCAACAACAACCACAACGTACCTTGACCAGGCATTTGGAGTAGTTATAAACAAAAAAACAACCGAAATATTTCAATATTTACAAGTATAAGCTATCACTCCGTGTTTACACGGCCGCCATTTTTATTTTTTTCAGCATAATCAGCAATATGATACCTTACTTCCCATCCCCCCCTGCGCGTATAAATTAAAAGCTGGAATTGCCTATTGCTGTGCGAAAATTAAATATTGGCATTTATAACTGAGGGTAAGTGCGTGGGAATAAGATTGATATAAAATTGCGAGAAATAAAATATGGAAATTGGGGAATACTTATGCTAGATTAAGAATTTCCCTAAAAAGTTAAGAACTTACACACAACGTGTTTTGACACGACTACAACAAAATGGTCGCTATCAAGCATCCTTGAGAGTGTACCAAGAGTAGTATCAAAAGTTACCTATAAGAAAATAGAGATACAAAAAATGGCAATATTGTTTCCAAAACAATATTGCCATTTTTAACCAGTAGAGTAATAAAAATAGGTGGTGTGCCCACTGACCTCTATATAACTGGACTGCGGGTCCACGATACTTGTATTACATGAAGTGTCCCCAATTGAACGGCGCCATCTTTGATTTTCTGGTTAGCTGATTGGTTAATTTTAGACCTAACAAGATGGCGTCCTGTCAGGCTCATCTGTGATTGGTCAATTTCGCAGCTCAGACCTAGCAAGATGGTGCCTGATGGCGTGTATTTGGGCCATTTCTTCGTGGGGCACCCGCAGTCCAGTTATATAGAGGTCAGTGGGTGTGCCATCAATCCCTTGAAATTGAAAGGAGGACAAAGAGATTTCCGCCATATTGGATAAAATATTATTTGCAGATATAATTTGTCGAATTCATCCAACATGGCGGCACAGAATGATTATTCTTTATTCTTTGATGGCGGCAATGACGTAAGGTGCACACCACCGATACTGACAGCACAAGTGAGGCCTACTAGACGTTCAGCTTCGTATACAATATATTGCGCTATCCTATTATGGTATTCAAATACAAACTGAATGACTAAAACATCGTTATTTGTGATCTCTATACCACAGCATAACAATAGCATGCACCTTTCCAAACGTTCGAATTGGTGAAGGATAAAACCTCAAAATAGCATTGTTTAGGTGAAATACATTGTTTACGACCTTCTTATATACTAAAAATATTGGAACCCGTCGCCTTCAGTAAAGCGTATATTTTGCTACAGCAGCTAATATGCAATTGGTATAATTGTGCTGAGAGATCAAATACGATATATAATGCTACATGAGGAGCTGTTCATATTAGGCGGGCTAGCCCGGTGTCCTGGACTGATTTTATGTCACGAAATTTTATTACGACTATTTGAGAAGTACAGAATGATATAACAAAGCAGAATTGCCTAGTATAAATAAATGATAAATGACTGGGTGGCTAATCATCCTTACTTGCAGCCAGCGGCTGAATTGCGAAGGACGCAGATCAACGTGGCCGTGCGAGGCACATCAAAGGCGCTCCAAGCAGCCGCCAACGACACAGTTCAGACCAGACCAGACCAGACCACGGATCACAGCCAAGATGTTAGGGGTTGATTTTATAGAGGGAGGAAAAATCGGAGAACCCAGTGAAAAACCCTCGAAGCACAGGGGAGATCAACTGCAACTCAGTACTCACATGAGTCCAAGCCCGCCAACGGGAGTAGCACCACTGATCTCTAAATAAACTGGATGGGCCCTTCGCTATGGCCAGCAGTCAAACATTTCGTGCCAGTCGCCGCCATCTTACGTAGTGGAACATATGACGCATTGCGGCCTTAGAACTTGTTTCCAATCCCAAAGTTGACTGGCATAAGCAATCTTGACGTCAGCACGGTCAGATTATCCGGGGAGTCGGGAAAGCCGTAAAGGAAACAACAGATGCCGGTTCGTTTAGTTTTCACTGTTTA
Organism: Corallium rubrum; assembly: GCA_964035015.1. Lineage (NCBI taxonomy): Eukaryota > Metazoa > Cnidaria > Anthozoa > Scleralcyonacea > Coralliidae > Corallium > Corallium rubrum. The sequence goes on from OZ035997.1 coordinate 32,266,647, forward strand.
ACAACGAATACAGTCAAAAGATGGCAAGTACACAACACGAAATATTGTTAAGGCATTAAGATTACTATAAAAGGTACAATTTAAGACTTGGAATTGAATTCTTCGTAGATTTTATAGTCTGTTTTTCACTTTATATTATCGCGAAGTTTCTTCGTTGTCGGCACTGAAGAAAAACAACGAAATGTAAGGTTTTACAGCTCAGTAGCAGAAACAAATACAAGAAAATAGCGTCTTAAACCTTACTGACTACTTCTTGTGTCATTACATTCGTTTAAATTTTCTTAAAATAACTCTTTTTGTCTGTTTTCAATCTACGAAAGCTATGAACTTCAGTGGCAACCATTTTGGGTAGTGGTCACGTCATCATACAACTGGCACGCAAAATCCGGCCCAATGGCCCATCCAGTTTACATAGAGATCAGTGGGTAGCACACAGGGTATTCCAATTCTTTTTTGCAGTCATAGAAAGATTTTCGTGACTTAAAATCAGCCCAGTAACTGGGCTAGCTCGCCTAATATTAACATCCCCTTGGGAGTACCTTGTTGAAAGATTTATACATGACATCTGAAATAGCACAATCAGTGGTCACGTGACCACTAACAATTCGGGACATGATGTAACCAATAGTAATAACACCCAAAACATTCCTATAATAAAACACGGTTTTTAGCATATTGGTGGAGCATCATCATTAAAGTAGACTCATATATAGTATGACTCAAATAATAAATTTGATTATTAGGCAAAAAAAAAAGTATTCTGTTTCTGGTCAGGGCACATACCCAAAATCGACGCGGTGACGCGTTTTTTTTTGTGGAGTTTTTTGGCCTTTTCTTCCCCCAAGGCAAACCTTGATTGAACAGACATCTGGAACATGTTGAGTATTCTCATAATATACTTGTCACATGGTATACATGAACACATGATTGAAATATGAAGCCTTCAATCAGTGCCCGCAAACAAACCAGCGGTTTTCATAGGAAACAATTGGTTGAGAATGTCATTTGCAGTCGCCCTGCGAGCAGAGCCTTGTAAATACTCGCCGCTAGCAACTCGTAAAATAAGGCTCTGCCGAAATCGAGTCGAATCTCTGTCCAGCATACGCGAGATACATTGTCAACCCGCTTCCGCTTAACTCTATCGAGACTGGGGGGAGGGGGGGGGGGGCGGAAAGTGCCCGCGCTGAATTTAAAAGTTAATATCTCCTAAACCAGTACAGGTATGGTTCTGAAATTTTATGACTTTTCCTAAATATGTATGGGCTTTATGTGTGGAAAATTTGGTGAAAAAATATTACGCAAGTTACAGCGGAGTCGTGAACACCTATCAACACTAAATTTTAGGAGACAATTTTTCTTATGTTTACTTTTATAATAGTTACAATAAAAGTAAGCACTTTTTAATAAAGAGAAACTATTTTTTTGATATACTACCTTTTTTATGTTAACAAAACAATAAGAAAAAGAATTTTGGGAATTCTAAAAATCTGGGGTTTTTGCAATAAATGACATCATAATGACGTCATAATTTGTTGCCATGACAACATAAGTGTAACACATACTTCAACAAGGCATACCATCCACCTGTAAAAGTTTCGTCGGAATACACCAAATGGTTCAGGAGATATTGACCGCGGGCACATATATATATATAACATATAGTTAGAGCAAATATAGATTTTCGCTTACCTCAACAGTCTGCAACAGGCTGTTCCATCTAAAAAAGAATCTTGAAACAGACTGTTGCAGACTTTTGAGGTAAGCGAATATATATATATATATATATATATATATATATATATATATATATATATATATATATATATATATATATTTATTAAATATTTTCATGTGTGGTGAATTAGAACAAGACGTTATATTTAGGTAGACCGCGTGGGAAAAGGACTAAGGAGAGACTACATTAGTAGATTTCGTTCGAGACTTTACATTCGTAAAGCACGAGCAACTATTCAAGAGCTAAAACAACTGTGATTTTGTGAGGATATCAAAAGTTTATATTTAACCTTCGAACGTCGCGTTTCGTTGGAGACCTGAACAATCACTTTCCCGACAAATAACAGTACAACGGGCTCAGATTTGGCAGTCGGTTTTCCCCTAAATTCAATGAGTGCGACCTAAAAACCGGTTTGACGGAAGAAACCGAGATTGACTAGTCCAGAAGTTTCGACTGCGGTGACTTGAAAGATTCGACTCGATTTTAGTAGAGCCTTATTTTACGAGTTGCTAGCAGCGAGTATTTATAAGGCTGTGCTCGCAGGGTGATTTGCAGTCAATTAGTATTAAAAATGTTAAAAAAAAGTATCGACGCGCAAGAAATAAGATGACGCGCGCGCTGACCAGAAACAGAAGACTTTTCTTTTTTGCCTTATTATAAATATATATAGAAAAACATAAGCAAGACTATAAAATTTTGAATAAGCTTGAATTTCTTACCCTCCGTCGCCAATGACTGGTAACTGATCATATGACTCTCTAAAATGTGTGTATAAAAAAAATTAAGAATGAGCAAAGTTTTTCCAGTTAAAATGAAACTTACTGATTTAACACTTTGAAGCCTAAAGACGAGTTTTTAGTGTTTTATTCTGGCTAACGCCAGATGCTTTTATTCAGCACAGGGAGAGGTCCAGGCCTCAAAGTGTTAATGATAAGGTCCGATCTAGCTAAGAAGCACATGTGCGGTATTTGGAGGAGAGGGCAAAAGATATATAGAGTCTGTTCCGAGATAAATGATGCTGTGAGAAAGACAAAACCTTCGTGGAAACAAGGTTTTAATGACTTCTGATAACTACTGCTTACTGCCCCTAACTGTTGCACAAAGACAAACGTCATCAACCGTCCTAAGCCTTAAAACATAACTAATCAATCCCTTTCTCCTCAGCACCCTGCTTGACCAATTAATATTTTTACTTTCTTCATAAAAAATTAGCTATACACGTATTACTAACAGTTTTTTAAATTTTCTTACAAACGAAGTAGGTTAGTATAAAACAATACTGTATGAAGCCCGATCTAAAACTCATGTTGAATGCAAAATAGATGTATACAAACTTGCTGCAAATGTCGATCACTTGTTGGCATGAAACTGACGGCTGAACAGACACAAGAGTCTTGAGATTCAGACGACTGACTTTTTCTTCCCACCACCTGTGCAAAAAAAAAAAAATTCTATAACGACTATATTCACACATCGACTAAACAAATTACAACCTTTAACCGTCTGAGCTAATAATTTTGGCCAGGATTGTTCTTTTGTTAACTTGATTTGGTTGTTTGTTTTGTTTTGTTTTGTTTTGTTTTGTTTTGTTTTGTTTTGTTTTGTTTTGTTTTGTTTTGTTTTGTTTTGTTTTGTTTTGTTTTGTTTTGTTTTGTTTTGTTTTGTTTTGTTTTGTTTTGTTTTGTTTTGTTTTGTTTTGTTTTGTTTTGTTTTGTTTTGTTTTGTTTTGTTGTTTTGTTTTGTTTTGTTTCGTTTCAGGGTAACCTGAAGAGAATTTTACGAATTATTTCATTTGACATCCTTTTCTGTTTACTAACATTTTTTGCACTATACAAGCTAGAACAGCTTGTATAGTGCAAAAAATGTTAGTAAACAGAAAAGGATGTCAAATGAAATAATTCGTAAAATTCTCTTCAGGTTACCCTGGCGAATTGAGAATTATTCTCATGCACATTCTGCAAACGATGACCATTAACTATAGTATTTCTACATCAACAAGCATCCAAAAATATTTTGGATAATTAGCAAAAACGTCCTGTGTGTTAAGCTGTATAATTTAAAAAAACGTTTCAATCTTAAGTAAAACAAATTAAAACGTTTTCAATTCTGTATACATCACGAATAATACGTCGTTATAGTCAGTAACAGTTACATCTTTTATATATAGCATATCGGTTCAACCAAAATGAGTATATTTTTAACGTGCAGGCGTTCGCAGGAAAGGAAATTGAAAATAAGTAGCTAGCCTATATGCAATTCCATATTTCATAAGCAGTTTCACTAATTCAAAAGAGTCGTGTCTCCAAACACCAACAAACCAAAGTGAGAGTATATATCAGTTTCTCTGTTGGCTCTATCTAAAATGGTAATAATTATCATTGTTCACGGGCAGCATATAAGTCTTGCTTTACGAAAATCCGGTTACTCAATTAATTTGACGAAATATAAAGAAAAAATTTTATGATTCTCTCACTATATACGAAACATTCTTTCTCTGTTTTTCTAAGAGTTTACCCTGTCGCAAAGCCTTCTTTTCTTTTCTTTTAATCAGTTCTGAAAAAAAGTGAAGTGTTTCGCTTCGTTTAAGATTTGAGACCAAGTAACCCGTTTAACCGGTTCTTGTTTTCTGCTCTGATTTGGACTGAGCTCGAAACTGCGATTGCAATGGATTAAAGGTCAACTCAAGGCAAAGCAAATTATTTTTCCGGCTTGTTATATGCGCAAGGTATGGAGAATACGAACACGATGATAAAAAATTAAAGCAAAACGTACTTTTCGTTGATTTCAATTTTTTTTAACGAAGTATTATAAAAAAAGCCGTGTTGTATAAAAAGTCTGGCACTAGCAAGTTTGTGACGTAAACAGTTGAACCTGAACGATTGAAATTATAAGAAAAGCTGATTTACTCAATTTAACTTTTTTCATCATATCCGGATTCCTTAAATCAAATGGCAAAACATCATTTCTCTCAGCATGGACCGCCACCTCTTCCGCAAATGAAACGCCAGCCACGCGGGCTAAAACCGCAGAGCATAAAACACAACTGAACTGATCACGCACCAAATCTTGAAAAACTCTTGCATTGCCTAAAGTACAATTTAATATAATGATCACACATTGAAGCAAGTTAAATGTGAATAAACAAGTTGCTAACCATGCTTTACTTAAAGTGTCAGGAACATTTAATTTAATAAATTTTTGTTCAGCCATCCAGTCATCACTGAGAAACTTTGTCCTTTAAATAGAAAACATGAAATAAGATAAGCAAATACAAAAAATAATAAAAAAAACTAAAAACAAAACGCAAAAACAAAGACAAAGACAAAGACAAAAACAAAAACAAAAACAAAAACAAAAACAAAAACAAAAACAAAAACAAAAACAAAAACAAAAACAAAAACAAAAACAAAAACAAAAACAAAAACAAAAACAAAAAAACGAAAAATTGAAAGGGCACAAACAAAATCAAAAGAAAATAAAAAATCTTTATTCTACAGAATTTCCAGAATAAATAATTAAACACTGCATCAATCAGTTCCCACTTACATGTAGTTTCTGACAGAGTCTGGCATAATAACAACACAGCGTTGTCCCTCTTTAAGTTCTTTAGCAGCTTTCATTGCAGCAACCATCGCAGTTCCACTTGATCCACCTAAAATGAACACACGTACTTAAAATGACTAAGTACTCGATTATTAAGTACCTAATTACTAAGTACTTAATTACGAAGTACTTAATAGCTTGAATCATGTTGGTTGGTTGGTTCGACCGATGATATACTGTAATTTTGAAGATATACACCACTATATTCATAATGCTGCCTGTCGCTTATATAATTCTCGTAACTAAAAACCTAACGCTATAAGTAACTCAGTTAAACTCTCCCGAAAACGCTCTAGCCGATTCTTGCCTAAATCTCAAGAAAATATATCTCGGACAAGAAAGTTGAAAATTATTAAAAACCAAGTTTAAAGTATTTTTCAAACTTGAGTGCGTCTCAAGTTTAAACTAATTTTCAAACTTGCATGAGGGCGTCTCAAAAACAGTCAGCAATATAATATGATTGTTTATTTACCACACAATAATCCCTCCTCTCTGATTAATCTTCTGGCCATTAAAAATGATTCTTTATCTTCAGTTTTTATCCATTCATCAACCACAGACCTATCCAAAACAGTTGGAATGAAGTCATACCCAATTCCTTCCACCTAATGATGAAACAAGAAACCATAATTAATAAACGACAATACAAAATGTAAAAGCTCATTAGCCGACATTTATTTTAGCTTTTTAAGGGTAAGAGCAACAAAAAGTACACATTTTAAATTTCTGATTAACAAACTGTCTTGCGATGGGAATCCAAGTAAACAAAACAACCCTTGTGCCAAACAACATCACTAAATAATTTCGACAAAAGACAGTTCGCCATCCTGTTGTACTGCCTATGGGGGGGGGGGGGGGGGGGAGCACGGATGGCGTGTGCTCTTAGGGCGCTGCCTCTCACCAATAGTTAAGCCTGGTTAGACGGGGTTACTGTAGTATTTGGATGGGTGACCGTCTGGGAACAACCCCGTTCTCGAGCTTAGGACTCAAGTGAGTAGAGTTTAGTTGGTCTCTCCTGTGCTCCGAGGGTTTTTCGCCGGGGTTCTCCGGTTTTCCTCCCTCCGCAAAATCGACACCTAGGGCTTAGCTGGAATCCGTGGTCTGAACTGTGTCGTATGGCGGCTGCTTAAAGCGCCTTTGATATGCCTTGACACGGCCACATTGAAAAATCCTTAGGAGTAATTTGATTGTAAAGATACACGTTTGATGTATTCTAATTAAAGACCATTATTACTATTATTATTATTATTATTATTATTATTATTATTATTATTATTATTATTATTATTATTATTATTATTATTATTATTATTATTATTAATTAATTAACTGACGTCAGAAGCTGGGTAAACATGATGAAACTTATTCTTCTGGCAGCTGAATTTCTGTGGTATGTTTTAAAGTGTTGTGGTTTAATCAAGAATGAAAATCATCTACAACAAATGAGTTTCAGACTTCTATATGTGAAAGTATGGCTAACTAAAGTTTTCGCTTTACCCTAGTGACGTCATATGAATATAAAAAATGTATCCAAGATGGCAGATACTGATTCAGATTAGCAACTTTAAAAGTGCAATTAAGTTGTTTTATTGGAATACTTTGGGTCTAAATAACACACTAGAATGTATCTTCATGTCATTGGTCTGCATTTGATTTTTTGTTTTTGTTGCCCATACCCTTTACACCCGTTTTCAAAATTACGCGACCCCGGAAGTTGACATGCATGTGGCGCGATGTGAGTTTTATAGCAATTTATTGTCACAAAATGGCGGACGTCAATACGAACTGAGTCAATATACAACGAAATGAGGACGTTAATGCTGACCGAATGGCAAATTATTTAACCACATAACAATGCAATCCATGGTAATGTTGAATTAATACGATGACAAAGTCCACGTAAAATGTTTATTTGCTAAGCTTTCGACCTGTTGACTCAGGCCTTCATCAGAGCAATAACAACAAGCTGTTCGCACACGTCATTTATAAACTAAGCTTGGAATTAAGCTTATGAATTGATAGCAATTCATGTAAGAATTGTATAATATGCAATAGTTAGTGAAATGTATATATTTTTATATTTAGTATGAACAATTTTGTAAGATAATGCAATTTTAAGTGTCCCCGATTAGTGGAGCACATGTGCTCTGCTATAAGATTTTGACACTATAATAAAGTTATCATCATCATCATCATCATCATCATCATCATCATCATCATCAAACAACTGATCAATTAAATCAGGTAAGAACACAATGGCGTATCACGTTAATTTTATTAATTAGAAAACAAAATCAAGAATTTTCTCCGGATAGGGCACACCACGTGCTGTTTAATGACTGTCCCTCTTGAGAGATAGATTCCCTTGTTCTTCGCGTGAAGTATTGCTTGTCGCTGGCTAAGAGTGACGACTCTTCCCACTTAACACGATGGTCATACTTCCAAGCGTGTTTGAAAAAAACAACATATTTATCATGTTGGGCTTTTAAGCTAGTTTAATATACGGCCTCGCAAAGAACTCGCCGTAAGTCGCTGCAAACCAATTCGACGACGAATAAAACATGAGACAAGACATCATATTGACAAGGTTAGTAGATATTATTCACATAATGTTGATATTTAAGACAATCCGTTCGTTTACGGGTTTTATGTCCTCCGCAGGCAACTCTGTGGCATCCGAAAAGGTGATTATCTGACACGAGCGCCATATTGACCGAGTTCATGCGGGAGACTGAGCGTGAGGTTAAAACATTGAACTCTAAATAAACTGGAACGCTAACTCCATAAGAATTGAGTGAAGTCAAACTTCCGGCCGCTGGGGGTAGCCATTGCACGTCTGACGTCAACAGAACCTATGAGGGGCACAATGAAAAACTGAGAACTCGCTGCAAAAAACAACCATTTTTTAGACCTAAAGTTTTTTTATAGATGATAACGAAGAAGATAGTATGTATTGGGCTTATCGGCCTTGCACCTGAACAATTTCTACACACGAAAATGGATTGAATGACGAAAGATCTGCCCAACAAAAGCAAAATTGGAGTACGAAACTCGTACGGAAAATGCAGGTTTCTCTTATTTTTCTTTGTTTTCTCAAACGTTTGAAGGTTGTCTTGCCAAGAATTAGTAATAAGATAATGCTAAATTATAGCTTTAACTCAAGTTTCAGTTGTGGAAATGCTAAATCTGACATTTTTCGATACGAAGAGTAATTCCAGAGCTGTAATAATACACGGTAAAGTGCATTGTTTTTTTCCTACTGAAAATTGAGAAATTTAAAACCCAACTGTTTTTATAAACAACCTCTTCATTTTAAACCTGGGTTTCATATGTATTTTCTTTATATTTGTCCAAACCAATGGCAATTTTGGTTGTGTATTGTTGACTTTCATTTGAGAGCTTATATTTTTACTGTTTTCCTTATTTTTACTCGTCATGTCAGTGTTCACCTACTCTACGGTATATTGGAATTTGATTTAAGCCTAAAAGTGGTTAACAAGTTTAGTTTTTCTTTGATTTCAAGCTGTTTTTGCAACCCAGTTCACCAAATTCAGCTTCATTTTCTCTCGGTTATACAGTAAAAGGGACTGGGGCTGACGTGCATGGCGGCCCCCATGTTGGCTTCAAAACGTGCAACCGAGTTATCGTTCCAGTTTATTTAGAATTCAATGGGTTAAAAGTAAAAGCGCTCCAAGTTTCCTTATAGTCCCCACTCTGCCGCTCCAAATCCCTTGCTTAGTTGCTGTCCCTTCGTGCTTAGCCAAAACATTGAAAAGCTGCCGTTTGGGAAGACACAGAGTTGCCTGCGAAGGAGGCTAGTCAAGTCATATTCTAAGGATTTAGGGTGAAGGAAAATTCGAGTGTAGAATATATACATTTTAAGACCAAACCGGGACCACTTGCGAAAAATGCAACTACACAGGCCTTCCGGCAGGAATTGAACCCACGACCTTGCGATTCTAGTGCAATGCTCCGACCACTGAGCCACGGAGGGCGTTGCTGAGAGCTTGATCGCGAGTTCTGTATATAATAAGGTGGTAATGCCAGGAGAGAATTGGGTGTATTATAAGTAATATTGGGCATTTCACTCGATTACATAGCATGTTCTAAGGATTTTGGGTGAAGGAAAATTCGAGTGTAGAATATATACATATACAGAATATATTGTATATATTCTACAATTGTATTGTATATAATTCTCTCGCTACGCCACTGATCATCAGTCACAGCTCAAACACAAGGTCAAGTTCTGTGCAAGGCGTGGCCAATAATGCCTATTATTACCTGGCGTTTACTAAATGCGGTTTCGGCATTCCGTTGATTTTTCGCGGTATTGCGGTTGTGGGTACCCCCCAGTGTCCCCCTCAATATAATATAAACGAAGCGGCTATAGGTCCGGTTCAAGAGAAACTAAAGGTCCGACAATCGGTTCCAGTACCAGCGCAGCTAGATTCCGATTAAACGTAACTGTCGTAACACGTGTTTGCTTAATTTGTCTTAATTTCTTTCCTTCTTCGATTCGCTCAACTCAGCCTGGTCAACCAGTGAATTAATACTCAAATACTGACATTGAATGTGTGATGACTTCGATCAACAAAGCTTCTTTTACGTTATGACGTTTGAAACTTTACATTACATGAGCCGGCTGTCTCGGCTCATGTCAGGAAATTCTCTTATCGGTCGGTGGTCAAAACAACAGTACGATTTTAAGTAACCAAATAAGTTCGGTTTCTAAACTGAAATACAATAAATGTCGAATGTAAAAGATAGACTGCTGCATGCATAGGCACTGTTTTCTATATGACAATAGCAAAGCAAAAACCTTTGTGAACTGCCAAGATTTTAGTAAAGACATGCTGATGTTTTGAGTGGCTGATAGTCAGTGCTAGTGGTCAGTGATAAAACAGAACGCTACCGCGCTGATACTGGAATCGATTGCGGGACCTTTAGTTTTTCTTGAACGAGTTCCGGCTACTGGACCTATAGCCACTTCGTAATATAAATCAAGTAAATGGTTTGAACCTAGAAGTATTATATTTATAACATGTTTGTGGAAGTTGCTCATCTAGGTTAGTGTATACTGTATAGTCTTGAGAAAGACTGCATATACTCACTATACCACCACTAACAGTCTTTCTCAAGACTACATTATTTAGGACTAATCTAGACGAGCAACTTTCACAAAGTTAACATGTTATAATAGTAGAGGATATTACATGGCCATGCGGAGATACGTATTTTATTTTCGAGTGTTGTCAATATCTTTCACGAGTGAGCGAAGCGAACGAGTGAGAGATATAAACAACACGAGAAAATAAAATCCGTACGTATCTCCGCACGGCCATGTTCTATTTGCAAAATACTCAAGCCATAAGTTTTGAAAGCATTTTTCCCAAGAATTTCCGTAGTTTGTAGAACAAAGCGTAGCACAGGTAAATAATGTAGAATGAATACAATTTTGTTTACGCTAATAAAGAGTTAGGAAGCGGATTCTTAGTGCTGACGCCATCGATATCTTCACATGTGAAGATATCATTTATATCTTCACATGTGGAGATACCACTTTTTCGCAACAAAAGAAAACCTGGTATTTCATTTTCATCGATATCTATATAATAAAAATCGTTATTTGTTTCCCAACTTAATGTTCGTGCCCCTAAGAACATGTAAGATAAAAGCTAATTAAGGATTACATTTCTATAGTGTCTCATTTCAAATATAGCCTAAAGTTTATCATCAGTCGGAATTTGACGGTATTTTGCAGAAAGTACAATGCAATCTGGATTGGGTTTTTCACAAATTGTCATTTGCCACACAAATTGCCACACGAAATATCCTTATATAGGCTCAGATTCTAGCCGTGGAGTTTTCAGCGCCCGAGATCCTCACCCTCTTCTAGAATCCGAGCCTAGAAGTTCCTACAATTTAGTTTTTACGAAAAAGTAATGCCATCCTGAAAACTCAAGATATGAGTTAAAACAAGTGGAAGTACTGTGAAATTGTAGAACTGTGAGATTGTAATCGACTCGATATTGCCGATAGATTACAATTTCACATTGTAATATTGGATGGTTCGGATGGTTTTGTCAATATCACGTGCACTAAATGTCATGTTTTTTAACATTAATATAAGCAAAATTTGTTCCATAGAATTTTTTGAGAAAAGAGAATTACAAAGGAAAAAGCTTCCTCTTGAACAGTGCAAATTTTTAAAAAATTTCAGTGAAAGAAACGCAAAAAATTTATGTTCATTTTTGGGCTTTTTTGCGGGTGCTGATGTCATAAAATGTCCCGATTATCAGTAATTTTCCCGCCAAATAAGCAACCAGCTCACGCACGGTCATAAAACCCTAGGGAGCCACCTTAACTAATATTTTTAGTTTTTACTGGTTTCAAACATACTTTACTACTTTTTAGTTTTTAATAACTAAATTATTATACCTGATACAGAGTAACGCCACTTTCATTCAATTCACTGGGTTCCGCCAATAATGATCCATACGGATCGACGCCTATTACCTACAAGATTTAAAAAGTTTTCCATTTTTTATATAAATTAAGTTAACCCTTTTTAAATTCATATAAAATAAAGTTGCTCAACATTCTTTAGAAAATTGTCTTCACAAAATTTACTATTCGAATAACTCGCAATCAAAAATTATCAAACTCAATTTTTTAACAACAGGGATCCTCAGTAACATAATAATCTACAAACCTTGCACTTTGGCAGTTTTTCTTTAATCTTACGAGCAACTCCAGTAAGCGTTCCTCCTGTTCCAGCGCCCATGACAATCATATCCAAATGACCTATCATAAAATAATATCACGTGACTAAGGAGGTGTTTATATATGTGAAAAATCATGCTCATGCGAACAATAACTTAGCTTTTCATCCCTCCTAATAGCCTCATAGGGCCAGCCTCTTGAACGTCGTTTATGTGGAAAACGTCCAGCCCTCCTACGCAAGACCTCGAATGGTCAACAGCGAAATCTCGCCCTCTTCCCGTATAAACAAATAACTAATTTTACAGCGGATTTGACTGACAGACAAGACCTCGGCAAAGAGGGGCCAGCCCTCTTCCATATAAACACCCCATAAATTACATGTTCTAGAGATTTTCGTAAAAGAAAATTTCAAGTGTTAAAATAACGTTATTTAATAGTTGAGTCAGTTTTCTTTGCGTTCTTTATGACGAAACATCTCTGCATATTGAGTGTCTACATTAGAGATGTATTGTAAAGTCTGCTTTGATCAAAAGAGTTGATTTTTAAAGTGCACATGAAACGAAAATTAAGTTTGTCTTATTTGAAAGAACACTTAAAATGACAGAGTAACATCTTTTGAAATTTTTCGTTTCCTTGCTTATTTAGTTATGACAATAGAATTAATCCAACTTTTTTGTTCATATCATAAATTACAGCAATGAATTAGAATATATACAGTATATAATATGGCAGTGCACTGTGCATCTTTTTAATAAAAGTCACTTTAAAATAGTCAATTCAATTCATCTTCATCAAACTAGCGAGAACTTATGTCTTGTTTATGTGGTTATTTCTTTAACTCCATTCTATTTCTTCCAACGTTTAAATCTGATTCTTTGTTTCAAATTAGCTTTCCAACATATTCTTTTAAAAATTCCTCTACAATCATGCAGTATAAGGAAAATTGATGTATACATTACGACGACATATGAAATATGTCGTGGGTTTTGTGTCGAATTTAATTCAGATGAATTTAATTGTTTGAATTTTATTCGACGAAACTGCGACGTATAATTCAACACACGAATTAAATTCGTCTCGGCAATTAAAGTCTGAGTCAGACGGATGATGCGACGAATTATCGTCGCGTCGAATCAAATGTTTCTCTTTTGTCTGTGACAATTCCGCGCCATGTTCTCAAGGAATTTGTTTTCAGGCTCAACGCGTCCAAGTAAAAACAATTAAATTCGATGTTTAACTCGACGTCGCATTTACGTCGCATTACAGACGAAAAATTACTTCGAATAAAATTCGTCTGAATTAATTTCGTCTATTGTGCGACGTTCCGCGCAGGCCTAAGGTAACAAAATACGAACGTTTCGAGCCAAAGCCCCTAGTTAACACGTCATGCAGTGTACCGTTGAAGTATTTTGGTTCAAAACCTCAGTATTGCGATATCTATGGATCGTTTTCATCTGACGTCACGGCGGCCATGTTGGTGTACCGAAACAATGAAATGGCGGCCATATTGCATAATGTACCATCTTTATGTTATGGGAATTTAGCTCTATTCTCATTCAAACATTTCGTATTATGTCGCCACCCCAATGGGACCACCGATTACGTGAGTAAAAACGATATATATAATTTGGGCAGTTCGATGCTTTTACCTAGTTATTTTAAACCTTTTCAAACGTCAAACTCAATTTATATGTTGGAACATACAAAAAATCTTACACCTGCTGTCAAATGTATATAGTTCCTCACACCTATACCTACCATCACATTGGTCAAGTATTTCTTCAGCAGTTACATCATAATGAATCAAAGGATTCCCAGGGTTACGGTACTAATAATATGAAAAAACAACGAAATTAGGTAATGATGATATTAATTTCATAACACCATGATCGCCTCGGATTCTTTTGTTCTCCGAGGGAATGTAAACCTCGTATTTCCTTCATTGCTCATGCAAGAGGGGAATTTTTCCTTTGTCTTCTAATTTTCCCATGTATGTTGATGAGGGAAAATCCCGCTTGCATATATCTTCCCTCATCAACATGCACGGGAAAATTGGATGCAACTTCTCTGATCAACCGTGTAAATTTTCTGTCGGTAAGATTCTCAAGGTTGTCCTCGGCGATCATAATATTACAAACTAATACCATGACTTTTCGGAAAATTAGCGATTAAATTTCCCCTTTGCCTCGGGAAGATTTGTAAAAGTCCTCGGGCTCAAACCTTCCCTCACAGCTGCGGGAAATTTAATCGCTAATTTCCTGAAAAGTTATGTTATTACTTATAAATATTCACTTCCATGCATGTTGCTATCTCTCTCTAGCAATCAGTCGCGATTCGTGATTAATTCTACATTTCATCTATAACTTTGCCGTGAAGCCTGGCGCACACGCTATGATTTTAGTCGGCTGATATTTATCGGCTGGTCAACCGAAAAAAATCTGTGTTTACCATACATGTGTGCCATTTACATGTAAAAGTTTACATCTTTAGCAACTGGAGCCACCATTTTTACGATCACCAAAGTAAATAACTTCAGGAAGACTTGATAATCGCTACACACGGCTTTAGACCAAAATAATCGAAAGTGAAATGGAAATGTTGCAAATGATCCTGCTAAAACGAATATCAGTATTTTGTTGCTAAAAATCTGGCAGTTTACCATCTTTTCACTGTGCTTTATACATACAGTATAAAGGTGCTATGTATTAGTTTAATTAAATTTTAGTCTTAAGCTTGGCGCACACGTTACGATTTTAGTCGACCGATTTTTATCGGCCAAATAAATTTTGGGCTTTTGACTAAAATCGTTACGTGTGCGGTGTCATTACTGAGCAATTTTTATTGGACAATATCAAACTGGTTTGATATCGCTTGATTAAAATCGGTCAAAATATCGCATCATGCCGTGCGTGGCGATTACCAAGTTTTATCGCTCACTGATCACTCATTATTCTTTCTGAAGTTACTTGCTTTGATGATCGTAAAAATGGTGGCTCCAGTTACTAAAGATGTGAGCTTTTACATGTAAATGGAACACTTGTATGGTAAACACCGCTTTTTTTTTGGTTGACCAACCGATAAAAATCGGCCGACTAAAATCATAGCGTATGCGCCAGGCTTTATAGATCGTTTTCACTCACGTGATCGGTGGCCCCGTTGGAGGGTGAAACAGTACGAAATTCTTGAATAAGAATAGAGCTAAATTCCCATAGGATAAAGATGGTACACCAATATGGCTGCCATTTCATTGTTTCGGTACACCAATATGGTCGCCGTGACGTCAGATGAAAACGATCTATACATAAATTTATATCACTATTGCTCTATATTACACGATGGATGACTAAAAAATAGCGTTAATTATATTATTGTGAAATAATTTACTGTATGGCTGAGAAATATTGAGCACTGTCGTTACAGTAAAATGTTCACATTCGCCCAACCCTATTCTGTTCACTTAATTGACCGTACCGAAAAAGATGGCGACTTGTACATTTAGCTATAATCCTTTGCGCATAGTAGATATTGTTTCTTGTACATCTATAGGAACGAAGTTCTTGCTTACTTAATCCAAGTTAACATGATAAACAATGTTTAGTTTTTATGTTAGCTGATTTGAGGTCACAAAGCATTGTGGTTAAATGTACTGCCGCCATCTTTTTCGGTACCGCCAATTGTAGCACTCGGCGGAACCTAACATCGAGAGGGCATTCTGTATTCTCTTTTCTTCGTAGTTTTATTTAACAATTATTCGCCGGAGGCGAGGTGAATAATAACCGAGACGAAGTCGGGGTTATTACTCACAGTATTTCTTTGAGCCTGAGGCGAATAATTGTTTTAGTATATATACACAACTTCGTACTTTTAGGGACAGCATTTTTCTTTAAAATTGTTAATGTCCTCGTCTGTCGCATTGACAAATTCGCTGGCGGCCATTTTGAATAAACGCTGCAGGTGATTATCGAGAATTATCCAAAATAGCTCGACCAATCAGCCCGCGCGATTTTCTATAATCACCTGACCTGTGAATTTATACTACATGGTTATAATAAACTACATGATAGATTTCAAGAGTCAAGAAAAGCGAACACTTCGTCTCAAAATAGCAAAGTAACAAAAACAAAACCCAGGATCAACATTACCAATCTCGTACCAGGGTCCTATCTCCACTCCCCGCCCAGCGCGATTTACTATAAACTTATTAGTAACTACAGAATAAGTCATTTTCATCCTATATGAAGTCGATTTCTTTTCAATTTTTCTTTTGAATTCTTTTGAATTCTGTTTATTGGCTTTTGTATATTTTCAATAGAATTCAAAATGCCGAAAATGACGTCAATGGCGGAAAATGACTTACTCTGCACTTATTAAAAGGGTCTATACTAGATCATCCATAATACCGTATATGCCACAAATGATTGTCACTTCTCATATTTTGAGAAGCACGTGACCAGCTTGGACGGTCACACGATCGAAAATGGCGGCTGTCGAGGCTCGCGAAATAGGGCTGACCCGTATTAGCTACGTATGCGTAGAACGAATATCTTGCGTGTAAACGTCATCAATACACGGCCGATAGGAGCGAGGACACCCCGAGCTCAAAGTCAAACATCTCCGCTCAAAATCGTCGCTCGACCATAATTCTTCCACGAGCGCATAGCACGAAGGTTGGGCTTGCCATAGAACAGAGTTTGTTGACAACTCGTGGAATTTTCGCGATGTACGAACCCATTACCCTTCTCAAATTCATCAGTTTCAAATGTCCTCAGAACTCACTTGAGCCAGCACACACGTGGACTGCGAACTGCCCCATGAAAGTGGCCGATTTTTTATGCGATTTCCGGTCGTCCTTAGACTAGTGGGAGACCAGAGATAAGACCCTGGGTACAAGGTTGGATCACAACTATAACTGACTGTCTAAAGTTTCGACTTTTTACAACTTAACATGCATACAGCAACATCTACCTACACACGTAAAAATCTCACAGCTTGTCAACAGGGTGTGTCCGCAACAGGATTGTAGCAAGGCTGTTAACAGGTTGTAACAATACTGTTCATTCAACAAACTGCCACAACCTTGTTAGCATAAAAAACAGGTTGTTGGGACAACTTGTCACAGGTCTGATGATCATGAAGTCATCAACCTTTTTACAAGTTGTCAATAACCTGTTACAGACATGTTAACGAACTGGGACAGCCAGTGCGAACACATGACGGTGACAGCCGGTCGGAACAGCCTGTAACAACTTGTTTGCAGGTATGTAACAGCTTGTGTGTTTTTACGTAGTATCAGAACGGACATATCACTGATCTCTATATAAACTGGATTGCTCATCCGACTCTAAAAATGAAGCCAGCGGAGATGACGAATTTGGAGTACCAAGATGGACGCCACGGAAAATTGTATGTTTTCGTAGCACGAAAAGAGACGAAAAAAGCCACATTAGAAATATTTCTACCATTGGTATCAAACAAAGAACACTGTAAAAGGTTAGAAGCTTAGTTTTTGGATTTGTTGGTATTATTAAGCAGTAAAACGTGTTATTTTGAAGGGGTTTTTTACTCTGCCCGTTAATCGATAAACTTGCCTATATCACAAAACTCGTCAAAAAGCAACGAAATCAGTCAATAACTTCATAAAACTATCTATATACCTTTGGTATTAAAGCATAAGTCCTCATAAAGCTGATGTAGTTGACAATTTCGGACTGTATTTGCTAGTATTTCCCTTCTGTTTCTCGATAGTAACGGTAAATTGCAATGTGAGAATTGTTTTACGGCTTTTCCCACTCCCCCGGTAAACTCTTACTACTCTTAAGCCCGCAAGGTACACTGGACCTGGAGTACCAATATGGCCGACAGTGGTTTCAAAATGTTTACTGCTGACCATAAAGGATGAGCAATCCAGTTGTATAGAGATCAGTGGGACATATAGTGTAGTTCAACTCATATACCTGATCAAGAATAACTGAATTAGGAATTTCTTTGTTAAGTCTTTGAGCAACACCAATATGAGATTCTAAATTTTAAATAGAAATATTAAAATGCACAATTATAAAGAACACAACCACTTGCCAGTAATATCTAGGAAAGTTAAGTATGCAATGCTGTTCATTAACTGTTTCCTGTCTGAATTGGTCTTTAGTATTTAATTTTATTCTGGCTGGCGCCAGACGATTTTATTCACCTCTGGGGAAGCCCTAGGACAGGAATGAGTTTTCCCCGAGCCGGGCGACGGGCCGAAGGCCCGGAGCCCGGTGAGGCTGCTAATCTCGACACGCGTGGAGTCCATTTTACACGCATGTAGAAAAAGCGAGGGAGACGAAATCTGGGACGTAGTTTATTTATTTGTTTGTTTGTTTGTTTGTTTGTTTGTTTGTTTGTTTGTTTGTTTGTTTGTTTGTTTGTTTGTTTGTTTGTTTGTTTGTTTGTTTGTTTGTTTGTTTGTTTGTTTGTTTGTTTGTTTGTTTGTTTGTTTGTTTGTATATATATATATGTTTGGTACGGTGTCACGCGGTAAGAATAGTTGGACACTGGTGACTAGCGACGGAGAGGACTATTATAAAATCTGTCAGTATTTTGCTTTCGTTTAACGAAATGGAGCCTGTTCTACTTAAATAATAGAAGAGAACAACGAAGAAAAGGATACAAATAGCCGGTTTAATATATCTTCACGCGAAACCAGAGAACCTGAAGAAACCAAACGCCGTATGGTAAACAAAACTCGGTCTGAATTGCAGTGGTTGTGGTCACTCAGTGGTCAAAAAATTTAAAGTTAAACGGTAGGATTCTTGTTGTCTTAATAATCTAAACAGTATACAGCTTCACGTTTTCGTGCTTTCCCTTTGCTCGTCCAAACCGTAAGTCAGCTTAACTAAAGCTAACTTAAAACACTTCCTTGATGTAGTTATGTTGATGTTATTGATTGACTTTGCATAGGCTTTGGCGATTTTTTTTGCTGTATTTCCAAATTTTCGACTGAAACGTGGTCTGTTTAATACTTCTTTCTGGGATCCAATTCTACTGAATTGTTTTTATCTCAGACTCTATTATAAATGTAATTTTGAGCTGTTAACTTTTAATTCTGCCTTTGCAAAACATGTATACATAGCCACATAAGGAAGAAGAAGGGAAGCCATAAGGGAAGCCATAAGCCATTTAAGTGCTTGCTAAAAATAATCCCTTTTGAATCCTCCTATAAAAACAATATATTTTTTACAACCAGATCTAAGTTTTGCTTTGATATGTTCAACTTTTATTAAATCAGTTAGTCATCCTATCCATAAATTCTATAATTATCTCAAGGATTATCATTTGTTTTAAAGTCTGTTTGTTTTTATATTGGTTGTATATCAGGAGTGCTTATTTTAAATCAGGGTGGGTGGGTGTTGGGTGTTTCAAAAAAGCATTTAATAAAAGCGGGCGAGGGGTTGTTGCATTCATGTATTTCTAGTACTGTAGTACTTAAGAACCTTGTTCTATGCAGAGCTTCAGCTTTATTATATGGCTGGGTTTGGGGTTTTTTTCCGGTCCGTACGCAAAACGACGCATGCTGATTGGTTCCCGAGCGGTCGGGATTTTACGATATTGACCGACCGGTCAATACACTTTTTCTCGGCCCTGTAAGTTTTGGCGAGAGAACTTCTGAGTTGATTTGAATACAAATAAAAGAGAACTGGCGTGGCTATCTTTATTCAAATATTCTGAAAATAAAATGTGTTGGAACATAACTGCTGGTTTTCTTTGAAGCTGCTTATCTAAAAACACGACAACTTTCTCGGTCTGTACGGGAAAGTATTTGCCTTCGGTTTTATCGCACAAACCTCGCTCCTGGCTTCGTCGCTCGGTCTGTACGAAAACCTCAGGCAAATACTTTCCCGTACAGACCTCGAACTCGGTTAATAAATCTTAAATAATATATAGACTATGGATCGACTTGGGTTCACTTAAGCATTCCAATTATCCCAACTCACTCTCGTGTTTGCATCAGGCTATATAAACACGGGCGGTCATTTTCTATTTCTTAAATATTGCATTAATACTGATAATCAATATGCCAGGTCGCTGCAACATAACACGGGATACGAAGCGTTGTTTTTGCGATTTGAGCCACTGGGAAGGGCTACTTTAATCTCACTAACTAAAGTTATGCCGCTATAGTTATTCTAACCACTAAGATAACAGTGGAAGTCTTAACAGCGAGAGAGGAGCAATAATAACGACATATATCAATACCTGGTGCATCATATCCAGCCAGTGAAGGTGTACGCACAATTTCAGCACCAAGGGCTCGAAGGACATCAACCTAGAATATGTATAAATTAAGGTTAGATGTAGGTCTTGAAAAAGAGTTTTCACGCCAGTAATGTTGTTATATACTTGGATTCAGGTCAAGATAATACGAACTGATCCCTTGATCTGACCACCACATCCTGTTGTCGAACTGCACCTATAATGTATCACATTAAAGGCATCTGATGGCACTGGGGTTCTACATTCATTCATTCATTCATTCATTCATTCATTCATTCATTCATTCATTCATTCATTCATTCATTCATTTACTTCATCCACCCACCCTCCAAACCCACCCACCCACCCACCCAAACACCCACCCAAACACCCACCCAAACACCCAAACACCCACCCACCCACCCACCCAACCACCAACCCAGCCACCCACCCACCCACCCACCCACCCACCCACCCACCAACCCACCCACTCACTCACTCACTCACTCACTCACTCACTCACTCACTCACTCACTCACTCACTCACTCACTCACTCACTCACTCACTCACTCACTCACTCACTCACTCACTCACTCACTCCCTTGTATTCATTTAACTGGGCAGGCGAATGATTAAATATTTTACGATGTAGAACATCCAAGGCTAAGCGATCCTTTTTTAATCATGCAGCTCAATTGTGGAAACTCACTTGATCTTTCTACTCGGAACTTCTCAACATTAGGAGGATTTAAGAAAGCAGTAAGAACAGAGTTAACTAATAGGAAACTTTAACATTCTTATTAGAGATGTTATTTTAGTTTTAGTCTAATTATGTAAATTTTATACGTGATAGTAATTTCAATTCTATTTGCATGTAAATATTCTTATTCAACTTTGCCATTGTAAATTAGTTATTAAAAGCCCTTATGGGGAATAACTAATAAATCATATTGTATTGTATGCACTTGAGGCTAAATATTTGCAGTACTGTTATAAACATAAACAACTATAAATCTACTAATTAAAAAATTTAAATCAAATTATAAATTTATTGGTCAGATAGTTACTTTTTCTCGACTCATCTTTTCAGGCATAACAATAATGCAACGGTAACCTTTCACAGCAGCAGCAAGAGCTATACCAATACCTTAATGAGAAATTTAATCAAGTTGAGGCGTTGCAAGACTGTACTGGATAATTATACAAAAAATATAACTAAACTTTTTTGCACCGAAGTAACGTCTTTACAAATGAGAAACCATGGGAGTAATAGGTTGCTTTGTTTACAGTTAGCAGACATGGGATTATATATTATAATAATTTTATCGGGCATTGTGGTGTATTTTGAGGGCTAAAATGAAGAATTCAGCGAGCGGGCTAAAATATATTTTAGCCGGCTGATCTGAGCCTATCAGTTTTAACAGTTCTAAATCACTATTGGTTTGTTGTTTACGGAATTGTATACTTTTCTTCTCGATACTTTGAAGCAAAGATTGTTTTGATGACACGTGTTGCGTTTTTCTGCCTGGCCTTACATGTAAGTTATGTGTTATATATGTAAATATTTCATGCAAGATACTGTTTAGTGTTTAACGTATATTGTATTTGATTTTCTTCTAAATGCCCGCTAAAATTATAATAATAGTAATACAGTTGATTCTCGAATGCTCTTGGCCGAAACGGGTCTAATTAACAAGCTGATCGTCGACGAGGTGCATTTAGTATAAACAAACTAGTCGGACAAACTATTATTTTACATGTAATGAAAACAAACTGATTTCTAACATTATTTCTTATTTTAAACTTGACTCTTTCGCTACTAGTGTTCTATCACGAATAGACAGTAAGTAGCACAGCCAATCAGAATGCATGCTATTGAATAGTCCACTAAAGTAAATAACAATAGAAGAATCGAAACCAATCAAACAGCGGATACGAGTATAAAGTTGTTTCCAATGATTTGTCATCTGATTTCTTCCTTGTGCGACACAACATTTTAACATATTAGAAAACCGTGTGTATCTTTACGATTATTGAACAAAATCACTTGAAGCTTTGCTTAACAAAATGGGGTTAGTTATAACCGAGGTTAGACTAAAGGAGATAACACCGCTACGCCATACCTCAAGGCATGAACTTGAACTATGGCACAGGCGTCAAACAGCGAGATCGTATTAAACAGGATAAGGATAAGACGCCATTGACACGCAATCGCTATGCGGAGAAGACGTTTGTACGAGTGCACGAGACTCAAGTGAAATTGCGTTCGAAAGAAAGAAAGTCGTAAAATTGACAGAACCAAAGTTTGAAACTCACAGAAACTCTCAGTCATGCAGGAGTTCCAACGAACAGATGTCTGTAAACCTGCACCCCGCCTTCTTCGCCGCAGTACATGCAAGAAGCAGTGGCGCGGTAAATCCTCGCACAGTCGCGCAATGAACCAAAAGTAGCTTTTCAGAACCACCACCAACCACCACGGGAAATTACTTGGACCGAATTCAGGCTTTCGAGCTCGCTGGCACCCCCTCTCGGAACTCTCACATCGGGCAGTCAGTTTGGTGTCATTCCTCTGCAACAAGAGCACCAGCGCGGGATGCAAGGTACGTCTAACTTTTACCGTTTACCGCGCCGTCATTTATCAGTTGATAACGGTGATACCAGGGAACAAGAATTGAAGAATTAGTGTTAATAGCGCTCCGTCGTGATGACGTAACTATTTAATTTTGTCCGCTTTTATCCATAATGCTTGCAGTCCGAACAATAGATAAAGGCTTAGTTGCAATAATTTGAAAGTCAATTTTGGTTTGTTTGTCCGCATTCTGTACTATAAATAGCAGCTCGACGGTACGCTATTGTAATAACGATATAAATATAAAGCTAAATCGCTAACTTTTCAGAGAAAAGACCTTGGAAACACAACTATATATACTTTTACAGTACACTTTATCTAACTGAAAATCACTAACCAGTATTCCCTGATGTTGGTTCAATGAGTGTGGTACCCGCTTTTATGGTTCCCAGTCTTTCAGCATCTTCTACCATCCGCAATGCAATTCTGTCTTTTACTGAGCCTCCAGCATTAAAATATTCACATTTTGCCACTGTAATAATTATTCATATACATAGCAATAAGTAGTGCATCAATAAGTAGTACAATATTATAATTAATCCGCAAAAAGGATTGCAGAATTACCATAATTCTTTGCGTTCAGCAAAAACTACAACTCGAAGAAAGATCATATAAGACATTTATCTATTAAACTCACGTTTGTAATATCAAACAATATTTTGCTCTTGTCAGAGAACTTATTTGGAATCGCAACGGATCATAGTAAAACGTAAAAACATACAGTTGTACAGAACTGTAGAATTTATTATATGGATAAAATGTAGTACCGTTACTACCGTAACTGCATGGTAGAAAAATAGTTGTTGTTGTTGTCTCTGTCGTTTTGGCAGTTGGCAAAGTTTTGTGATTATTGCAAGATTCAGAAAGAAAAAAAATTTCATTCGGAAATTTTGGGTTGGCACCCCCCAATTACGACATGTTAGCTATTACTATATGTTAGCTCAACTAGTTGTGAAATGGTTCAATCAATATAAGTGAAATGACTCAACTAGTTGTGAAATGTTTCAAGCAGTCTGCTTGCCAGTTGTGAAATGATTCAATCACAAATAAATGCGCGTAAAATGATCCGAATAGTTATGAATTGACTCATCGGATTGTGACATGACTTGTTAAATGCTTAGAGGCGGCGTGCTGTTTTTGTAATTGATCCGACGTAATGTGTATAACAAGCGGAAACGTCAATCAACCTAAAGTGAAACGACTCAACCAAATGTGAAATGACTCAACCTAAAGTAAAATGACTCAACCTAAAGTGAAACGACTCAACCAAATGTGAAAAGACTCAACCTAAAGTAAAATGACTCAACCTAAAGTGAAACGACTCAACCAAATGTGAAATGACTCAACCAAATGTGAAATGACTCAACCAAATGTGAAATGACTCAACCTAAAGTGAAATGACTCAACCTAATGTGAAATGACTCAACCTAATGTGAAATGACTCAACCTAATGTGAAATGACTAAACCTAAAGTGAAATGACTCAACCTAATGTGAAATGACTCAACCTAAAGTGAAATGACTCAAGCTAAAGTGAAATGACTCAAGCTAAAGTGAAATGACTCAACCAAATGTGAAATGACTCAACCAAATGTGAAATGACTCAACCCAAAGTGAAATGACTCAACATAAAGTGAAACGACTCAACCTAAAGTGAAATGACTCAACCAAATGTGAAATGACTCAACCTGAAGTGAAATGACTCAACCTGAAGTGAAATGACTCACCAAATGTGAAATGACTCAACCTAAAGTGAAATGACTCAACCAAATGTGAAATGACTCAACCCAAAGTGAAATGACTCAACCTAAAGTGAAACGACTCAACCTAAAGTGAAATGACTCATCCTAAAGTGAAATGACTCAAGCTAAAGTGAAATGACTCATCCTAAAGTGAAATGACTCAACCTAAAGTGAAATGACTCACCAAATGTGAAATGACTCAACCTAAAGTGAAATGACTCAACCAAATGTGAAATGACTCACCAAATGTGAAATGACTCAACCTAAAGTGGAACGACTCAACCTAAAGTGAAATGACTCAACCTAAAGTGAAATGACTCAACCTAAAGTGAAATGACTCAACCAAATGTGAAATAACTCGACCAAATGTGAAATGACTCAACCTAAAGTGGAACGACTCGACCTTGTTGACCGGAGACTATAACTGCTGACCACATTTTATGAAATACACCGGGCTCATATAATCAAAGACTCCTCGCGATTTAGTCACAGATATGGTCAGATGTCGAGAAAACGTGTACGAGATTTTTTGGATTTTTAAAATCCCGTGGGATTTTTTTTGGATTTTGGGGGAATTTTTGATATCTTTTTGGGATTATTTAGAATTTTTTTTGAAATTTTCTGAGATTTTTTGAGATTTTTGGTGATTTTCTGAGATTTTTTGGGATTTTTCGGATTTTTAAAGGTGTACGAGATTTTTTGGAGTGATGTACCCCTGGACAGATAGTCTTCATATTAATTTGTTCGTGGATTTGACCCGATTTGACCGCAACCTAAAGGGCTAAAGGTAAGTAATTTACGTTCATCGTACACACAAACAGTCTGAACCGTTGATTTTAGCTGTGTTTTTATCTTTTTAACAGTCAGTATTTCTATATAACAGCTCATTCACATGAATCCCGGTTCCCGCTACAAATAATACATATGCATGCATGCATGTGTCAATATGGTCACATGGGCATGATCGTGTTATTTTCGGCCTATAAAACTCCGGGTTGATAAAAACATGATAGAGCCTAACCTGAGAGGGTCAGACCCGCTGACACTCAGGTTAATGACCACACTGGGTGTTCAACAAATTTTTCTTTATTGATACCTTGAAAATAAATGCTGTAGCTTGTCGGTTATTGCGATAATTTCATGCTGAAAAGATCGGAAAAGCTATTCTGCACGTTCAAATTTTGAAAATTTCCCGGGGGAGAATACATAAAAACGATCGACAGGGAGCAAATCGATATCCCAACGTTCTGGTCCTCATTGGTTGAGTCATTTCACATTTGGTCCAGTCGTTCCACTTTAGGTTGAGTCATTTCACTTTAGGTTGAGTCATTTCACTTTAGGTTGAGTCATTTCACATTAGGTTGAGTCATATTTCACATTTGGTTGAGTCATTTCACATTAGGTTGAGTCATTTCACTTTAGGTTGAGTCATTTCACTTTAGGTTGAGTCATTTCACATTAGGTTGAGTCATATTTCACATTTGGTTGAGTCATTTCACTTTAGGTTGAGTCATTTCACTTTAGGTTGAGTCATTTCACTTTAGGTTGAGTCATTTCACTTTAGGTTGAGTCATTTCACTTTAGGTTGAGTCATTTCACATTTGGTTGAGTCATTTCACATTAGGTTGAGTCATTTCACTTTAGGTTGAGTCATTTCACTTTAGGTTGAGTCATTTCACTTTAGGTTGAGTCATTCCACTTTAGGTTGAGTCATTTCACTTTAGGATGAGTCATTTCACTTTAGGTTGAGTCATTCACATTTGGTTGAGTCATTTCACTTTAGATTGAGTCATTTCACATTTGGTTGAGTCATTTCACTTTAGGTCAGGGCTTTCAAAATAAGGCGGCGGCCGGCGGAGCTCTGGCGGTTGGCCGGTTGCCATGAAGTTTACCGCCGGCTACTTTTCTTTCAAATATCAAAATATTTGCTCTGCACCTTTCTCTCTACTTTAATTAAGCACCAAAATGAAGTCAAAATAATATTCTTTACTCAACCTTGTCTATTTTTATTCCTTTTTTGAAAACAGTCGATGTTTGTATTCGTTCAAAAATATTTACTTCGTCCATCTTGAATTGTTTCGGAGAAAACGAGTACTTCGAGTAATCCTATCGAAATGTATCCGTTATGGTTCTCGGCCCAGGACTGGTTTTTTGATGCATAATAATTTGATTACTCAATCTGTGCGCCTTCTTCAATCATAGCATGTGGTCAATGTGGCAGTGTTCAGTGACACTGAACTAGCTAAATATCACTTAAGACTGAAAATTTATATAAGACTGAAAATTTGTAAAATTTGATAAAATCCAGTAGCTATAGTAAAATGCCTGAGCAGTTATTCTTTATTACAATATATTAGAATGGCTTTAGTTGTAGTTTAAAGATAAAAACTCCCCGTTCACCTTGCAGCTGCCTACTTTCTCATTGCAACCGCCTACTTGAAATAATTCTGAAAGCCCTGTAGGTTGAGTCACTTCACATTTGGTTGAGTTATTTCACTTTAGGTTGAGTCATTTCACATTTGGTTGAGTCGTTTCACTTTAGGTTGATTGACGTTTCCGCTTGTTATACACATTACGTCGGATCAATTACAAAAACAGTACGCCACCTCTAAGCATTTAAGTGGGGTGGATTTCAGAAGGGTGGCCGGGGGGCCCGGTACAAACAAATACACCATGCAGACTAACAAGTACAAAGAACCTGAGCTATAAATTTCTCCAGGTTTTCTTCAGACCTTCTTTGAAGATATGTATAGATATATTCTTTCTTTTGGGAAATTGGCTATTTCGTACCAAACAAGCTCAAAACAAGCTCTTGTTTTCAAAATGCTCTGAAGATCGAGTCCAAAGTTCTTGATCTGATGCAATAATCTTGTGTATATTCACGTGAACAACGCACGATTAAAGCTGACGTCAGAGGGAAACATTGCACTGTTTCCTTCTTAATTGTTGATGTCTGAGGGAAACAGTGCAATGTTTCCCTTAGCAGAAAGAAACATTGAGTTTGTTGAACAACACGTGACCATGATTTGACCAATAGGATTTCATCTTTGACAAACGAAAGTCTTTGGTATATAACAACATTACATGTGGCCCCAGTATTTAGGGTAGAAAGTTCAGGATTCTAGCTCAATGGAAAGTACTTTAAAAATGGGAAAAATAAATGTCTGCCATTTTCATTTAGTTCACAAGAAACATGCATCACGCATGAACTAATGTACTGGCATTTGCAGGGAGGCTTTGGAATAGGAGACTCATGGGTTGAGTTTTCACAGAACGCTCACAACATTTATGGGCATATAATAAACAACTTATTGACCTCGCTAATGTTCGGTCTGTACTAGTGAATATCAGACCTCTTCTGTTTCTTGCACAGACCTCAACTCACTGCGCTCGTCTCGGTCCATACTAAAAAAACATTGGTCCGATATTACACTAGTACAGACCTCACACTCAGTCAATAATTAGTTAATATGTTGGGTTCTGGACAGCAGATTCCAGGGTGTTCTGGGTAGGTTCCAAGGTTCCAGGGGTTCTGGATTTTACAGACACCTGAAACTTAAATAGATTTACCATGACTGTGCTTATCCACAACTTTACAAAAATGATAAAACTAGAATGGTTAATATAATATGAATGAACAAAAATACAGCAAGTTGTTTGATTTTGTTAGGGAAAGAAATACACTGCCCATCCAAAAAAACCTGCTCACATTCAAATTGCTTAGCCATTTACAGTTAGAAGTGCATTAAAAAATAACTTTCAATAAATTGTAAGGCTTGTGCCACAATTTTTGATGGTGTTAATAGCCAATTATGACTAGGTTTTAGGAAAAACTCTAGTTGTAATCAAGTTTAACAACAGGATTACATGGGTCACAAACCAACAAAGAGGACACGTCTAACTGTTAGAGAAGAAGGTTAGTTTGGAGTTTGCACAGGCCCACAAGGATTGGACAGCTGAACAGTTGTGCAGAACGATTTTCATGATGAGTCCTGGTTATGCACAGGAGTGATGGCAGAGTCTAATTGTCAGAAGAATGGCAGGGAAGGAATTTAACGAAAAATGTCACTGTCCAGCCAACTGTGAAATATGGAGGTGATAGGATCATGGTGTGGGGATGCATACTTGCAAGTGTTGGCTTTCTTTACCAACGTAATAGAGGGAAGGCTGAATATAGAAGGTTACATATTGTTATTCTTTGAAAATGTGCTCATCCCAATCAGTCACTTACTGGCAATCCCTAGTGAATGGATATTTCAGCAGGACAAGGAACATGCCACACATCCAAGCCAGTTAGAGAATGGTTTAATAAAGCGAAAATCACCTGATTTCAATTCATTTGGGAATCTTGTAATGATTAAGACAATAGTCCAAGTGCAAAATCCCACAAATTTTAAAGAACTATGGACTACTGCAAACACTGCTTGGGAGGGTTCCCATTGGCTAGACTAAGGGGCTGATTACATGGAGATTTTCAGTCCAGGTTGAAATTGTTTCGCGATTACATGGGAAATTTCAGGCTTTTCAGCCTGGGCTGAAATCATATTTTCATTAGCCGAGCTAAAATATTAATTCTCATGACATAATGAAGAATTTCAGCCTGGGCTGAAATGATAAAGATGCGTAAAATGACTATTCTGATTCTTTAAACAATTTGAAACGTACGCTGATCATGTCGACTTTTGACTTTTATGAGACTGTGGTTACATATAGAGATGAAATAAACAAAAGCAAAAGTATTTTCAAGATTGTTTTTTCAGCCCAAGCTGAAATTTCTTGTCGATTACATGTTGATGACAATTTTCATCCCAGTCAACTGGGCTGAAAATTTCAGCCCAGGCTGAAATTTTTGTCATGTAATCACAAACTCCATTTTACAAGGTTTTTATCGGAGGTCCAGGCTGAAATTTCAACCCACTAATAGCCAGGCTGAAATTTCAGCCCAGGCTGAAAATCTCCATATGTAATTGGCCCCTAACTACTTTTAATTAGTAAACAGCATCACCAGCAGGTGTGCAGCTGTGTTACTAAGTATTAAAACATTGTTTGCTGGGATTTTTTGTCTTGTTTTTGCTTTTCTATCATAATACTAGTTTTTAGTATAAATACACCAGTGATTATAGAAAATCACATGCGCTGATTGGTCAAGCTACTTCAGATTAATTCTCGATAATCACCTACAGCGTTTATTCAAAATGGCCACCAGCCAAGTTGTCAATGCAACAGACGAGGAAATTAATAATTTTAAAGAAAATGTTTTTCCTAACGAAAATGTGTATTTATACTAAAACAATTATTCGCCTCAGGCTCGGTGAATATCAGTGAATAATAACCTCGACTTCATCTCAGTTATTATAGACCGATATTCACCTTGCCTTCAGCGAATAATTGTTAAATATTGTCATTTCCATATTTCCATTACATTGAGCAGTTCTTTTTGACCAGCAGTGTATTAAGGCCAGGTTTCTACTCAGACACAGTCGCAACATTTGGTATGATCATGATAGTTTATATTCATCATGTACTGTACTAACTAGTATATCTATTAATTCTTAGGCCTGGGCTAAACCTCGCATAATAGACGAATTTAATTCAGACGAATTTAATTCGATTAAATTCGTCTGTGATGCGACATAAATGCGACGTCGAGTTAAACGTCGAATTTCAGTCTAATTTAATTGTTTTTATTTGGACTCGTGGATACTGAAAACGACTTCTTGAAAACATGGCACCGAATTGTCACAGACAAAAGAGAAACGTTTAATTCGACGCGACGATAATTCGTCGTGTAACTCGAACACGCATTATCGTCGCACTATCCGTCTGACTCGGACGAATTTAATTCGTGTGTCGAATTTAATCGAGTTATACGTCGCACTTTCGTCGAATAAAATTCAAACGATTAAATTCGTCTATTGTGCGACGTTTAGCGCAGGCCTTACAATTTTTAAGCAAAATTTACATCAACTGGATTGACCAGGATCTCATATTTGTATAAACTAGCAAAGGAAAATAACGGAATATTATGACTGAAAGACTGCATGGAGTCTATATATATAATGGAAGTTAGCAAGGCTGGAGTAAACAGTCAATTTTACGCGTAACACATTTCACTGTTGTTTCTGCTACTGTGTTGCTAAAATCGCTTAAAAATACATACTAAACTCTATGAATAGAGCCTTCTTGCAAAATACGAACATAAAAACAATAATATATATATAAGTTAATATGACTTAGTATTTTATACTCACAAACTTCGCATTTCAAGTCGAAGCTTTTTCCGATTTTGTTTATCTTCACCAACGGAGTATTACCGATGTTTTCCAAAATTGTCGACAGTATTTGTTTTGACTTTTTAATTCTGAAATGAAAGATTTAAAAGAACAATCGAAAGATATCCAGGCCACAATATGACCATATAAATATCGTACGTTCTATATATAAAACTCTATTACCTTTTGTCGTGATGATGAGGAGAATCAGATATTTTACTTTCTACGTTCCACGTGCACTTTGAGGGTAAATTTGGAGGAATCCAGTCACGATCCATCGCAGCACAAAGCATAAAGGAATAAAACAATATTAAATCACTTTGTTACGTGATAGACTGATTCATCACTAACCTGAGTACGTCAGGCTATTAAAAAGGAGTGAGCGGGGGCGAGGCCAGGGCGTTGGGCGTGACAGGCGGGCGGGCGATAAACTAGACGATAATTATATATGCGGGTGAGCATCCCCGTGTTTTTTGTTTGTTTTTTTTTCCGAGTGTTTTTTTACAAGAATGAGAAGCCTGGCCAGATGGCCTGCATTAAAGCGGATAATATCAGATTAATCCCCGAGCCCGGGCGGAGGGCCGAAGGCCCGGAGCCCGGTGAGGGTGCCAATCTCGACGTGCGTGGAGTCCACTTTACACGCGAGATGAAAAGCTGAAAGCAATTCTGAAACCTGTTTGTATTTAGTACATATGGACAGGAGCGGTATGTTTTATTTGTTTTATAAAATAAGAAGAAGAAAAGGGTTAGGTTAAAACGCGGATACGGACGGACGGACGGACGGACGGACGGACGGACGGACAGACGGACGGACGGACGGATATGAGGGTAAAACGCGGATATGAGCTTTTTACCCTCATATCCGCGTTTTACCCTCATATCCGCGTTTTACCCTCATATCCGCGTTTTACCCTCGAGGTTAAAACGCGGATACGGACGGACGGACGGACGGACGGACGGACGGACGGACGGACGGACGGACGGACGGACGGACGGACGGATATGAGGGTAAAACGCGGATATGAGCTTTTTACCCTCATATCCGCGTTTTACCCTCATATCCGCGTTTTACCCTCATATCCGCGTTTTACCCTCATATCCGGTTTTACCCTCGAGGGTAAAACGCGGATATGAGGGTAAAACGCGGATATGAGGGTAAAACGCGGATATGAGGGTAAAAAGCTCATATCCGCGTTTTACCCTCATATCCGTCCGTCCGTCCGTCCGTCCGTCCGTCCGTATCCGCGTTTTAACCTCGAGGGTAAAACGCGGATATGAGGGTAAAACGCGGATATGAGGGTAAAACGCGGATATGAGGGTAAAACGCGGATATGAGGGTAAAAAGCTCATATCCGCGTTTTACCCTCATATCCGTCCGTCCGTCCGTCCGTCCGTCCGTCCGTCCGTCCGTCCGTATCCGCGTTTTAACCTAACCCAAGAAGAAAAATCAAATTAAAAGTGAGGTAGTTTCAGAATTTGACGGGCTTTCCGGCCAGCTGACGCCATTCTACGCCATTTTACGTCATTCATGATCTATTGTTCTCTTATAAATGCACGGAGCCCAACCAATCAGAGCGTGCGTAGAGGGCACCTTTTCGTGTTCAAATGACGTCAAACGCACCTTTATAAGAGTACATATGCACAGGAGCGGTATGTTTTATTTGTTTTATAAAATAAGAAGAAGCAAAACCAAGCTAAAAGTCAGGCAGTTTTGGAATTTGGCGGGCTTTTCTGGCCAGCTGACGCCATTCTACGCCATTTTACATCATTCATGATCTATGTTCTCTTATAAATGCACGGAGTCCAGCCAATCAGAGCGTGCGTAGAGGCCAGGACACCTTATTTTATAAATATATATATATATATATATATATATATATATATATATATATATATATATATATAAGTTTTGTGGAGACACCACGTAAAATATTTCTTTGCTAAGCTTTCGGCCTGTTGACTCAGGCCTTCATCAGAGCAATGACAACAAGTCTCCACAAAACTTATTTATATTACTTTATCGCCATGAAAACGTTCAAAGAATTAAAAATATATATGTTATCAAATCCACAACTTGCGCAGTTCGAATAGCAGGGTACTGGTAACTAACCTGTTAAATTATTCAAATTATTTAAATTTACGTCAGCAAATTATAATTTATAAGTTCGCTTGGAATAGTTTTTCAACGATCATGACGAAAGAGATCTTTGCCAGAAAAAATGGTTTCAGCTAAAATGTACATTAATATTACTATGGAAAAAGACCAAAGAAAGAAGGCTAAGAAGAGATGTAGCAGCGAGAAAAAGACAACAATTAATACGACTTAAAACGACTGAATAAAACCTAAAATTAATACGATAAAGACCGAAAACGATGCCGACCGAAATGTACCTGAAAGAAGAAGGATGTGTCCTGAAACTGTTCAAAACCGGTAAAGAATTTTGCTCTGGTGTATTCTACATAACTCATGAGGGAACGATTTAGAAATTTTGAAACAAACGGCTTTTTGCGGTTGCTAAACCATATCCGCTATGTCATGAGCGCGGTTGTGTGTTTGTGTTTGTGTGTGTGTGTGTTTGTGTGTGTGTCGAATGTTTTCGTCAATCACGTGATCAACGCAAACGACCAATGGTGGATCCGAATCAGCATAGTTCAGAAGTCTTATTTGTATGTCCGAAGGGTTTATATGAACATGTACCAGAACCTCTCTCCTCCGCAGAGGCTTTTATCACTTCACTATAATTTGGAAATATGAAAATCCGATGAAAATCCGCTCAATTTCAGCGGATTTTCATCGGATTTTCATATTTCCAAATTATAGTGAAGTGATAAAAGCATTTTCATCGGATTTTCATATTTCCAAATTATAGTGAAGTGATAAAAGCCTCTGCGGAGGAGAGAGTACCAGAACAATGAATGGAAGATAGAAAGTTGAGTTTTGTTTCAGGTAATGAACATTTGCGCGCTATCACAAGACGCCAAGAAATATATGACAAGTCGACAGCTGACAGTGGGCTACTGGTCTGTCGGTATAAATTTGAACGGTTTTGAGAATTTTGCGGATTGTCTGGTTTCGAAATATGTATGTACTGTTGTTTTATACTATAAATACAAGCGCGCGGTGACTGCATATTTACATGCAATACTTTCTCGTGTTCATCTCAGCATCACGTAATCAAACCATACAAGGTGTTTATACTCTAATAATTCCGAAACGCGTTTCGACTTTGTCGCCTAAACGACAAGCTTTTCAAGGACGAAGAAACAGTGTCAGCGCTTGTTTGGCTTCGGATTAAAGATCTTTCTGAAATTGAATGCCCTTTTAACTATTAAATGTTTCAAGTGTTTACGTGTTAGGCGCTCGGCCAAGATGTTTTAGCTATAGGTTTACACGCAGAAATCCACCGTGCTTGGCACTGTTTATGTTACATATAGACGTATTCAATACTTATTCAAAAAACTCGTTGAACATTGATTTATTGAGACGCATCAATGCATATGTTACCGGAGTCTAAAACATAGCCATATAAAACATAAAAATATCATATTCTTTAACAATGCGATTAGCGTCCGCGTTTCCTGTTTTTGCAGATTTACCAACTATGATTATTGGGGTTAATCGTTAGAAATTAATGATTATTGTTATTTCTATAGGTGAGACGTAACAGTACATGTTGAAGGGTGTAGTCAATTTATAACGTTTTTGCTCAGACAAGAGTGTTAAACAGTTCGAATCAATATTTCTGAAACCTGAATAGCCTTTGAATTAATGTTTGAAGTGTTAACATGATAAGCGCTGGCAGTGGCGTCGGAGCGACACCAAAAGTGGGGGGGCCCAAAATTTTTAGGGGGGTCCGGGGGCATGCTCCCCCGGAAAATTTTGAAATCTAGAGTCTCTGAAATGCCATTTCCTACATTTTAGGACACGGATTAACAGAATTCTAAAGGTCCAAACACGTCACAAAATACTCACAAGGCAACACTTTTCCGGACATTGAATATCTGCATTCAAATTTCTTTATGTCTTTATTCAAAGTCGTGGGTTAGCTACGGTTAGTGATTTTGTTAATCATAACTTTATTACTGGCTTGTTTATTACTGGTCTTGTTAAAACGTGGGGGGGCCCAAACATATTCTGGCCCCCCACCAAAAAAAGTGGGGGGGGGGGGGGCCCGGCCCCCTCGGCCCCCCCGCTTCCGACGCCCCTGAGCGCTGGGCCGAGATGTTTAACTATAATTCACAAGCGGAAATTTTCAGGCTGTTCTTTGCGCCGGCTCAGCTCTAATGCTTTAATTCGAATATACGTGTGGCATGATCACACGCTTATTGTGTTGAGTTCTAACATTACACTCGAGCGAAATTAAAGCGATATAAGTATCATATTTTTTAATGCGATTATAGGGACCGCGTTTAATGTTTTAACTAACGTTTCAAGTGTACTGTTGACATGTTAGGCCCCTGGCCAAGATGTTTTAGCTATATGTCTGATTGTCTGTATATATACGCAGAAAGAAATCAACTGTTCTTCAATAACTTGGTACTGCTTGAGTTACATGTAGGTGGTATAAAATACTTATTCAAAAAGCGCGTTGATCATTGTTGAGACAAATCAATTAATGTGTTACCAGAGTCTAACGTAGTAAAGATTAGAACGAAAGCGATATATTATCACATTAACAATGCGATTAGCGATCGGGTTTCCTGTTTTTCCCAATTTACCTATAAAATTGTCATTTCAAGATTAGAGTTAAGATTGTGGTTGGGACCGGGCTTGGGTTAGGGATTGGGTTGGAGTTTAAGTAAGGGCTAGAATTAAATATTATTGTTAAGTTATTAAGGGCATTTAAGAATTAATAATTATTGTCGATTCTAGATGATACGTGAGAGCATATGCTGATATGTCACAAGGTTATCTAGCATTTTCAGTATGTTTTAGTGAACAATTCACGTTGTTCAATCATTATCGGTAGGCGAAATAAATACCAGTATCCGCGTGTACGCATTGCGTACCTATTTTTAGATCATGAAGGGAACTGAATGATGCCTTGTCATATTTATGTGTCAACAAGTTGTTGACACATAAATATGACAAGGCGACAACAACGAAAAAAGTAAGAAACCGGGATGGGACCATTGTATTAGTACGTAGTTTAATTAACTGTAGTTGGTTGGGAGTTGATCACGAAATAAAGAACGTCAAATCTGTGTCTGAAATACCCTCTTTCCGACCTACGCAGGCTTTGGGGGTTAATTGCATGGTGGCCTAACGTTGTCATTCAAACATTTCATGAAAAATATAGTTTTATTTTCTTAAAGTCCTTAAAAAGTAAATAAAAAAATAAATCAAAGTATAAAATAGATTTAAATGTAAAGTTAATCAACTAAAAACGAAATAAAAGTAAAATGAATTAATCAAAACAAATTTGAATTTAAAATCAAATCAAAACGTTCGCCGGCCGGCCGGATCATTTGTCGTAGTATACCATGATGCCTTGCGCCAGTTTTTTGCCGGTTGCGGAGCTAATTAACACGAAGATGAAGTACACATTCTCGTACATTTAGGAACATTTTCTCTAAAATTGTTAATTTCCTCGTCTGTCGCATTGACAAATTGGCTGGCGGCCATTAATTTGAATAAACGCTGTAGGTGATTATCGAGAATAAAGTCCTGTTTACACGGCCAAAATTTAAGCGGGATCTTGAGCCACATCTGACTTTAAGCGGGCTTAAAATGTCCGTGTAAACAGATCGGTACGGTGGCTGATTAGTGCCATTATGATTTTGCGTTCAACTTTCTATTTTCCGACTTTTTCCTCGAGTTTTTTCTCGAGTTTTTTCTCGAGTTTTTTCTCGAGATTTTTCTCAAGTTTTTTCTCGAGTTTTTTCTCGAGTTTTTTCTCGAGTTTTTTCTCGAGTTTTTTCTCGAGTTTTTTCTCGAGTTTTTTCTCGAGTTTTTTCTCGAGTTTTTTCTCGAGTTTTTTCTCGACTTTTTTCTCGAGTTTTTTCTCGACTTTTTTCTCGACTTTTTTCTCGACTTTTTTCTCGACAGACGCCAGTAAGCCAACATGGCGGACGATGCACCGCCGAGTGGTATAAACGATCTAAACGATATACTATTTTCATCGAATTCAATAGAAAAGGTGAGATTAGTTTGCACCACCTCAAGAAAGTTAAGCGCGATTAACTGATCGTGTTCAGTTTAATCCACCGCCAATGGCAGGAGGAAATGGTATACAGTAATACAGTGGCCGTGTAAACGCAACGGGATAAAAATGGTGTTATTAATACGATAAAATGCATTTTTTTGCCTGTAGAAGCTTCCATCTCGCTATTCTTTGTTCCTTTGTTTGTTTCTTTCTTTTTAGCTATTACTCGTGTTAATCCAGTTCCCTTCGATTATCTATTATCGGGAAGTGTTTTGATTGGCTATAGCTATATAAGGACTGGCATTACCAATTCTTAATACTGTTTATTGTCATAAAACTATCGTAATTCGTATAAATTGTAACCAACAAAACTCCGACAATAAACGTATACTATAAAGCAAAACTATATAAAGCTTTATTATTCTATTTACAACTCGATCGTACCCGAGATAATTCATCGCCGGAAACAGAAAAACTTGTTGCCGATTGAAAAGAGCGTGCGCCACCAGAAATAGACGTGATCACGGACGTGATATCGAGATTATTCTGTTGCTTTTTGGGTTGCACTGGATAAGTCATTACAGAAACTAAACAGAGAAGGTCTACAAATTTTTGATAAACTGTTTTGACACATTAATTTTTATATTTATACTTTAAGCCCGCCTAATCAAACGAGAACGCAAGCAGGGCCGTAGCTAACATGTCGTAATTGGGGGTAATTG
Organism: Corallium rubrum; assembly: GCA_964035015.1. NCBI lineage: Eukaryota > Metazoa > Cnidaria > Anthozoa > Scleralcyonacea > Coralliidae > Corallium > Corallium rubrum. The sequence continues at coordinate 32,304,454 of OZ035997.1, forward strand.
GGGGGTGGGGGGTGGGGGGAGTGCCAACCCAAAATTTCCGAATGAAATTTTTTTTGCGAATCTTGCAATAATCACAAAACTTTGCCAACTGCCAAAACGACAGAGACAACAACAACAACAACAACTATTTTTTTACCATGCAGTTACGGTAGTAACGGTACTACATTTTATCCATATAATAAATATTCTACAACAATTGTACAAAAGGTCAAAATGTAAGTATGTAATAAACCGATTATTTCCAGTAGATTTGTATCAACGACACAATTACAATGTCCGTCACACGATATCATGTTAAAAGTATAAATACTAAAATCGATAGGCAAGCGAACCCCTCTAGGGGGGTCTGAGGACATGCTCCCCCAGAGAATTTCGGAATTTGAAACCCCCAGGAGCGCAATTCCGGTGATTTCTAACCATGTATGTCTCGTCTTATAATGCATCTTCTGGATTATCCGAGAATAAACATTGATGTGATTATTTCATTTATTTCAGCAACAGAATTACACAATAAGTCAGTCATACCGCACGTTTGCGCGCATTTTAATATTTCTGTAGACTATATATAGTTCATGAACATTAGCTTTTGGTTGCTGCGCAATTCACCAACAATATCACCAACGACTTGCCCTTCATAACTTTATTTCTGAATTTTGAATGGTGTACAATGTGTATGGTTTAAAAGCGTGTGTGTCATTCGTAAGGGCCCAGAGGCAAGTTCATCCTACGTGTGTGTTGGCCAATCAGCTATCAAGCGGTGTCCCTTAAGAAGCGCCGCTTGCTTTTGCTCTATATTCGAGCAGGGTTTGGCAGTGCCACTCAGGGGCGCCGGAAGCTACTTAAGCGGCGGGGGCAACTTTGACACGTGGTAAATAATGTTCGCCAATTTTGCTGTACAGCATAAAATAACCTTAAAAAGCTCATTAATAATTCATGAGGAAAACACGAAGAAAAATCATAACCGTATCGTGGTTTTATTTGTGATAAAACATTCTCCTGATTTACATAAACTTTAGCTTTGATTTTCTCGCCTTAGACAAGGTTATTTTTCAAGATCACTACGCCAACGAACTTACCAAATGGTGATCGTTTTTAACGCCATTCAAAACACTCGCAGAACGTGTTTTGTCAGATCTATTTGATAAAACACTCCTGCTCGTGTTTTACATATTACAAAAAGCATAACGGTATGATATAATGAATAACAATGTATTGAGAAAAAAAATTCAACGATTGAATTGTTCATATTGATGTTACATTCCTATTTACATTTAAGTTTAGTGAATTAGAAAACACCCACCAAGTGAAGAGTCTGGGCACAAGACACAGCTCAACCTCGTTCTTAGGGCCTGCCTTTTTGAATTGGTAAGGTAGGAAAAGGTTCTGGCAATTGGTTAGTTGCTTTTCCTAAACATTCCTCGTGAAACATATTTATGCATACTTTTGTGCCAGTTATGATCAAATAGCTTCAACGGGACGGCCAACGGGACAAATATGACCGCCATTACAATGAACTTCTCCCACGGGGCTGCCATTACTCAGAATAATTTTGCATAATAAATTAAATTGCTTATTTATTACACCCAGTATTTTTGGGTTGCTGTGACTAGCCGATGCTAGGGCTTTTTCCCAACCTCCAAATTTCAAAAATGCCCTGAGAACGAGGTTGGACACAGCTAAGACGAGGTAAAATTAGTTTGCTGCCTGTGCATGGTCTGCAGCAATACGTTAGCTTGTGAGGTATTTGAGGTATTAATACAAAAGTCATTTAATACAATAATACAAATGGCAATTCCTGTAGAAAACATTCCTCTTACCAGAAAGGGCAATTGGTTGCCCCCGTGCTGTGAGGGCAGGGGCGGCGCCCCTGTTGCCACTTGCACGAGAAGACCCCTAACACAAGAGTGCACCCCTACCATATATGGTTCGAAGGTTATCAATATACAATATATATGGCGCCTTCGTCAGTTTTCGTAACTCTTGTCCACTCTCGAGGGATTTCTGGCGAGTTTGTCTGCTATCTAGTGGACAGTGGTTTGTGCATAACAGAGAGTAAAATTGATCAATGTGATGAGTACAAACAGTTTCGTGTTTTTTCTCAATCGCAGTTGGAGCGGTGTGTGTCAGGACTGTCAGGTTCTTTGGCCTCGTTCCCAGGTGGAGCGGTTGGGGCATGTTCCGTTAAAATCACTGATCGCAAATAATATACTCATTATACTGGATAGAGCATCTATTGTTTCTCGCGTGGCAAAAATTGAAGTCGGAAGTGAGGCTAAAAATCTCGCGGCGGCCATATCCGGTGGGACCCACAATATTGCTGAATCATAGTTTTCTGCTCTGGTTTTCGCTTTAAATGATTGGATTTTTAACGAAAACCAGTTACATTTTTGTGACATGTACCTGTCGCTATGGGATAACTTAAAAGTGTCTGTATGAAAACCAAGTGGGTCCCACCTGAAATGGCCACCGCTAATATATTCCGACTTCACAGCGAGCACCGGATGCTCTATCCAGTATAATGAGTCTATTTGAGATCAGTGGTTAAAATACCTGCAAAATGCCTGCACTGCGGGCTGTCACACCACACCTTGAGGCCCGTCAGGCCCAGATACTTTTGCTCCAGTGTAAACGGGCTCTAGTGTAAACGGGGTCTGAGATTGGGGCTTCTGTGTCGTAGCACGCACTCCATCCCAATGTCATGTTGTCACTAGATTGTCACGAGGCCCACCAAATCTGTGATCCTTCTGTGATCTTATTAATGAACAAACATGACTTTTGCAACAAAAAATATATTTTTATTAAATTGCATGGTGTTGGATAGTAAACACCTCTACAGCTTGACGAAGCACATTGAAATCTGTCTGCATAGTATATTTATTCTTCTTCTCAGTTTTGACTTGATGTAATTTTTATTTAAGAATTATTTGGAGGGGGGGGGGGGGGGGGGTCTGTAAGGTACTGTGTGACCATCCAGTAAAGCAATATTGTTGTTTATACCATAGAGACCATGCCTATAAACCAGGGGGGCATTGGGACAAACGTTTAGAGGAAATTTGTATATTTACATGACCTCTATGGTTAGTACTTAACTAATTAATTAATTAATTATAAATAAAAATTATTACAAATTAAGTTTCATATTGTTCCGTTAATTATGATCGTACTGTCATCCCATCAACAGTAGGACCATGAATGGATGCCTGTGGGGCAAGTAGACTGTGGCGCTGCTTGTATTTACGTTGCTCTGTCATCTACAAAAAATAACGACATAAAAATAATCCATCACTTCTTCAAAATAACAATAATATTAAATATAAAATAAATATTGACATGATTGCGAGAAGACACCAATTAAATGCCTGAAGTGCCAAGAAATAGACTTTATGAAATAACATGTATACTACGCAAGCCCTGATTGGTCAATTGCCGTGTTTGGATGAGAGTATCCAAACACGGAAAATTCCCGCCAAAACGATTTTTTGAAAATGTCGGACAGTATATCATATTCACTCGCAATTTCCCGCGTGTTTGGATCAGAGTATCCAAACACGGAAAACCATTTGGTATTTCTTTAATCATTCTTGCCACGAGAACACCTGTATACTGATATTCAACGTCCACGGAAATTCATGTACAATTAATAAATACGCATCCTTGACAATCTGAAAATTGGATAGGTATACTGTATTTCCTGAAAACGCGTCTCACCTGCTCCCGCAACTCTTTGAGTTGCGTTGAAAGTGCCTGCACTTGTCTGGTTGTGTTGTCCAATTTTTCTTGTAAAAGTTTTGCTTCATTTTGTTCTGATTCTCCTTCGGCATCCACAGCCAATGACATTGTTCTCATCCGAGGAAACCATTCCAACTTTCTTTGCTAATAGAAAGAAATTTTGAATAAAATAAATTAATACTTTAATTTCATCCTTCGCCATAATTTCAAATGTTTAACCTTATAAGCCAGCAAATTCATAGTTGGTTTACCTTTATCAAGTCATAAACGTAACTTTGTGGGCCAGTGAAGTCCGTGCGCTTCTTAATTTTAAGAAGTACAATAAAGTAGAGATAATGCCACAAATTATGTTCAGTTTTAACATGTTCGTCAAACGAAACAACCTTGTTCACAAATTCGGAACGGCTCAGACCTACAAAAACAAAGTAAAACAAACAAATTAAAGCGTTAATGCGTCTATGAACAAAACATTTAGTTCGAAATAAATTCTTGTGTTTGAAAGTAGTTTTAAAATGATAACGTTTTGCGCTTAAAAATCTTTCATACCTCACTTCGTTCTTGAGATATTAAAATTTGTTAACGTTTGATATGTAATTAAATTGCCATAATTATGACATATCACATTGCATAATGAATTCTAGACTTGCTATATATACAAGCTAGTAAACTTTACAACTATTTAAGAACTGAACAAGCATGTGTGCTTGGCTTGTCTATTCCAGGCATGCAAGACATTAAACGTGTAAGGTTTCGAGTGATTTCATTTAATTATAATGGTAAAGACTCTAAAGATACACTGACTTTTTGAAAAGATCATTAGCAATGTGACGTATTTCGCATGCATATCAAACAAATCTTAATATATCATGAACGGGGTGGGATGTGAAAAAGTTGTAAACGCAAATTTTTCTAATTTTAATTTTAAGACTAATTTTACTCCAAGAATTTATTTCAAACTAAATTTTCCGTTGCATATGCACTTTATATACATAACGAAATAATCATACGTTAATGTAATTTATCTTTTTAATCTGATTGGTTCCAGAGCAGTTTTTATACGTGAAATATACTCGCATATGGTTGTAAACAAGTTGATAATACTGCTCGCGTATTGATTTGTTGACAAGTTTTTTTCAAGTTGGCGTCCTGTGTTGCATGCGCAGTGAAGACTAATGCAACTAATACAAACAGCGCTTGTCAAATTAAAATTAGAAGACTTCATGCAAAAGAAAGACTGACTTAATGCAAACGAAAGACTGACTTAATGCAAAAGAAAGACTAACTTCATGCAAAAGAAAGTCAAAAATGCAACGTCAAGCAGAGTACTTACCACATATGAAACAACTGTTTTTTAATATTTCTTCTTTATTCTGCTTTTCGCTTCTCAAGTCAGCAAACGTGTCAATAATTACACCAAAAATTAGATTCAGGACAATAATGATCACAATGAAGAAAAACAGCATGTCATAAACGACACGGCCAACAAACATTGGCTCCTAAAAATAAAAACATAACAAATACATAAATACAGTGAAATAAAACCGAAAATATTGAACGTTCTCTCGAAACGTTAGAAACTATACGTTCAATAGTGTTCGTTCATAAATATTCCACTCGTTTTTATTCTGTTTTTATTCTTTATCAGTTTTTTTCGAACGAACGAACGAACGAACGAACGAACGAACGAACGAACGAACGAACGAACGAACGAACGAACGAACGAACGAACGAACGAACGAACGAACGAACGAACGAACGAACGAACGAACGAACGAACGAACGAACGAACGAACGAACGAACGAACGAACGAACGAACGAACGAACGAACGAACGAACGAACGAACGAACGAACGAACGAACGAACGAACGAACGAACGAACGAACGAACGAACGAACGAACGAACGAACGAACGAACGAACGAACGCACGCACGCACGCACGCACGCACGCACGCACGCACGCTAATTTTTAAAGAAAAACGAAATAAATAACAAAGAAAATTTTCAAGACAATATTCCGAAAAAAAATTGAGATGAAGAATAATGCAGGTTGCACCAACACCGCTGCCAAACGTTTTACGCATGTGTGACGTCCAAGCTCGACCTCAGAAAGAAAAAGAGCGGGAAAACACTGAAGTATTTGTTTGGTTTGGTCCGAGAGTCCGCCACAAAAGTTAAAATTACAAGCATACTACCAAAAAGATAAGGTAGGTAATTTGTGCATGGCTTCCTTGTCAATATTGTAATATATTCTGAATTTACCCCTTCGTAATTTTCTTTACCCATTTTTTAAAACACACATGAATAGTCGAGTCTTACTTAGTCTTCACTGTCTGGTTGTTGTCGCCACGGCTAGTTTCCACTTCTCTTGCAATGTTCACTCAGCGAATTCACGCATGCGCAAACGTTTGGCAGCGGAGTTGGTTGCACCACGGTTTGAACTCGACCATTTCGCGTGACGACCGAAGCAGCTTCGAAATATCAGCAACATATTATGGTTATATTTTACAGTTCTTTCTCTTCATGTTTACAAAGAAGCTAGAGCATCTAAAATATTTGCATTTTTCAAAGGCCTGATTAGACAACTGCCTAGCTGTCACGGTTATATTCATTTTATGACATTTCGAATTCATTCAGAATAGCAAAAACAAATTTCGTTTGCTAAAACTGTTTTCACCTGAAAAAACTGTTTTCATGCAGTCACATCTGTAATATTTCAACATGCAGCATTTATATGTTTAACCGTTTTTTTATGCCAGATTATAAACAAGATACGCTATAAAGTTTTACAAGTGGTTTTACCATAAGAAAAATATTTAAGAGGAGATATAAAGACGGAAGTCAACAACGGGCAAGCGAAAACATATTAAACAGATACGTTTAAAATACTTTAAGGACACACGATCTTTTGCTTACTTCGACCGATGGTGGTCGAAGCACGTCACCGATACCACCGCCATTTCGCAATCCTTTATTGAGCGTAGTTAGAATACAAAGAGCCAAAGTTTCACAAGCACGCTCCTTGACTGGTTCTGAAATGTCATCGTCCAAGTGATCACCGGCTGGTACATGGCGATTCTCCCAAGAAGTAGAAGCAGAACAGAAGTTTTCTTTGTAACCTATAAACAAATGTTGCTCATAATTTTCTGAATCAACTAATTGTAACATACGACAGGGAGTAAAGGCGGATTTCCAGTCCACGCACGAAGCAACTCGCAGATCGCTGGGGCACTCGCAAGCTCGCTGCGAGTGTTTTTTCGCTCGCGGCAGATAGTGGAAATTTTGAACTACTTTTTACACGCAGCAAGTACTCTCGGTTAATAAACCTTATATATAATAAAAATATTTCACTAAACAGCGCGCGCAAAACCAGTCAAGCTCAGACCACGCTGACAAGAATTTGGCGCGCGCAAAACCAATCAAGCTCAGACCACGCTGACAAGACTTTGATGAGCTGAGATAATCCCCACATATTATGAGTCACCGCTGACTAGCATTGACTCCTTTTTCACCTTGCCTAAATTACATTTAGCCACATTAAAATACCGATTTGTTTGAGTGCCATATCAAACACTCAGAAGAGTGCTTCCTTAGGACAGCCAAACACCTCGAAGTTTGTTAAAAAAACTCGGCTATTGCTGCATCAGTCGCCTGTCGCCATATAATTTGGGAATACAGTTGAAACCCCGCGAGTTATCCTTTATTCACCCCTTTATTCACCAACAATATGTCCATATTTTTTTATTATAATTCCTGATTTATATGTTTCACCGCCATATAACTGCTATATTATCTCGTAAGCCGAAAATATCGTACTAAAATCTGATGCATAGAAATGTTCATTTTTATCGATTACTTCAAACTGTTAATTTTAGCTGAGAAAATTAAAAGAAACGTTTATGTAAATCAGGACGATTCTCTCACCGATTTATAAATATTGATTAAATATTAATTTCCTTTGAATTTCCCTCATGAATTGATGGTACCGAAAAAGATGACGGCGGTACATTTAACCACAATGCTTTGCGACCTCAAATCAGCTCGAATAACAACTGACATTCTTTATCATGTTAACATGGATTAAGCAAGTAAAAACTTCATTCCTACCAAAGTTGATCTTTTTAAAGACCTATCTTCCGATAACTGTACAACTAGAAACAATATTTACTGCACACAAAAGATTGTGGTTAAATGTAGTCGCCATCTTTTTCGGTACGGTCAATTAGTAATGAACTTTTTAAATATATGTTAGTTACCGAGAAGGAGGTAACTAAGCTAGATTTATTGAAATGCGCATTAAGTATAGGTTAGTTACCGAGGTTGAGGTAAGAAAACTGAGATACTGAGTTCGTTATTACAGAGGTTGTCTAAAAAACACTTCAGTGGCGATGATAAAACCTTTATCACATTCGTGACCATTGATTAACCCTTATTTTCCCAACCACGCATAAATCAAGTTAATTTCCCCGGACTAATATATATTAGTAAAATTTCAGAAGTAACTATTGAATTTCTCGTCGTCTGATTGGTCGAGCTGAACCGCGTGTTTCGCGATAGTTATTGTCGGAAATTGTCGGAATCACCATTTCGACGGATGGTGTCTAATCAATGGTGTAATTATTTTTCAAAATGGCGACTGCAGCGACTATTCTTTTATAAAACCTAAACAAATCGCCAACAAAACTCAACAGATAGAGACTGTATACACAGAAAAGCTCTAAGTTGGAACTATTTGAAGGTGAGAAAGTGTTTAGTCATAAAAATATTTGAAATTTGGATCAGTTTTAATCGTATGTGGAATAGAAGGCTTAGATAGTTAGGCAGCTGTCAAAGAGTGAAGAAAACTTCGCAGGGTTGAATTTACATGATAAAACTACGACAGTTAAAGACGTCTGTTTTAAATTTCTTGGTTATTCTTCTCAGGCCTGAAATTTTACTAAAACCATTCGCGGCTAGGTAAATATTCAACGATAATCACCTCGACTTTGGTGACTAATTATTAATTAGCCCGGGGCAATTCACTTGATTCATGCGTGGTTGGGAGTAACTATTATAACTAAACAACCGCGGTACAACAAAGAAAACGGAGGTGATCAGTATTAATTGTTCCGCCTGTGGTTGACAATCTGAACTTATATCTTACCATCAGCTTTGTTATACGTTTAAGGAAATGTTTACATTATGCAAATTTTTTTGTGCAACTTGTCTTGCAATTTTGTTGCGGCACAAACTGCGAGAGCAAGTGCCAGCTAGTGTAACACATCTTAAAGTCATGTACCATTTTTGTTGCAGCAAGTGTTAAGGTGAAGTTATACGAGCAACAAATTGCTTCAACATTGTTGCGTTGCAAGTTGAATAGCCTTGTTGCACGTATTACCACCCACCTTAAACATTGTCACACAACACTGATTTTGTTGCAAGTTGAATCAGCAAGTAGAGCCGGAGTCTACTTTTTTCAACAAATTTTTCCAACTTGCAACAAAATCATTTCATTTTGAAGAAAATGTTGACCATTAACCTCACCTTTAATTATACAATCAATTTCTAATTAAGTATACTGCACATGCACTATAACACACATCCTGCAGTCGTGTTAAACGTCAATAAAAACACATACAAGACACCTCTTATAAACAAAATGGCTACGCCAAAAAAAGACAAGAACAGTTAGAACTAGTTTTATAGCCAATAAGAGCAATTAATTGTCCTTCGGCAAAGTAAAAATAATGACAGAATCCTACCTGAAGCTACGGTGGGTCTTGGTAAACGAGGTTCAGCATCGACAAGGAAATCGTCTTTTAGAAAGAGAAATCCAACAATAGAGAATAAATAAACTAAGATGAGAGCAAGCAATGCCGTCAAAATGATAGATCGTCCATTGCGTGTTACACTGCGAATAACATTGATCAAGGTTTCTTCACGGAACACAACATCTAATAACTGGAAAAAAAATCGAGACACTGCATGTTAGTACGTAAAACACGATACACGCAGTTTTAAGCAACCAGCCTTCTTGTCGACCTCGTACCTATGATCTTTTTTCTATTTGTTTGTTTGTTTGTTTGTTTGTTTGTTTGTTTGTTTGTTTGTTTGTTTGTTTGTTCGTTCGTTCGTTCGTTCGTTCGTTCGTTCGTTCGTTTGTTTGTTTGTTTGTTTGTTTGTTTGTTTGTTTGTTTGTTTGTTTGTTTGTTTGTTTGTTTGTTTGTTTGTTTGTTTGTTTGAAAGAGACGATAAAAAATAAAAGGTATTAAGCGGAACAATTGTTGCGTTGATTTAAGGATTTAAGAAATTATAAATGTGTAAACCTCTCGTGGTCGGTAGTATACGCTCGCCCCCCGTCCGCCCAAAATTCTTGGCTACGTGCATGCAGTCATTTCACAAATCACGTATGCATGTCTTTAAAATACTTATAATTTAACAAATACACCAATCATACATAGACACTTACCAGTACACTATAAAACAATTCATTTACACACAACCCTAAAACACAAAATCCAAAATATCCAAAATGAAATAGAAGATCTTGGTCAGTCAGTATTCGCGTGACGCCATGTTGAAACATTCCTTTATTGCCAATAAAGCTGACAAGAAATACTCCTTTATTGATCAACTAAAAAATGGAATTCATGCATAAAGTAAGAGTTAAATCCCGAGAACGGAGGTATTAAGCCACATATACGCCAGATACGAGGGCCGTTGGCCCGAGGGATGTACCGGCTTAATACCGACGTTCGAGGGATTTAACTAACTTATTTCATGATTGTGGAGGTTTTGTACGAAAAAAATCCGTATGTTGTAGTTTAGCTTAAAGAGGGACTGTTTCATTATTTCAGTGTTTAATATTGTGATTAACATGTGTTTTTCAATCGGATTAAAATAAAATGTTATTCAGAGATGAGTTCGTATACTCATCGCAAAGCGGACGAGGGATGTATACATATACATCCCTCGTTTGTAGGGATGTATACAGATAACAGATACATCCCTCATCTTTATTAAATCGTTGTCAAATCATGCATATAACCAATTCAATTGAGTTCATTTCCCCCGAAATTCCCTGCTGAATGTCAAACCCTCGCCGGCTTTTGAGGATGTAAGAGAAATAAAGCCCTGTGAAGAACAATAGAAATCGACTCAATCGTGAAATAATACTGATTATTAATAAACTACTCATTAATAATTCATGAAGAAATTCAAAAGAAACGAATATTTAAACAGGTGTTGTAAATCTGATACAGCATTGATTAATAAAACATAAATGCTGTATCAGATATACATCATAATAATTAGGACCCATTGGCTCAAACTGAGCTTTGTCCTGGTTAAAATAATTTGTTTTTGCCTTTTCTACGACTGCTAAACAAAGTATTCATGATATAAACTCATTGTTGTTTAAGTAAGTTTTTGTAAATCCCAAACAGTTTGGTCGCTCATATTCAACTCGCTTTCAATCCTTGTGTGGCTCGATAGCTCAGGTAGAGCAGTGGATCAGAGTCTCAAAGGTGCAAGTTCAAATCAGGCTCAAGCTGACAAATTTATCGGTTGACTTCGGCAGTGTAAGAAAATCGTGATATTTCCTCTTCGTCTTTCTTTTCAAACAAACAGCTTCTTTTTATGTAAAATTCCTCATCCTACAATTGCAACTTTACCGAATCTCAAGAACATTTTAAGGATTAATTTGATAATTAAGATAATAATAAAAAAGATAATTTAAGATAATTTAGATAATTTAAGGATATTTGGATACGCCACAACAACAATTGTAATAACTTACGTTTACAATGCCGAGAAGAAGAAGGGTAGCCTCCAGGCCAATTGAAAAAAATAATCGAAGAATTACTGCAAATAGAAATGTTCTTACGCCAGAAGGACGGGGAAAAGCAACGATAAGCGTCAAGGAAATAAACATGGCGACCCAAACCAACAAAGAAAGACGAGAATCAATTACTAGAAAGAAAAAATGAGCATAAAATTAACCAAATTGTTTACATACATTTTTCTGAACTCTTGATTATGATTGGTTGGTGAGAATTCTCGATATCGGAACTCTTAGTCGTATATACCGCTGTGATTGTCAGATTCTATGCCAACAATGCTACTATCTGTAGTTTCTGAAGTTATATGTATATTATTTTTAGCAAAAAGAAGTTATCATGTATGTTCACGACGGCTATCTGTCCAGACTAGTGAACTTAAATGAAATGCTAACTACGGAGCAGAAAGTGAAGTCAGCTGTATTATGTCGCTCTCAGTCCCTCTATAACTGTGCCCTACGCCATTCAAACGTTAACATACAGCATAAATCCGAAAATCGTGACTTACGTCAGTATATGTCAATAATAGTAGTAATAATAATAATAATAATAATAATAATAATAATAATAATAATAATAATAATAATAATAATAATAATAATAAGTATATGGTGCAGCTGATTCTGAATTGACAACAATTCAGTGCTTCTTAGATCGTTGCCATAAACGCAGATATACTTCGAAACGTGTGATGGTACGCATTGAACCTTATGGAAAACCAAGATAAAAAGATTATCAAGAAAGTATCCAGGCTGAGTATAATCATCCACTTTATCGTCTAATGCCACAAGTTAAACTAACTAAATACAAGTTAAGATATAAGTCAAGTCAACGCCCAAAGATAAACACTAGCCGTTTTATGAACACTTTTATCAACCGAGTACATTTTAAATATAATATAATGCTTTAAATACCTTGAACTTTTTTTAAATTGTAACACAGGATATGTTCTTTTACCCTATGATTATATTAATAAAGCCCTTTGAATTGAATTGAATTGAATTGAATTGAATTGAATTGAATCGAATCGAATTGAATTGAATTGAATTGAATTGAATTGAATTGAATTGAATTGAATTGAATTGAATTGAATTGAAAGTGACTTAACTTTTAAAGGGTGTTAAAAAACTCATTAATAATTCATGAGGAAAACACAAAGAAAAATCATGACCGTATCGTGGTTTTATATGTGATAAAACATTCTCCTGATTTACATAAACTTTATTTTTCAAAATTACTACGCCAACGCACTTACCAAATGGTGATCGTTTTAAAAGCCATTCAAAACACTCGCAGAACGTATTTTATCAGATCTAAAACACTCGGCTTCGCCTCGTGTTTTATATCTGATCAATCTCGTTCCCAGAGCCCATGTTCTCCTTACCCAGCGGGCGGGAAACGAGAGGCTCTGGGATAATCCGTTCACGCCATCACAGGATTCTTGTTATCCGGAAGAAGGGTTATATAGAGTTCACTGTGTTCATCAGCCAATGAAATATCGATGTGAAACGGATTATCCCAGAGTCTCTCGTTTCCCGGGTGGGGAACGTGGGCTCTGGGAACGAGATTGATATCTGATAAAACACTCCTGCTCATGTTTCAAATATTACATAATGACTAATGTTAGAGTTCCAGATGTGGAGAACGGAGTTCACCAGTCCATATAGACAAACTAAAGGAAAACGTAGTGAAGTATACCTAACTGTGTTTGAATTGCGTTCTGTTTTTGTTTCGTTCCCCGCAGGAACGAAACTGTTACTGTATTAGCTTTCCATTGACATCACAAAAGAAACTGTCATCACAGATGAAAATCGTCCAATCGTAGTGCAGTGTTGTTGACATAACTGTAATCTTATCCAATGAAATCAAAATTCCGCATAAAAAATTTAGTTGGAGGCGTGGTTAAACGCCAAAACGAAGTGAAAATATTGCTGATCTAGAGTAATTTGAAGACGTAAACAATCCCGTGCGAAGCGAATCATCAATCTTGTGCTGTAGAAAGTAGGAAATTTCCCCTCGTTGAACTCGAGAATGCATTCGTTATGTATGGCAATTGCGCGTTCCAAAAGGTCAGTCGCACTGTTTCACGCGTGTCTAATAATTTTAAAATATAGCTATTTTATGAACAATGTCAATAGTTTGAGGCTAGAAGTTCGTTATCATTCATTTGTGGCCCATCTAAATGGTTATTCTGATTCGAGAATTAAACTATAACCTATGACGACGAAAATGATGATAGTCCATTATTGACCTAATTTATATTGATCCTTTTGGCCTTGGAAATTTATGGATTTGCTATTGGCGATTATTCAATAATTACCGCGGTGTCATAAATAAATCAGCTGCATGAAATTTAAATGCGACGTGCTAGCGTCTCGCAATTTTCCCGAGAAAGCAATTATTTTGGTAACGTTTTATTTTCCTCCTATAGACGGTCAGAAGAGTATTGCTACTGAATAGAAGATTTACGTTGCCAAAATAATTGCGTTCTCACGAAAATCGCGAGACCGCTAGCACGTCACGTTTAAATTCAGTCGAATTTATGCGACTGTGAATAACCTGAAATAATCAAGAGCCTGCCCTCTGGACTGCGGAGGATAGAGTAACCGTCATGATCAGACGGTACAACGTCTGAAATGTGTGTTCGTTTTATTAGACGAAGCTTAAATTATTTTTTTGTAGTTTTATTATAATCTTCTCGCTTCAGCATATTTCTAGTTTGTTTATATGCAAAACAAAAATCGTCTAAATTAAATTTGTCGTATGAAACGCAGGCGCGTAGTAAAAATTGTCGCGCCAGTCTACATGGGGGAAATATTTAGTTGAGCTAAAATTCGTCATTGCTGTTGAAACAGCCCCTCATAAACGACTGACCGGAACGAAACAGCTATTTCTTTTAAGAAATAGTTTCTTGTTGGTTCTATAATAAAGCTTGAACTCGATATAAAACAATATAAATGTTGCGATCTAACAAAGTCAAAGGGATGACTATTTTGATACTCGAAACTGCTTTTGCGAGTTCTAAAACGCCTCAGCATACGTACGGCTAAAACAATTGATGAGTATATGTAGTCGAGTCAGACGTAAGCGACAGTTTTCATCTTTCAGTGAGTTAACGGTCCGAAGAAACACACGTCGCATATAGTGGAGTTGGATAAATAATGAAGACTGTGCTGAGATTACTATAGAAACTAAGGGAGCGTTCATAATTTATTTAGTGCTGTAAGAGAAGGATATGGTGAATTTTACGTAATTCTTGAATAATTTTAAATATCACCTTTTTATTAAATTTCTTGACTGGAAGTTAGCGTCTAAAACAAACTAAACTAAACTAACTTTATCATAAGATCCAGTAAGGGCCATCCCTCATTGACCAGTATTATTCGGAGGTCTATAATTATCACGTAGAATTCACAGCTTTGTCCCAACATTAGTGCCGTAACAATCGTTAAAATCTATAAGATACATCTTAAAAAGTTACAAGCATACCTCGCACGCTTCCAGAGAAAGGATAAAATAACGCCACCAAAATATTGATCAAAATCGCTAAATTCATCGTAATTCGTTCCCATAGCAACATCTGGTTGCTTATCCAAAACAGCATCTTAGTTTCTGGGGAAAAAATCAATATTTTTTAACTTGGTGCATGTGAATACAAGAATTGAAAAGTAGTATACACTTTGACCTAGCTATGTAGTTAAAAAGTTACGAAATGCGCATTGCACACATTCATCGAGAGCATGCGCATTATCCCAAACATAAACTGAATTAAAATTAATGCAAATTCTCCCACGCTCACGTATTTAAAGTTTGCATCACGTTATGTACACCGTAAATAACAGTTCAAGTTCATCCACGTTTCCATGCAGTACTGAAACGTAATATGTTATAATCTTTTAGAAAAGAAAAATTTCGAGTGTAAGAATACATATGACATTTTAAGACTAAGCTGGGGCCAGTTGCAAAAAAATCAAGGCTGCGACCTTGCGATGCTAGTGCAGTGCTCTGACAACTAAGCGACGTTAATAAAATTTAGTCAATTAGCTTAGACATATTCTTAGAACATGTAGTTTAACCGAATGAAATGCCAAATTTTGCTTTTAATACACTCAATTCTTAAATTACCACCACTTAGCTTATTGCAAGAACTCGCAACACTGAGGTCTTGGCAACGGATTGCGCAACTCAGTGGTAAGAGCACTGCCCTAGAATTGCAAGGTCGCGAGTTCCTGCCAGAAGGCCTTGACATTGCATTTTCGCACTGGTTCAATTTCGTCTTTAAATTTTAGCAATCGAAATCTTCCATAACCAAAAATCCCTAGAACATGCATACAGTTTAATCGAATGAAATGCCAAATATAAATTGATATTGTGTTATTACTAACGAATGGTCAAAAATGCGGGTGCTGTTTATGTAGTGTATAGACCCTTTTAATAAGTGCAGAGTACGTCATTTTCCGCCATTTTGAATGCTATTGAAAATATACAAAAGATAAGATAATAAACAAAGTTCAAAATAATTCAAAAGAAAAATTGAAAAGAAATTGACGTAATCGGGTGAAAATAACGTATGCTTATTAAAAAGGTCTTTTGTAAGAAATAAAGACAAGTATGGATGAACTCAACCACTGATATACGATTAACACGAAGTTAGGAGAAAAATCACTCCAAACTAATATCTTTTAATATCAAAATTAACTGTGAGATGGGAGGGTTTCGTGAGTATGGCAGTGTTTAAAACATTCTTATTGCGCATTTCAATAAATCTGGTTAAAATATTTACTTAATTGGTTATTAAACTCACCTCGTAGTTCTTTTTGCCATTTCATTTCGTTATATAAATCATCACTCCTCGCAAAAAAATCTGACACCTGGATAAAAAATAAATGTTTTAGAATGTTAAGGGATGTTCATAAACGAAGCCCGACCAAAATATGGAACATCACATCATTTAATAAGGACTATTCTAATTACGACTTCCAAAAGACAATGTTGGTGCAAAAATACTATGATCATCACCATATATTGATTTATCGTCATCACCACGACCAAGAACAGCACCAGCGCCACCATAACCACCACTACCGCTACCACCACTACAACCACTACCACAACCACCACTACCACCGCCACAACCACTACCACCGCCACCACCACCACCACTACCACCATCACCACCTCCAACAACAACAACGTGAGAAGTCGTATACCTTGCTTCCATGTTCATCTCGTTCTGTGGTCTTAAAAACCTCATGTTTACTACTTTCTGTAAGGTACTCGCAAATTTGTGGAACTGGATAAACGAGCTGTTCTATCACTCTATCAGCACGGACAATCTGAAATAATTATATCCATTTCAAAAATAGTAGCAGGATAAAACAAACATGTTTATTCTTGCTTTGCTTGGCTTGGGTTCCTGTGTCTCGTGTCCAGACCTCTTCGCCGCGTTATGTATGGTCAACAATAATCGAGATTTGTGAAAAATTCCGTCCAGATGTTCATTTATGAACAATGGATTTATGACGTTTTGTGACGTAGCGTTTTACGGCCAATGAATGGCTCGATATTTGGCTCGAGTCGATTTGAACACGTTTGATTTGAAGCTCGATCGTCCATGGAATGATCGAACGTGGTTCATCAGTTCACTCAATATTGTCAGACGTCAGTGAGGAACGTTTGAAATTTGTCAACACCACGACGGCGATGGGTTTTCTGAACTGGAAATGCTGGAGAGTTTATCTTGTCGAGGTAAGATATCAGTTTCTACAACTGACAACTGAGTTTCTTGGTAGGAGATCTCACGATTGTTTTCTTTTATTTTTAGGTGTATATTGGTGCCTGTGGATTCATTGTGTTTGCACTGATCAGCATTCTGTTCCGACGCTACTATCTGCGCGTGTGTATTTTTACTTATACAAAGTCTGCAAAATAATCTGATGGGCTCTATGGTATACCATGCTGTAAGATATTATTAAAGCTCCAGATTTGGCAAAACATATTAAGCACTTGGAATTGCATTGACAGTTTTTGCCACAGCATTAGAGCAAGAGGCATGATTTTAATATTTGTATATTAATTGTGTGTGTATCCTGTCAAAACCCTTGCCATATCATGTCAAGCGATGAGTTATAGTAACTTGTGGTTTTCAATCTTAGGTATAATTTAAAAATATGGAAGAGATGTGTAAATACTCTGTCTATAGATGAGTTCAAGGTTACGGCCGCCATATTGAAAAGGGGGCAAAGAGTCTGGGGTGAGCGCGGTCAAAGGGGGCGAACGCCATATATTTTCATATGTAAACTTCACGATTTTTGATCAGTGGGTGAATGGTTTACGCTTGGTTTGAACGATTTCGGGTCCGTATCGTTTTGTAATTTCTGTAATACTTCAAGCAAGCATGGGGAAAGCTTTGTATGTTATTTTGGAAGGCTTGGAGGACTCTTAAGCCTAGTTTACACGAGCAATTTTTCCTTGACAAGTTTTTCCTTGACAAGTCTCCTTGTTGAAAAGCTGGCATGCCAGCTTTTCAAAAGGGTGACTTGTCAAGGAAAAACTTGCCATGTTTCCTCATACACACGGGCAAATAAAACTTGTCAAGTTGAAAATTGCTAAAGAAAAATTGCCCATGTAAACTAGGCTTAAAAGAAATCGCCATGGTTTGTTGAGGAATTGTATGTACACGCGCCTATTGATACAGAGAGAGGAGCGATGAACAAGCCAATTTACGAGCAGGTATTCTAAATGTTAGTGATAGATTGCACTTTTAAGGACGGGAACTGAACCTAGAGAGTTTAGAATAATATTTTCATGACAAAATCAGTGAAGCGCACGCATATGATTCCTCAAGAAACCATCTCGATTTCTTTTAGAATCCTCCAAGCCTTCCAAAATAACATACAAAGCTTTCCCCATCTTTCCTTGACGTATTACAGAAATTACAAAACGATACGGACCCGAAATCGTTCAAAACAAGCGTAAACCAATCACCCACTGATCAAAAATCGTGAAGTTTACATATGAAAATATATGCGTTTGTCCCCTTTGACCGCGCTCGCTCTAGACTCTTTGCCCCGTTTTCAATATGGCGGCCATAACCTTGAACTCGTCTATTGTAAATAATATTAAATTTTTGGACCTTCCAGCCTCCCTCGCAGGCAACTCTAGGGTGGGCTCTTATGATAAAGTGGTGAGAGAGGGCCAACGTATTTGGAGTGGGCAAACCTGGGTGGAGTGGGCAACCTCGGATGGAGTGGGCAAACTCGGATGGAGTGGGCAAACTTGGGTGGAGTGGGCACACTTGGGTGGAGTGGGCACACTTGGGTGGAGTGGGCACACTTGGGTGGAGTGGGCACACTTGGGTGGAGTGGGCAAGGGGGGTGTCACATTGGCCATCGAATGCACAGAGTTGCCTATGGAGTAGGTTAAAGGTTTTTGTACCATTTGAGGCAGTACTTCACTTGCGATAGTAACTTCTAGCATTAACTTAATATCCATTTCACAATGACTCAATGAGTCTCGGAGGACAACTCACAAATGTAAAACAAAAATGATTACTCATCCATGAGCCTGTGTCCTAGACACTCGCGGGGGCAGAATGAGAGAAAGCTGAGTCGACAGCAACAAATTTCGTGTTTTTAAATCGATTCTTATCGCTTATAATTTAGAAACGCTTATAACAGAACATTCGCAAAAATATTGCGAATGTTCTGAGTTACTGAGAAAAAAATCAGGAAACTTAATTATAAGGACAAATTACAAAACAGGTAAAGGAAACCATATGAAAAGAAGGGTAATACAGCCAACATTCGACATTGCTCTAGATTTTCCTCATTATTTTGTGTTGTAGACATTTCTGGCTCTACGGTCGACCATATCCATTTATGCATAGATAATGGAAGGGGAACTGGATAGGAAACTTACGAAACCGGAAACGATGTTTGCACAACTTGCTATGGTAATTCTACGCTTATAAGCGGGCAATGCACCTAACGGGTGGTCCCACATGGCTAAAATCAGACACTGCTGAACTTAAGTGATATTACACTTTTGTCTAATTTCAGCAATACGTGCATTAGCTGCTTATAAGTGTGTAATTACCATAGCAAGTTGTGCAAACAACGTTTCCGGTTCTTTAACCTCGTTTGAAGTTTCCTATCCAGTTCCCCTTCCAATTATCTATGATTTATGTATAGACCGTTTTATTAAGTGCAGAGTACGTCATTTTCCGCACTTGACTTGAATTCTATTCAAAATATACAAAAGCTAAGACAATAAACGAAATTGAAAAGAATTCAAAAGAAAAATTGAAAAGAATTTGACGTCATAGGGTGAAAACTACGTATTGTATACTTATTACAAGGGTCTATAAGCGGTAATTTCGTCTCTTCTGCATAAAATGCTTCAAAACCAAATGAGGACATTGAAATGGATATTACAATAACATGACATCTCAATTTACCTCAATATGTGCTGTGTGTCGATAATAATATTCCAGAGCATCACCTGATTCTTCATCTCCACCTGAGCTGGGAGGTGGCTTCAACAGACAAGCTAATTCTTTACTGTATCGAGAAAGCTGTTAAGGAGTTTGAAAAGCAAATATTAAAATATAAGCGAGACACCACTTTATTTTAATTCTTATTCTCCACAAAAACTATGCAGGACGCGGGGACTAAAGTTGTGGATTTAACGAACGAATCTTTTTTTTTTTTTATGAAAGACTTTTTTTTAATTGAAAGACTGTTACGCTTGCTTAAATGCCTAAACTAATAAGTTGTAATGGGACACAGTTTAATTAGAAAAGTAACTACGAGAAGTGCTAACATTTTTACTTCGAATATTTCTAGCAGTATCATCTGCTCATCATCAGCGTGATGATGAGTGGAGGGTGCTACTTGAAATATTCAAAGTAAAAAATGTTACCACTTCTCGTAATTACTCGAAAAAGTATAGTGGGAGAAAAAATTACTCGGTCTAGGTTTCGGTTGTTGTTGTGTTTTTTTTGTTGTTGTTGTTTTTTGTTTTGTTTTTTGGGGTTGTTGTTGTTTTGAGTTGGGTTTTTTTGGGGGGGCGTCCAAAAAATGGGGGGTTAACTGGGCACACGCGATTGATTAGGATCTCACTTTGGTTTTGAAACTCGCGTAAACTGAATGTACAAAGAAGAATTGATTAAGTTTAGATGTAAACGAATCCTAACGTTGATTAAAATCTATTTTACACGAGTCAGTCCGGTTAGCCTGGCTCATGTAAACAGCCCCAAATATGCAAATTATGGATAACAAACACAAAGAAAGTTCGTTCATGAAGACAGAATGGACGAGTTGCAAAAGACACGGGAATATGCATGTTGTGTTTACATCAGTGCATTTATAAATACATTGGTGGAAGCTGACCTGAAGAGATACAAGAAACAAACGCCACAGTACATCAAAAAACGTATATACTATTTACTGAGTAACAACAACTACAAAACGCAAGTAATAATCACCGAATAATGCAAAATATGAACATGTTGAACTGTTGGTATGTCTAGATTTCATGTAGGTGTCGTATTACATTTGACAGTGATTTGGAAATGTGTGTTTCAAAACATGTTTAAATATTTTCTGTTTGCTCGATATAAACAAATTTTATATCGAAAGGATATAAACAGATTATTTTATATCGAAATGA
Organism: Corallium rubrum; assembly: GCA_964035015.1. Taxonomy (NCBI): domain Eukaryota; kingdom Metazoa; phylum Cnidaria; class Anthozoa; order Scleralcyonacea; family Coralliidae; genus Corallium; species Corallium rubrum. The sequence goes on from OZ035997.1 coordinate 32,325,672, forward strand.
TCACTTGAATGTCCCGAATCCAGTACTGTATGTTTTGTTACTGAAAGTATTTAGATCGCCGTTGTTATTCGGGAGAAGGGACTTGTTTACATGCATCACCTTTACTCACCTTTACATGCATAAGCAAACTCTTTATGTACCACTGTACTTCATATAAGACCATATATAGAAGACCTCGTTCGATTTGTCAAAAATTATGCATTGTCGTAATTTTAAATTTTAATACTCGCAAATCGATAATTTAAAAGTACCTCTAACAAAAAATTATTGCTTGATTTGATGAAAGTACTATTAAAATAATGGGGAATACAATTTACAGCTTTTCCACATTTCACCTGGTTCTTGAGATATTTAGACTTACGTGATATTCAAATGCGATAACTTATAACTCGTTATTATCTAATTAACATATTCGAAAAGCATCTATACCTTTAAAATTATTGAACAAAATCACTTGTAATTTGTCTTTGATGTTCAGTTTCATGAACGATAACAATATCCAAAGTTTCAGGTGATTTCGTTCAATAATTTCAAAAATAGACAAGAATTTCGAATATGTTAATTAGAAAAAAACGAGCCATAAGTTATCTCATTTGAATATCACATACGTCTAAATACCTCAAGAACTAGGTGAAATATGGAAAAGCTGTAAATTGATATTCCACATTATTTTATGAGCACTTTCAAATCAAGGAAAGATAACTTTCGTGTCATGTCACCTTTAAAATAAAAGTTTACAAAAAGTTTACGATACGATACATAAAAGACAGTAGTAAATGAGAACCGAGACAATCTTCACTTTAGTGACTTACTTGATGAGCTAAAATGTAAATATTATGACCGACATCAACAGGTGAAATCTCAAATTCCTGATTGTTATTGAAGCCCTCTTGATTGTAAGTTTTCCTGCATGCCTCCATCTAAAAATACCATATTTAGAAAATAACTCATCACAGTCAAATATGGGATGTGGGATATATCATACTGCTAGTAAACACGCTCGCAAAATATTTTGTCTAATTCAAACAATCCCTGCGCTACAGATTAATCGGTGATAGTAAGCTTTATAAGCCTCATACATTAAAAAATAAATTCTGAACTCAATATTCAAGTCCAACACTTTAACACTATATATTTATAACTTATAATTCTTTCACTTTTTCCTTGTTATGTTTATTTCTTAGCTTTTTGCCTTTTACTGCGTAATTGTTGTATCATGTAATTATCTGTCTATACACTTAGTTTATCTTATTAACTAAACTCATTAGAGTTAAATTCTTTAATTAACATATCGTATCATGCACATACGTTTATCTGCGTGTAAGGAACTAAATCGTTTAGGTATTTTAATGAATTTTGTCTCCGTTATAATTTTGAATTTGAATTTTATAATCCCTTATGCATTGTATATATACATTGACACTTGTATGTAACTATAAACATAGTCAATCGAGATATGGTCTGGAAACTCAGCTAAAGTCTTTGGTCTATCTTTTTGTTCGCCTTTATGCATTTTTGTGCACGGTGCACGGTCACTGAACACATTGTATTTTAGTATAATAAACGAATTGTCCAATAGCAACGTTTCGGTTCAATCCCTCAACCGTGCTATTTAAATATTAATAAACCAAAAACAAAGGATGTGCACGGTGTAAGGTACGGTTCAACGTAAA
>OZ035997.1:32332344-32614844 GCA_964035015.1 Corallium rubrum
TATTTGTCGAGTAGACTAACAACTAGACGAACACCGAGAAAGCTTTTTAACAAGGTTTCTAATTTTCAGAATAGGCGCATCATACCAACGGTGAAGTTGTGGTGAGGGTAATGCCCCCGAAAACCCCTGATTTAATTAATAACTTATTGATTGATTGAGACGAGGTCTTTACGACAAAATTATCTTGCCCTGATCTTTCAGTGCAGACCAAGCGATATAAAGGAGCAAAGTTTGTGTAAACGTAGCCTAAGGGCAAGAAATTTTACTGTAAAGACCGACCAAGGCGAGGATAATTATGATTAAAGTGCTTATGAAATAAAAATTAAGTCTGTTTTATTTGAAAGACGGCTGCAGAGATCTCCGAGATCTTGTTACTTACCTGCAGATCGCGGTTATGATTCTCACAAGCAAGTTGCAAAAATCTCATCACTGGTTTCATCAACATAACTTCATTAGAAGACACGCTTGACTCGACAGTTACTGGTGAAGATTTTGCTACTGTGGATCTATTTTCTGAAGCTAAACCAGTTTTATTTAATTCTGTATCTCCATCAGTTTGTCGACTGCGTCGAACTACAGCATAAGCTCGAGTGGTCTGACTAGCAGCATCTGCCAATTGATCCTTAACTTCCTCGCTCATGTTCAGATAAGAAGGCAGTGCATGTAAACCTATATACACACACCATGAAAATATAACAGAAACATTAATATTCAATTTTCGTACAGTGGTGTATTTTGTGAGTTCTACTTGGGTGTTTTGTTATGGCAACGCTCAGTCAAGCTTTATTCGCCGTACATTAATTTTATTAAGCATGGAATAAAGCACGGTTGCCGAATTTTTGAAATTCTGAAGCCATGTCAAAAATATAAAAGATTGAATAGCTTGAAATACAGTATTACCATGTCTTAAGGTAGCTAAAGATGGACAGGGTACAAGGTAGAATGTATGTGTAATGTATAATACCGGGTGGTACAAAACAGTGCATTAAATTTGAAACGCAATAGGTTCTCAAAAAATTATTAAAAATTGCACTTTTTCCCCCAAATTGTAACATTTTAGGCAATAACTTGTTAAACAAATAATCACAAACAGATATAAAGTTATTGTGCATTGTTTTTCTCTCTAATATTACAGCTAATTGAAATATAACATAAACCAAATTGTTCAAAATTCGATCACGAATTGACGTCAAATATCACAATTTGCCCCAAATTTAAAAAAATCAAAAATAATTATTGGAATTCGAAATGACGTCAATAAAACAATGCAGAAAACTTGCGTTTTGCCAAGGTTTAAGCCGCCCTTAGTATAATTCCAGGGGTAAATTCAAAGATTCTTGCATTTTGATTGGTTCACTGCGCATCACAAGAAATTGTGTGTCAAAAGTAGTTTTGGAGGAGAGACTGGTATTTATTCAAAACAGCACTGACTTTAGAATTTGTTGATTTTAGAATGAGAATGATTTTTCAAAATGGGGTCTGTAGTTTTTGAACCAAACAAAGGAGCACAATACTGGACAAATTATATATACTGAGATGCTGTTCACATCAAATATCATAAAAACAAAACTTTGTAAAGGTGAGGAAGTATATTTTTTATAATTCTTCGTATTTTGTAGTAGGTTAATTTTCGTGAGGTTTTGGTCGTAGCGACGTTTTCGAAAACTTCATTTTCTAAAGACTTTTAAGTGCATAAAAGTCCGTAACACAAAAGTCAAAACACCAGAATAAAAGTCGTTTCAGCTTACATATTTGAATGTCTGTACACGTTCAGTTCCAAACTAGGATGTTGTTTACTTTTTTTTTTATTATTTACTGACAAAGACTGTGCCTTGCGAACATCGATTGCGAATAAACAGAATCACCACTGGTGTGCCCTATTCGGAGAACATTCTTGATTTTGTTTTCTAATTAATAAAATTAACGTGATACGCCATTGTATTCTTACGTGATTTAATTGATCAGTTGCTTAGTTTATAAATGACGTGAGCCAACAACTTGTTGTCATTGCTCTGATGAAGGCCTGAGTCAACAGGCCGAAAGCTTAGCAAAGAAACATTTTACGTGGTGTTTCCACAAAACTTATTTATATTATATAGAATCACCACTGTTAAAATGAAAGCAGTTGATTAAAATCTTTTGTTTCAACTTTACTTGTTTTTCATCGATCTCTGAAATTAACTAAAACTTTGCGGCTCAGTAAATATTTAACAATTAGTCACCGAAGTCGAGGTGACTATTGGTGAATATTACACCGATAGTCACCGAGACTGAGGTGGCTAATTGTTTTAGTATTTTTGTTTGAAACAAAAACTCAGTTTAAACAACTGCTTTCATTTTAATAGTGGTGATTCTGTTTATTCACAGATGATGTTAGCAAGCCAGTCTTTGTCAGTAAACAATTTCAAAAAAAAGAGTAAACAACATCCTACTTTGGAATTGAATTTGTACATACATTCAAATATATGCTAAAAAGACTTTTATTCTGGTGTTTTGGATCCTGTGCTACGGCTTAATTCATGTTCAATATGTTCTTCACTCATGACGAAGTTTTCGAAAACATCGCTACGACCAAAACATACAAAATATACGCAGAATTATAGAAAATATACTTGCTTACCTTTATAAAGTTTTGTTTTTACGATATTTGATATGTACAACAACTCAGTGATAAATATTTTCAGTATTACGCTCTTTTGTTTGTCTCAAAAACTACAGACACAATTTTGAAAAAAAATATCAACAGTTCAATGAATCGACAAATTCTAAAATCTCATACTTCAAAATGACAACTCCGAGGGGGAGACTGAAACGAATAAAGTCAGTGCAGTGTTGAATAAGTACCAGTCTCTTTTCCAAAACTACTTTTGAAGAACAATTTCTTGTGATGCAATAGTCACCGCGCTGGGCGGTGACTATTATTCACCGCTGAGCGGACCAATCAGAAAGCTGGAAAGCCTCTTTTCCACTATGAAATTATACTAATCAACGATAGTCACCTCGACTTCATGACCAATTGTTAAATATTTAACATGCAAATAGATTCCATTTTTCCGTTGTCTGTTCAATTATAGGTGCACAGATGACACAACGTGGTAAGAACAAAAAAGTGGCCCACGATGTTCTTACCACGTTACGTCTTCTGTACATCCATAACTGAACAAAAAATAGGTACGCAATGCGTACATGTGACTACCGCTGTTAAGCACAGACTGAGAGATATTAAAGGCTTTCAACATATTCAAGGCTTTAAGTTTCCCAACAGTTCACAATAGCTTTCCAACAATTTATCAAAATGTACAATTGAGTGACACTTAGACATCAGATCATAGAATATTTTAGTACTTCACCAGAAGTGCAATTTCCACCCACATCATTGAAGATTATGTCCACACACATGTTGCCTTGCACGTCTCAAGCATTGCCATTCATCACCATTTTTATTTTTACGCTATCCTGGCATCTCAATCAGCATTATCGCATCACCATCACTCACCATCCTCGTAAGTCCAACAAAAACTTCGACAGTCAAAACTCAAAAGTGCGAGTGGAACTTACCAGGATGGCGTAGGATGGCACAATTCTTATTGAAATAAAAGACATGTTTTCACAAGAGTCAGACTTCTGGTGTATCTACTATTCTGTTATCAGATCGCTGGAGCAGCTCTGGTGTGTACAAACTTTGGTTTCTTTTATATTTCATTATACAAGATATTGAACAACACCTAAAACAAATAAAACAAACACCAAGTCAAGGTTTTGTAATGTCTACGTAACAGTCAACATATTTTGTCAGCATAAAATTTTCTTATATACATGTATATAGTGTAAATACAGGGCACTGTGATATATACTTCTCAAATTATCAATAATTCATAAGCCAAACACATAGGAAAATCATAAGCGAGACAAAGGTTTGATATGTGATGAAACGCTTGCATAGATTAAGCCAACTTTTACCTGAAACCTGTCCTAAAATACTGATTCATTTGAGAACTGATTCATTTCCCGATTTGTTTGATCTTGAAACACTCGAAAGTCTATAATAATTATCAAAACACCTAGCTGGAAGTTGGTTAAAACCCAAGACTTTGGTGTATACTGGCAGTTTCTCCGATAAAAGAAGAAGAGCTTTAATAAACGTGGCTTTGAGATAATTTGTTTCCTATCAAGTATCATGCAGATAACGTGATAAACAAACGTCATAGTTTTGAAACTACTTCTTACCTTGTATAAACTGATCGACGACAGAAACCGTTCCAAGAAGAAAAGATTTGCAAAGTCATAACACTTTTCAGAAACTGTCATCGAGAGGATGAGAAAGAAGCCATAATGCAAAGACGAGATTCACTTTTATAGTTTATTCTCCCATGTTTATTCCCCACGAAAACAACTCGAGTACTTCTCGAATACCTGACGATCTTCTCGACTATATGGCGATCGTGCCGAATATCTGGCGATAGCTATCGAGTATGACGTAAGTGCGGTCCATGACAAGCAAGCAAGCACTCAAGCAAGATTGCGCCGACATAGTGGCTCCCCCTGACAGGTCAGCGGTAGTCACAAAAAATGGAATCTATTTGTTTTATACAATATAAAAATTTAAAGTAATATTGGGCATTTCACTCGATTACATAGCGTGTTCTGAGGATTTGGGTGAATTTTCCTTCACCCAAATTCCTCATAAAAATTTAAAGGTCTTTATCGAAACTCTTGCGGGATTTTTGAACATAAAGAAGGAAAAAAGAAACTCAGCTGACGTGATCTGAAGTGTCCATGTGTCTGTCCTCTAATAGATCATGGCCAACAACCAGTGAAAACACGCATAGCAACCAGGGTATTGTATAAAGATAACTTGGACACGTTGTCTAATTATTAGATATTGAATCCATACCTGTTCCGAACGTCCCTCGTCTACCAGTTGACGACTTTCTTCTCTTTTCTGATGTACTGTCTTTAGCAGCACTATCATCTGATCGGACACCTGCGCTTTCAGCAATGACAGTCATGTTGTTCTTGATGGCCAGATCAGCTTCTTTCATTTTATCATGAACGGTTTGGAAAAACGCTTCAGACTTCCCATTCATGAAACGGCCATAAAACGATTTCTGGAATAAATCATAAATTTAGTAAGTTGTAGTCTGTACCAAGTGAAATCTTTGGGAACTGCGAAAATTGTGGATTTAATATTTAAAGCAAGAGAAAGAGTATTTCAAAAAAATTGGGTTGGTTGAAATATATGAACTGAGTTTCTTAAAATTGTTTTTTGTAAAAGGGGAAGTTTGGCAGATGGCTCATGAATTATTGAGTTAAACATAAAAAAAGTAATTCTTATCTCTTATCTCATGACACACCCCTTGTTTGTTTGTTTGTTGTTTTTTGAGTTTTTTGGGGGGTTTTGTTGGGGGGTGGGGGGTGGGGGGTGGGGGGTGGGGTGGGGGTGGGTGGGGGGGGTGGGGTTATTTATTTATTTTGCCCATAGAAAGTAATTTGTCTAATATATTTCTAACGTTTCTTTAAGTTACATTAGGCCTAGGGATCTACTAGAAACCTTATCAAGCTTATCAAAATACATACAGAAAAATATAAGAATGTTAAACTTGTTATTTCATTTATGAGGTATATACTAAAACAATTATTCACCTCAATGTCCGTGAATAGTGTAGAGATCCCAGCACTATTCACCTCCACTTCGGTGAATAATTGTTAAATATACTGAATAATTTTTTGCTGCACTAAAGTTATCTCCATAGCCTCCTTTTAATTCAACACCGTTCGACCCTACAAGCTGAAAAACAACAAAGTAAATAAAATATACTCAAGCAATAAATGGGGAAAATATGTTAGAAATTTACCTGAATCAAACTATTTCCTCCGTCAAGCAACGAGATCGCCAGTTTGATGCATTCCACAAACACATTATGACTCGGTTTCTGCATAATTATATCAATAACCAAGTCTGTGGCACCACAAGTGTTGAGTTGACATTGCATATCAAATAACGTAACACCAGCTCGTTGAAGCAAACGGGCTTCGCCTCCTTCAGATGAGTTACTTAAAAATCTTTTAGAATTCGGCGATTTATCCTCCACTGCTATGGCTATTTTCGAATAGTTCTCTCCGAAGTAACGTTTCAATAATAATATTCTTAAATTATCTGCCTATATAAAATAGCAAAAATAAACTCTTTTTAGTTTCGGTCAAAATGGAAATACCTTCCCACTTCCACTTCTGTAGTTGGTGTGTATTACTGTATTTCTGTAGCTGCTATACTGAAGCGCGAGGAAAGTCTAGTGATAAAAGTGGCCAATTCGTGATGTATATTCGTCTGTTGGTATCCATTTGGGATAAACATCCATTGTATTATGATTAAATGCCTAAATCATAGTATTTTTGCACAGTTTTCAAAAAAAAAAAATTCTCAGGCTTCGGTAGCGGCTACAGAAATACACCAATACGCAACGAACTACAGAAGAAGTGGGAAGGTATTTCCATTTTGACTGTAAAGGCATAGTGTCACATTGTTAAAATTATTATTCTAAATTAAATGCTATTATCTAAATTTGTTTAGTCTGAATAAGTCCGTCCGTCCGTGTTCTCAACCTCCCGCCTTCCCATGCACTCTCTGTCCCTCCCTAACCCCATGCACGCATTAGAAAAACTCATGTTATTTTACCTTCCGCCCAAATCGCGTTTCTCTATCCACCATGTTTCTCAAATGTTGTAAAATATCTATACATAAACCTTCTTCATCTTCAACAAGACGTTTCGTGTGTTTTATTAACCTAAGTTGTTTAAAAAATACATATTTCAGTTGCAGTGGCCTAAGTGGTTATGAAGAATAAGCAAGGGGTAAACAGTAATATAAGGTACACGCGTAAAAAGGGAAGTGTAACAATAGAAAACAAACCTTGTTATAAAGCCACCTTTTTCCGACTTCATTCTAGCTCCTGAATTAGGTGGGAACATGAGCTCTGGTCTATACAAGATGTCGACCAATACTGACTTTTCAGCTTGGATTAAAGGACGAAGTTGTTCTTCCAATAAGCAAACTATATCCTGAAATAAATTATCTAAAGCTAAGAGACATTTAGGGAAGAACTACATCGATACATAGCTAAAGGTAAGTACAACAGCAACGACGACAACAACAACAACAACAACAACAACAACAACAACAACAACAACAACAACAACAACAACAACAACAACAACAACAACAACAACAACAACAACAACAACAACAACAACAACAACAACAACAACAACAACAACAACAACAACAACAACAACAACAACACAAAATAATTCCTTCACTCAGCGTAAGAACACTGGTATGAAACTGCCATGATGGGAATGTATATGTAGAAAGATTATCAAACATACATAGATACTAAATGCATAGACAGCTCAAAGAGACGAACACAATGAGGCTGTCTCTCCAATTACTATAATACGTCATGTTAACAACTTTTTGAATTTACATTTAACGTAGCGAAATAGTAGTTATAAACCATAAACCACGTAGCTTGGCTTTACAGCTGTAGTAAATATTAAAATACTCATTAATAATTCATGACGAAAATTCAAAAGAAATTAATGTTTAAACAGTTGTTGTAAATCGGATACAGCATTGATTAATAAAACATCAATGCTGTATCCGATTTACAGCATACTAATTAGGACCCATTGGCTCAAATTGAGCGTTTTCCTTGTTTAAATAATTTGTTTTTGCCTTTTCTACGACTGTTAAACAAAGTATTCATGATATAAACTCATCGTAGTTTAAGATCTTCGGCTCGCCATTGTCAATCCCATACAGTTCGGCCGCTCATATTGTATCTATTACTTAAAACTAAAAAAATCTCCTTGATTTTATTAGTAAGATTTTATTAGGTAAAGTTTCAGAAACACTTCTACATCACAAACCAATATTCATAAAATACCCCCTTCATTTTCTTATTTCACTAACCTGAAGACCTTCGATGATATTTCTATAATCTTTGGAAACCGGTTTTATCGATTCCCTCTTTTTCCCACGACTAAGCCACACACGAGTGCTTTTCATCATCACCACAGTAGTGTTGAACATTAAGTTAATTTGGGTTTCTAGGTCACCAGGAATGGCGATCGACCGAGTCTTAGCTGGAAAGAAAATTAAAACAATTGAAAGACTTCATCTGGGAACAACTATAGAGCACAAAATTTCATGAACATGATTGCATAATTAATTAAAAATTGCATGTTTTTTCGCGCAATTTGGAATAAATAGCCTTAGTTAGTTTTCCTCACGTCGTTCGGCCAATTTTATAATGTTCTTGGAAACTAATGGGTTATTCATCCCAAACTGCCCTCAAAAACATGGTACAAAATTGAAATTACATATATATGGTTTTTGGGAAACTTCAAAATAATAATTGTAATACCTAAAGGGGCCGTTCATAGGAGGCGGGCTAGCCTGGTTACCGAGATGACTTTATGTCACGAAAATCTTATTACGACTATTTGAGAAATACAAAATCATATAACGAAGAAAAAATGAGTTTGTTTTTCTGTAGGTATAGGTCACGGAGTATTATAATTCCTTTTTGTAGTCAAAGCCTCATATGAACAGCCCTATAGTCTACTCTTCGCCGCAACTCTTTAAAATTTTACTATCCGATACTACAAACATCCAATGTGACTATTAACATTTGTATTCATGTCGCCCATATTACCTGTGCGAATGTTGTCTCCAAACCTTTTCAAGTCAATTCAAGACGTTAAATTTTGCAATAAAAAAGTGAAAGTTTGAGCACTATGTATGTCGCAATTCGTTGTTGGAATTTACCTAATTGTTTAGTCAATTTATAGATAACTTTTTGTATCTGCTGCGAAGCAGATATATACATTGTCATCGAGTGTGTAAGTCCGTAAGTTATACACGAAGGCGCCACAAGTTTATGATATTTAAATGCAGAGGTACCCCAAAATTACACTTTAACGAAAACGATTTTAAACAAACGGATTTTTCTATTTAAATTTTAATTTGCTTAATTGTCCCTTATGTAGTTGAGTAGTCCGCAGTAGATACATGTACGATGCGTGGCTATTTTTTTATTAGGGTCGCACAAGACGAATTCAATTCAGACGAATTTAATTTGAATTAAAAGTAGAGTGCTGCGTAGGCAGTGTAGAAACAACAATCGAAATATAGTAAGGTTAGATATACTGCCGAAACAGAGAACGTAGGAGTCTAACGTTTCGAGCGAAAGGCCCTTCGTCAGAGAGAAACGTGAGAGAGAATTAACTTCGTCCGTAATGCGACGTAAATGCGACGTTGAGTTAAACGTCGAATTTCAGTCGAATTTAATTGTTTTTCTTGAATGTGTTGAGCCTGAAAACTATTCCTTGAAAAGATGGCGCCAAATAGTCACAGATAGAAGAGAAACATTTAATTTGAGTGTAACTCGAACCTGAGACGAATAATTTAATCGAGTTATACGTCGCAGTCGAATAAAATTCAAGCAATTAAATTCGTCTGAGTGGATTCGTCTATTGTGTGACGTTCAGCGCAGGCCTCATGTTACAATTGACCGTACCGAAAAATATGGCGACTTGTACATTTAATTACAATCCTTTGCATGCAGTAAATATTGTTTCTTGCAGTATTATTGGAAGATATGCTTTTAAAACGATGAACTTTGGTAGGAATGAAGTTCTTGCTTACTTAATGTATCTTAGCATGATAAACAACGTTTAGTTGCTATTTGAATGTATTTGAGGTCGCAAAGCATTGTGGTTAAATGTACCGCCGCCATCTTTTTTCGGTACCGTCAATTGTCGATTATATTGAATGCGATTTATTCTCCTTTACTCTTCTCTCTGACCATGGTATGAGGAGTAAGTGGGGTTGTGAGGTAAGTTACGACATAACTAAAGACTTTATTGCGTCTTGGTATTAAATACTTACATTAACATTTCATTTACAGTAACATACCTACATCACAGAGGACTTTTATACAATTTTCCACATTGTATTTCTGTGTTCCAGTCAGTGTGGAACATTGTGACAAGCGATACACACCTTGAAGAATTTTTACGAAAACCAGTTGACGCGCCTTAAATTGTAAAGACAATCTTTATTAAAATTTGATAAACGTTCTTACAAATCTATATTTTATAAAGGTCCAAGATACTATTACACTTGAAAACAAATAGAAAAAGACATTAAAACCGTTCGTTTAATTAATTCTACTTGGCTTTACAAGCTTTCCAATAAAGTTGTTCCTCTGAATTTCAACTAACGCATGCCTATAATTGCTAACCCCCACCCTCTCCCCCTTCCCACCCTCTCCCCCTTCCCATCCTCTCCCCCTTCCCCCCTCTCCCCCTTCCCACCCTCTCCCCCTTCCCACCCTCTCCCCCTTCCCACCCTCTCCCCCTTCCCACCCTCTCCCCCTTGTGAAATTAGGTTCAAGCATATGTTGTGGTCAGGTTCTATTAATTTCCATATGTAAAGCGGATACATCTTCGGAAAGGGGGTGCCTCACTCTATTGTTTACACGTTCATTTTGTTACATTATGCGCATGCTCGCACCTCATATATTCAATGTCCTAGAACCAACACCGCGGAAAACTGTCTGCGCATTTATTATGAAATCACTATGGCCGGAAAATGGCGGGTAGTTTGTGATGTCACTTTTCAAAACAAACGAATTTGGCCTGATGACATCTCTAAGGCGAGCAAGGGAAGTACAATGATTTACAATGATTATGATATTACAGGTTCACTTTTATCGTGGTTTCGCAGTTATCTTACAGGCAGATAGTAGATACCAAAGAGTCGCTCTAGAAAGTGCACTCTCCAACTGGCTTCCTGTGACATCCGGAGTGCCCCAGGGATCCATACTTGGACCGCTACTGTTCCTGGTCTATGCAAACGATGCTCCTGATTATATCAGTCTAATTCTGCAATTGCTCTTTATGCCGATGATACTAAGTTATATCGGCCCATTGATCAGCCTGACTCAAGTAGTCTCCTCAAAGGCGACTTAGACGCTTTGTATTTGATCAGGGCCTCCATTTTCCAGATTGGCGAAGAGGCGGGATGGGAAAGTCAGAGTAGGGAATTCGGATCTAACGAAATTGACTGGACCCGAATATTCTGGCCTAATCCACGCGCAAAATTATTGTATTTTGGTAACATGAATTGGTCAGAAAGATATACAGAGAATAATACATGGATGTGCGGAAATATGAAATTTATTTCGAGTGTTGACCAGGATATCTCACGAGTGACTCAGTGAGCGAAGCGAACGAGTAAGATATCTTGGTCAACACGAGAAATAAATTTGATATTTCCGCACATCCATGTATTGTTCTGTTTATTATGTAAATAAATTGTCCTATTGCCTTACAAAAATTGCATTAAACTATAATGCTGATTCAGCGATAATCGTCACTGTGAGATTATCATGAATAATATACACTTAATGTCTTTTCCCGAGGGAAACAGTTACTTTTGTTTTCCCGAGAGTCTTGATATTTCCCGAGACGAAGTCGAGAGAAACATCGAGACTCGAGGGAAAACAAAACTAACTGTTTCCCGAGGGATCAGACATTAAGTGTTTTGTTATATAGCTTGAGTTTCGCTGAATAACTTCGACGTTTATCAAGGGAAAGTACACAAAAGACAAACGCTAAGACTTACCAAAACATTTCGCCTGGCTCGGCCGTAATTTCACTTCAACCAAACAAATATGAGTCTCAGAACAAAAGAACAGCGATACATTTCTCCAGTTAATCTTCACACATGCTTTGAAGACTTTGAAGACCTATAAATATTCTTTTTTTCGTGCCAAACAAGCTTTTGTTTATAGGATACCCGATGCCGTGAAGAGTTCAAAGTTCTAGCGGTCAACAATTGAAAACTTATTCACCGAGCAGGCAATAAGTTCTCAATTATTGCCCGCTCGGTAGACATTGAAATTTAGCTAAGGTCATGTGACCACAAACTAACCAATGACAGTCATCGTTGTATCCAGCGAAACTCTAGCTGTATAACACACATGTGAGATTATCATTTTTATTAGAGGCGGAAAAATCAATAAAACACTCTATTTTATATAATAAATTATTATAATGGCTTAAGGGCTCCCCGACCACTTGCTGTTATTGAGGCAAAGGTAAACATGATTGTAAAAGCCCTCCAAGAGAGGTTGATTTGATTGGATTAATCGGAAATGATTGAGTCCCAGGCGTTCAACCAGCTTTGAGATTCTAGCCTCATTTCGTCGAATTTATATCCTCTGTCTCTGACACCCTATAACCAGATACTACCGATAAATTATCTCACTCGTTCAAATCTTGAGTACTTACATCAATTGTAGTGCTGCAGTCAGAAAATGGCGACGTAAAGAAGTTGGTAATGACCTCCATTATAGTAGAGGTGACATAATGTTCCAAAGCAAGATCAGGTTGTCTTCTGTCTGAACCATTTGTGCAAATCTAGAAAAAGATCAGACCATGACCTTGTAATATGTTCAAAATATCTCATTTCGTCTTTGTCATAAAATCCATGTATATCTTTATTCTTTAATCAACGTCTTGGGTACCACGGGCTGTCTATTTTTTAGGTTATGTTTTGTTTTATGCTCCTTTAAATTATCGTCTGACAATTGTTTCTTGTACTGTTTTAGTTCACAAAAGCACGTTATGGAGACAATCCGTTATAAGCCTCTTTTCCAGTCACCGCGTGAACAGGCTCGCGTGGCTCAGTCGCTGGAAGTACGTATTTGCATCTAGTTATAACTCAAAGAAAAAAATAAGCTATGTGCATGAGTTCATTTTAATTAGATGCAAGTACTCGCAGCTAAGTGTGACTCAGTTTCTGCGATGACTGCATGGAAAGAGGCCAGTTAGCCTAGTATTCAGGTGATTATTAATGTGTATTCCGACAGCAATGACTACAGACATTCTTTACTCAAATTTGGGTTTTTCAAATAATCATGCACTTTCACTAGACTTTGTTCTTCATGAACTTTTCACTATTCTTACCCTTGCCATGTCCAACAAAAAGTTATCAAACAAAGCCCAAATGTGGTGACTTGTATAAACTTCCTTCATTTCGACTTCTGTGTCCACATAACAATGAATAAGAAAGTCGATGTAGGCATCCTTTACCTAAAAAAAGATGAAAGGTCAAGTTAAAAAAGGGGACCACAGTAATGGGTTTAACTGTTGTGGTCGCACTGCCTACTTGTTGTATATATTTATTGTTAATATTTTTTTTCTCTGTACGTATAGGCAAAGTTCAATAAAAAAAATAAAATAAAATAAAAAACACAAAAAACATAGCCCATGTATCTGTACTATAGAGGAAAAAAAAGTTTAACCGGAATGTTTTTGGGACGCCCAATATAACAGTAACAGCCGAGTACAGTGCATCCGCTATTGATGGTCATCCTCCCTTTTCTTAGAAGTGATTGACTAACGAAACTTAATTTCGATTTACATGTATTTCCAAAGCAAAAACCGAATGTAATATCTAACAGCTGTAAAAACAAATATTTCGTATGTATGACAACGACAACTAATCGTCTAAAGGAACGAGGAAGACTGCAGTAGACATTACAGTTTACACGTTTTTTTAGAATTATATTTATAAGTAAACAGGGTGATATACATACAAAAAATAAGTGGTAGCCCAGACACTATAGGCCTTCTATTTTCCGTTTCTTTTTCTTTTTTCTCTTTATTCATGTGTCCTCCCCTCCCCCCCCCCCCCCCCCCCCCCAAAGCAAATATTTAGGGAACAAATGTCAATGGGCTTGCTGTATAGGTTGCGTCTTCATGTAACCTAGAAGAGGTCGTCGACCAAATTTTATAGAAATTGCGTTATTTCGTATTTATATTCAACTAACAAGAAATAATAACAAAAAACAAACTGATTTGGACTGGGTACAAGCTTGTAACCAAGCAAGCAATATAGCCAGACACGTGCAAATACGGCCGAGCAGTGAGCACTTCTTTATTCTCTCTTTCAGCAACGAAACAAACAAAGAAAGAAAGAAAGGAAGGCTTTGCTTGCTGGGAAGAGAATAGAGTGATACGATAGCGTGCATGTATAAAGAATAACATAGGAGAATAGTGAGAAATCTGCCTTTGTATAGAATTTCAGCGGTTTTCCTCACTATTCTCCATCATTACCTTCTACCGCAACACTCTACAGGTACAGACCTTATTCAAAAATGACCGCCGAATTAAAATTATATACATATAAATTAGCCCTTATGAACTCGTTTTCATGTGTGAAATTCAAAAGAATTTTTACTTTAAAACGAGGTCATAAGGGCTAATTTATATGCACATAAAATAATTCTAATTCGGCGGTCATTTTTGAATAAGGTCTATATCCTGCACTCACTGCACAACTCTACGTTACTACGTCAGCTCTATAAACCCAGTACCTTGGAAACCCGAAAGGACATCCTCCTTGACTCTTGGAATATATATCTTGACTTCAATTATTACTTACCTCGGGAATACAATCCGGATGAGTTGCAACTCTCACGATGTCGTCCAGGGATAGAAGACTGTGACATTTAATTTCTGTGTTAGCGTTCTTTCCTTCAGTACATGACGCCAAAAGTTTCACAAGATGTATGTGGTACAAGATGGGGTTTGATTCATCGTGATAATTTTTTTCTGATCTCATCATCTTCAGGAACTCCTCGTGCATTTTGCGTTCGTTAAAAAACAAAAGAACATCCTCTCCAGCATTCAGAAGCTAGATAAAATATAACATTCTAATTTTGTATGTTTTAATAAAATACAAAGTATTCAATAAGAGAGATTTAATAAAATAATTAAATACGAAAAAATTTGACTGCCCCAACGAGGAATCGAACCCAATTTTTTCATAACAAAGTTTTTCCATAATTTTTTAAAATTCTCCAACGTTTTCACTATCAGGACAGTCAGAGATTTTCAAATTTAAAAGAACAGTCAGGTTTTTCTTGTTATAAAATTTTGCACAAAAGTGTTGAGAAATTTAACCACAAAAGCACATCAAATCTATTGGGCTACGGGTTTACCAAAAACATCCCCTGTCCTCTAGTTAATAAGAAATTATAATAAAATATTTATTTAAACTTTTGAAGATCCTATCAGCATAAATGAGTTCAACATTAATACTTCCAACAGAACAACAAAATTTCGCTTGTCTCTTTTTCAAGCAAACCCAAAATTACTTTTTAAATTAATGTTTTAAATCATTATATTTCGCACGTGATTCTTAACTTGTGGTCAAACTCAAGGATTACGTAGACATTGAAAGATTTTTAACCAAACATTCAACGGCTTGGGGAAATTTGTGACCCAGTTAAAGCCAAACATTTTGCCACTTGGTGACCGCGCCCTTAACATCGTCCTATTCAGAATATTAATAGTCGTATTTATTAATTGGAGGATCCAAGACTAATAGGCCTCTGTTGGCTTCAAACATGGTTTTCTCGAAATTGTAACTTTTTTTTCTTTTTTGTAATTATTGATATCTAAGCTTGTAATGTGTGTATATCTTTCCAAATTGACAAATATATTGATTCTGATTCTGAATTAATCCACGTAACACAATTCATAATATTACTTCTAACATGATGAAGTCCTGCCCCTTTCTCACTGCTTGGTTTTCTGCCTTGACTAACGTTTGAAGACTCTTTAAGTATTGTACTTGACGACCTTGTGTTTCAATGGATCGGACAAGGTTTTGAATAACTTTGTCTGGAACGTCATTGCAAAGAGCTAAGTTATCAGCAAAAATATGCTGCAGAGTTTGAGCTTCCAAGAGCTGCAAAAAGTATGAAAAACAAAATAATAATTTAGATCAGAACCATATACATTTTGACCAATTTAACAAAGCTGATTAGAAAGAAATAAAATATCAAATGGATCAAGATTAAATAGACTATGATTTTTTTATTATCAATATTCTTACTCCAGGAACCAGGAACAGGTCCAAATGTTTGTATAAAATAGCTTGATTTGGTTTATTTCCCAAACAGAAATACTGCAAGAACTCATGAGCTAATTTCATGACGTCTTTCATATAGATATCTTTGTTCTATAAAAAACAGGTTACATATCTAACTAATGACGTAAATATTACAAATTTCCGCTTCTCAACAAACAAACAAACTAAACAAACTAAACGAGCTAAACGAGCTAAACGAGCTAAACGAGCTAAACGAGCTAAACGAGCTAAACGAGCTAAACGAACGAAACGAACGAAATTAACGAAACGAACGAAACGAACGAAACGAACGAAACGAACGAAACGAACGAAACGGACGGACGGATGGACGAAACGGACGGACGAAACGGACGGACGAAACGGACGAAACGGACGGACGGACGGACGGACGAAACGGACGGACGAAACGGACGAAACGGACGGACGGACGGACGGACGGACGGACGGACGGACGGACGGACAGACAGACAGAGAGACAGACAGACAGACAGACAGACAGACAGACAGACAGACAGACAGACAGACAGACAGACAGACAGACAGACAGACAGACAGACAGACAGACAGACAGACAGACAGACAGACAGACAGACAGACAGACAGACAGACAGACAGACAGACAGACAGACAGACAGACAGACAGACAGACAGACAGACAGACAGACAGACAGACAGACAGACAGACAGACAGACAGACAGACAGACAGACAGACAGACAGACAGACAGACAGACAGACAGACAGACAGACAGACAGACAGACAGACAGACAGACAGACAGACAGACAGACAGACAGACAGACAGACAGACAGACAGACAGACAGACAGACAGACAGACAGACAGACAGACAGACAGACAGACAGACAGACAGACAGACAGACAGACAGACAGACAGACAAACAAACAAACAAACAAACAAACAAACAAACAAACAAACAAACAAACAAACAAACAAACAAACAAACAAACAAACAAACAAACAAACAAACAAACAAACAAACAAACAAACAAACAAACAAACAGACAGACATTGAACCAACAAGTAAGCCAGTCAAGCACCAATCCAAAAGCAAGCGTATAAGGCATCCAAAAAGCTCCTAAAGCATCTTTGTGTTCTTTGCTTTGTAGCATAGAAAACGACGATGGAAAAAATCCATATTTAAACTTGTCAGAGTTGTTTTTATAATTAATGTCTAATATATCTACAATAAATCTACAATAATATGTGTGTTTTTTTCAATAAATTACATGTGCAATTAAAAAAATGTTAAAATACAACATGTTAAAATTTGAAGACTTCTTAATAATCTTACCTTTTCATATGGAATTTGCAGGAGTTCGACAACGACAATGTGTGCTCCCATATTTCTAAGTAGCCTTTGTTCGTGTTTATTGTTCTTTTTCTGGCCATTTGTAACTGTAACGCAAAGCTCACACAGTCGTTCTAGAATCTTGTAAAGAAAACAAAAAAATACCCAAATGCTTGCAATTAGGCAGTGATCACGATGAACTATTAACAAAAGAAAAAGTTTCTCTGTGAGACCAAAGGATGCGCCAAAATTCAATTTTTTTATACGTTTCGCTTTCAGTAAAAAATGTTCGGCCGGAACAATTTTTTCGTCATTTTTATTTTTCTAATCTCATATAATAAAATTGATATGGCACTTCCATTTAAACTCATTGGTTAGAAAAAGAATTGTACGAATTGCCAAGCACTTTCAAATATTAAAAGATTGTGTGCAATCTGTGCAAAAAAACTGACAAATTTAAGCACACAATTATCAATTATTGGACGAGTCGGAGCAAAATATCATGATTTGTCAGTGGCGAGCTACTAGTTATTTGCCGATGCCGAAGGCAGAGGCAAATAACTAGTAGCGAGACGCTGACAAATCATGATATTTTGCGATAGACGAGTTCAATAATTGATTTATCATTCATAAAATACTTAAAAATTTGAAATGCCTGAAATAAGAAATCGCCACTCTTCTCTCTGTCTTCGGCATACTAAAATCTTCGTAAAACTTACTTTTTGTTGGCACGAGTCTTGCTTTTTATCTCACTAAAACTTCCTTTTCACTATTTCTTTTCTGAAGTACATTGTCGTTAAGGATGCTTCCAAATACTCTCGATTATTTCCTGGGATAGCTGAAGAACTAGCCGCCATGTTTACGAAAATTATTTGCCGTCAGCAGCGTTATCGCTAGTGCGCATGCTCATAAAATTATTTGCAGCAGAAAATTATTTGCACTCAGTTATTTGCAGGTAAATTAACCAATCAGAATGCCGGATAGAAACGAAATGAATGATAATAACATATATTTTTCACCCACACAATAAGAAAATTAAAGATTGGATGCAAAAACTTCCTTTTCTGACTTACATACGGTTCCGTCAGAAACTTTTTCAGTTTTTGGCCAGTTTTAGTTCAGCCAAAATTTCAGGATTGGGGTCTCGGTGCATTCTTAGTGAGACCAAGAGAGCATAAAGGTAAGAAAGGGAATGTATATAGTAATGGGTCTAGTGCTACCCTAATTCCTCTCAAGTTATTTTTAGATCTCACGAGATTATCCTCGCACGTAACTCGCGACTTGTCAAGCAGTCAAAATGGCATTAGATGTTTAATTCATATGCATCATATAAAAGTAACACGCATTTTAGAAAAGATAAAATTGGTTTTAACTCAAGAGGAGGCGCCTTCGCCTCCCTTATTAAACTTCATAAAGCCTCTGCAATGGTGAGAAGAGTATACAGAAGGCCTAATTAATCGTAATCGAAATTGCGTCTTCGAAGAGCATAGGCTGGATTTTTTTTACCTCCTCAATGATCTTGTAGTTTTTTAATAACGTTACATCTTCCTGACAATTATCTCCATTATTATCTGAGGATTCTTCACTGGCCAGTCGAGGACGCAAAGGCTATTCATAAAAATATTTGGATAACAAAAAAAGGCTTTAAGAAAAAGACAAGTCCAATCAAGTTAATAGTGACCTCACACAAACTATACAGAATAACACATTGTAAGTACAAGTTTACTTTTATTATACTAAAAGAAACACCACATAGCCAGATGTGTGTTACAGGTAATTGCTTGACAACCCCCCCCCCCCCCCATGTTTTCTATTTTATTACAGAAAATCAGAAAACGGTTTCAAATTATAACCAAACGATACGTATCTGGACAAATATAAGGTTGCCTTGTGAATTCGTACAACGATAACTCTAATCTTAAAGTTCACATCACGCAGCGGACTCAGACTGGGTTGAACTAGGTTTAGATATCTATATATCAATGACAACGTATAATCAAAGTATCAAACACGGTTTGGGCTGGAATTCAACTAAATTCAAGTTCAGCTAATGGAGGTGGGCTGAGAAAAGATTCGGATTACAATCGACTAAATTTGAATACAATTTCATGGGTTGGAAATTGACTGCTTCCCATGATCATTCGCTCTACGGATCGATGGTGAGCAATATACGCATGTCATCCAGAGCAGTAAAAACTGAAAATTAAGTTATACCATTAAAAGTCCAGAGCCAAGGCTAATCTAGTGTGAACGCAACCAGTATAAGTCTTATCCCAATCCATAAATCCAACAAAACCCAACCCTTAACCCAAATTCCAAACCATAACTTTAACACTGGATCTGCCATACCCTATAATATCAGGTACTGGCGACACTGCCGAAATAAGATCGCTGACGACAGTTCTTGAATTCATTTCGAAAATAAGACATCCGATTTTTAAAACCAACATCCGAACCATAGCAAGAATTTATTTCGTTGAGAGGATGGACTTTCGTAACGGAAAATCGGAGTCCTTCGTTGGAAATAACTTATCTTATTATATGGCTGGGTTTATTAGGCAAAACGACGCACGCTGATTGGTTCCCGAGAGGTCGGGATTTTATGATATTGACCGACCAGTAAATACGCTTTTTTCTCGGCCCTATAATTTTTGGCGAGAAAATTTCTGAGTTGATTTGAATGCAAATAAAAGGGAACTACAAATATTCTGAACAATAAAATGTGTTGGAACATTACTGCTGGTTTTCTTTAAAGCTGTTTATCTAGAAACACGACAAATAAAAGCCGAACTGGTGTAAACAAAAAGGCCAAGAAGCGACACGAAAAAATTAACAGGTAAGGTAAACAGCATACTCCAAAGACAAAAACAACGCTCGAAACTTTCGGTTTTATCGCACAAACCTCGCTCCTTCGCTCGGTCTGTACGAAAACCTCAGGCAAATACTTTCCCGTACAGACCTCGCACTCGGTTAATATGTCCTTAATATTTGCTTTTCTTACTATTAATTTGTCGATCATCCGTGTATTTGATTTGTCACTTCCTTTTCACACACTCCCTTTTTTGTATATACAAGTCTGCTTTACGATATATTCTGATGAAAGATCCTAACGTCAGTATCTCGTTCTCTTAAATCTACGCAATTCGCAATAATTCATATTATCCAAACAGTTCATTACTTTACCTGATTGTCCATGTTCTTAAAACCTTCTGACGATTTCCCATCAACTTTAGGACCGTTTAATGAACTCTTTTTCCGTTTGTTTTCTGATCGTTTGGACTCCAGTTCCTTTTTGACCTTAAAAACCCACAACTCTGACTTCTCCACTAATAACCTTAACTGATCCAAATCTTTCTTAATTTGTTTATAGTTTTCCACATCATTGTTTGACACTAGCAATTGAACCTAATTAAACAACGATTAAAAATAAAAGTTTAAAAAGTAGAGCAGCAGAAGCATCTGGATATTACCGTTGAACTAGAAATAATCAGATTTAAGAAGTGTGTTCAACATTTCGTTGGCAACTTGGCGTATAGTGAGATTAAAAGAGAAACATTTGGGCAACTTAGATTATTCGTGCTTTTAAACATACGAATAATTATGGCAAATGCTGAAATCTGATTGGCTACTGTACTCGTATATCTACTGAGTACCAGGGTTCTCAGAAATGGATGATTTCGTTTAACCTCTGTTTTCAAGCATGCAGATATATTGCTATCGTGTTGTGTGTGTGTGTGTGTTTAACTTTATTGTGCAACCTGCTGAAGTGCAACTCCAACCAATGCGCGATAATTAAATTGGGGGACAATCGAAGCTCAGAATTTTTTGGCATCAACTACGAGCTACTCGTTGGGCGATTTATCGAGAGGCGACTTAGGCCAACACGTGTAAACTGTTTATGAATTAGGACCGTCTTCAAGTGACAAACATTACTCTTCGGAAGACAAACAATTCTCTTTTGAGGAAACTTCACAACCGGTATAGCATCATTTTACATTTTTAATGCAATCAAGTTTATTAGCAGTACAGTACAGTACAGTACAGTACAGTACAGTACAGTACAGTACAGTACAGTACAGTACAGTACAGTACAGTACAGTACAGTACAGTACAGTACAGTACAGTACAGTACAGTACAGTACAGTACAGTACAGTACAGTACAGTACAGTACAGTACAGTACAGTACAGTACAGTACAGTACAGTACAGTACAGTACAGTGCAGTACAATGCAGTGCAGTACAGTACAGTGCACACGTGTATTCGTTGACTGCTTGCTGTATAAAGTTGGATATAAATAGCTATGATTTGCACCTTTCATCTCATTCGCTTATTTAATACGTTAACTGAGCTGGATCATAGTTAACAGAAAATATACATCAATACATGGTTTGGAAGCTCAACAAAAGTCATTGTTTTGTTTTTGTTCAGGTTTTTGGAAATTTTTGCACTTTCACGGTTACTGAACATAATATTGTGTTTTCTGTATGAAGCAATCATCGAATAGCAACATTTGGGTTCAGTAACTCAACCGTGCTGTTTAAATATTACATAAACCTAAAACAAAGGATTTATGGACATTCATGTACCTTTCAACATGAATTGTAGCTTGTTTGTTAACCGCTTTGAAATTTGCCAGGTTTCCAAACCATGTATATTTTCTATTAACTATGGCTGGATTAATTGACGCTTCCCGAATTTGCTTCAGTAGGTGCAAACAATGGTGAATAATAATATTAAATAGTGAAAGCAAATTCGGGAGTGACTTTTAGGACCTGTTTACAAGGAGGTAGGGTTACCCTAGCACCCAGGTTATCCTAGCATCCTTATAAACACAACAAACAAAAAAAAAGTAATGTACGAGAGCTAGGGTCACCGGGGTGCAAGGGTAACCTGGGTGCCAGGGTAACCCTACGACCTTGTAAACAGTCCCTTAGGCTAATTTTGGCGCAGATACATGTGCGCATAGCGTACTTTTTGTTTTAAATAATCCCCCACGAATTAAGGTACACAAGCTAGTTTCTACTAAAACAATTAGCGCACGAGTCAACTATACTATATTTCACAGAAATTTCGAGCTCATAATCTAATTGTTAAAGAGCACTGCACCAGTTTAGCATATAACGTTGATAAAAATAGAGGACAAAAGTAGTCTACTGCGTGTTTTTTAAACTATGTAAACACTATTGTCATCTAAGATCTGGATCGGTCGTTACATCTGGTAACTCTAGATTGGAAAATCCTCACGCATCCTGCGCGCAACTCCCCCCGGTCCATATAGGCATTTGGCCTCTCGATTCAAATCAGTCGGGTTCCCGGTCTGTTGTCACTTTTATCTCATGGTAAGCCTTTAAAATCGACAACTTTAACTGCAAAAAAGTCCATGAAGATGAATTTTTTTGCAAAAGAAGATATTCTACAATTTTGATGAGTCTAAATATTCTGTCAATATGTAAACTCCCCCACGTCGGCATATTAAGCATTTTACATAGAAATGCCTAATCTGTACAACAGCGTAATCGTATTTTGTGATAAGTTAAGATTTTGTAGAAACAACTTGCCTGCCTAAAAGCTTGTAATACTTCGTGTCGCTGGTTGAAATGTTTCAATAAAAGCTTCAGAGCACCAACAACAAGAGGGTAGTAGTCGTGAATAATCAGAGACAAAAGAACACGAAGAAATGTGCAGCCACCAGTTCCATCAAAATCTAAGTCATGAGTTTTGGCTCCTCGAATACAAATTCTGAGAGAAAAAAGATACTAGACTTTGTAACTAAAGTAATACTACTGTACGTTCTGTCTGTCTGTCTGTCTGTCTGTCTGTCTGTCTGTCTGTCTGTCTGTCTGTCTGTCTGTCTGTCTGTCTGTCTGTCTGTCTGTCTGTCTGTCTGTCTGTCTGTCTGTCTGTCTGTCTGTCTGTCTGTCTGTCTGTCTGTCTGTCTGTCTGTCTGTCTGTCTGTCCACTCATCTGTTCAGGGTTCGCAATAACGTTCAGAAAATATACCTAATTTTGTAGGCTGTTTTTTGTAGGTCAAAATTTTTGCCGGCTGTTTCCCTTTAGCAGCAAAGTTATGTTCTCATCACGTTCATTCATCTTCGCAATGGTGCCATTAGTCTGACCCTTATTTACACAATCTGGCTAAGCAAATACTGATTTCTTTTACAATCATATACAGAGAAATCAAAACAAATTACCATAATTTTGAAAGCAATTTCGCTGATAACCCAAAGTGGAGTTATATCTTGAAATTAGAAATCGCCGGCAAGGTCCTAAAACTGCCGGCTATCACCGGCAGCCGGCTGCTATTTCGAACCCTGCTGTTCCTCCCTCCTTCTTGCTGGCCGGCCGGCCGGCCAGCTAACTAATATTCCATTGACACTAATTACATTTCGTCATTTTGTACTCAATCACTTCACACATATGAAAAATATTTCCCTACCCATAACCTCCAAATAGCTGTTCCGCTTGAACACCAACTCGTTCCAAATCTATTCCTTCATTAAAAGAAGTACAATATTATGAAAGTGTTTATTACATCACAAAACTAATTTCCTTACTTACAATTTTTTAATTGGCTGAATAAAAAAGACAAGATCTCGCATTGAGACAGCACTTTTACTGAAGTTTTACAAGTTTTTAAATTTAACACCAACGCACCAAAAACGTGTGCTCTATTCAACTTTAGATGACGTGAAACGTGCTTATATAAGGGTGCATACAGACTGGGCAAGTTTATAATTAAAAAAACGAAAAGCTATAACCATACCTTCATCTCCAGCGACGTTTACGTTCTTCACATCGAATTCTCGCTTAAAGATTGTCAAAAGACTTGAAATGCGGTAATCCAGTCTAACGTTTAGAATAAACTCCAAAATTTCAATAATCTTGACTTTAGTTTCCATAACAACTCGATCTTCTTCGATTTCACAACCCTTCATATTGTTAATTTGTTCAGTTGAGTTAACTAATCCCCAGGGATCTCTAGCACCAGGAAGAACCATACGAGACATTAGGGTACCAATTGTACTCACTGATCGCGAGATGTCCATTCGAGAAGCTAATTAAAAAAAAAGAAAAATCCGAAATAACAGTACTGTTGATCTCAATAAATCACGGCACATTATTAGTGTAGTATTATCATAAATTGTTGTAAATAATACTAGGCCTCTCCCAATAATTAGCTAAAATTTCGGACGCTTTTACAGTCAAAATGGAAATACCTTCCCACTTCTGCTTCTGTAGTTTGTTGTGTATACTGTATTTCTGTAACTGCTACAGAAACGTGAGAAAAACCTAGCGATAAAAGTCGCTTATTCTTGATATATATTTGTTTGTTGTTAACGATTTGGGAGAAACATTTGTTATATTCCCCGAGCCCGGGCGGAGGGCCAAAGGCCCGGAGCCCGGGTGAGGGTGCTAATCTCGACGTGCGTGGAGTCCACTTACACGCGAGATTACACGCGATGGGGAAAGAAATTCTGCGAGATGTTTATATGTATTTATAAAATAAGGTGCCCTCTACGCACGCTCTGATTGGTTGGGCTCCGTGCATTTATAAGAGAACATAGATCATGAATGACGTAAAGTGGCGTAGAATGGCCTCAGCTGGCCGGAAAGCCCGCCAAATTCTAAAACTACCTCACTTTTAGTTTGATTTTTCTTCTTCTTATTTTATAAAACAAATAAAACATACCGCTCCTGTGCATATGTACTCTTATAAAGGTACGTTTGACGTCATTTGAACACGAAAGAAGTGTAAAGGCACTCGCCTATCGCCTCGTGCCTCTACTTAACTTCTTTCGTGTTCAAATGACGTCAAACGTGCCTTTATAAGAGAACATATGCACGGAGCTTTATGTTTTATTTGTTAAATATATATCCATCAAATCGCCAACTTTCGCGGCTCAAGCAAAACAAAATCTTTGTCAGAAAAATTGGTTTACAAATGACCGAAAAAGGAAAGCTAAGAAGAGATGTTGCAGCGGGATTAACCAAACAATATTGAACACGACTAGAAACCATTGAAAAAGCATGAAAAATTGCGATAAAGATCGGAAAAGATGCCGCCAAATGTGACTGAAAAAAACAAAAAGATGTTTCTTCGTGTGTCTGTTCAAAGCCAGCAAAAGACTTAATATATCTTGGCTCGAGAGAGAACAGTGAATTGAAATGAACATCAACACAAACAGCTTTTCACATTTGAAGAGAATTGTTACTTTTTGCTAAGAACCGAGCGAGAAAACCACGGAAACCAAACGCCGTAGCCCGTACATGGCAGTGTTTGCAATATCTAAGTCGAAGAGCCAAAAGAAAATTTATCGGTAAGCAGTGACTCGTATTTAATTTACCAGCTTTTTTTAGCTGATTAGAATCGGTATATATCCAAAACCTTCTCAGTATTAAACTCAGTTAAAACAGAAGAAATCTTGTCAAATAATATACATTTTCTCAGGCGTTTTTTCCATGGTTCAAGTGAAACTTTGCATTATAGTTCTTCCCTGGTTAGTTTTTCCTCTCTTATACCTATAGTTTTCAGGCTGTTACCTACGTTTTTTCTGTTCTGATGATTTTCTTTGAGGTTCAACACTATATTTGAAACATGAGGAATCATATTCAAACAGTTTAATAGGCGCCTTGATATATAAGCGTCTGTAATTATTGTTTGTTTTTGCTATCACTTTGTGGTGCTATTAGGTCGTGACACAAGGTTTTCCTCAGCCACTGCATTATTATTTTGGAATAACACATTGCTTAAGCTTTGGAAATGGTCAATAATAGAAAAACTACATTCATAAAAGTGATAAAACGGGATGTAAAGGAGGGCAGTGGTTTATATTTGTATACAAAAACAGTTTAATCGGGGGGGGGGGAGGTTATTTATGTATATCTAACGTATTAAAAGCGGGCGAGGGGTTGTTGCGTTTATGTATTTCTAGTATGATTAAATAAGTAGCAGCTACATGCAGAAACTCTATTCACACCGTTGTTTGACAGTTGAAAATATATTTGCCCACTTCCTGTTCTCGACAATAGCATTCGTCAAGCCAATCACACGCTTTAATGGTTTTCATCTGACCCGGGCCTCCGATTTCCCAGTGTACCGAGGAGGCGCTGGGAACGAGGATGACTGTAAATCCGAACAAAAACTTCAAAAATTTAACGGTCTGAAATTTTTAGAAAATATTATATGTCCAAGTACTTGATGTGCGCACCAGATTGTATAGTTAATAAAGCCAATTCATGTACAGTGGTTAACTGGCTTGCACGATTACTTGAGAAAAGTCAGATAAGGATTTGAGCAGACCAAAAATAAAATTAGTACAAAGAAAGCGTGTTTCTCGCATAACATCAAACACGTAGATTTTCAAGTGATTGTGTTGGATAATAGCAAAGATATATACAATAAAAACCCGCGTATAAAAAACCTAGATTTTTCCAAGTTAGCCCAAAAAGGTTCTTATATAAATGGTGTTTACTGCGAAATTAGGCTATTTAGGTTCTTAAACGGGTTCTTATTTTCTTAAGAAAAAAGCTACTCGTTGCTGGGAGGTGCAGTGTATTATTTATGGAAATTATGCATAAATTTTCTCCAAATGACTGCAATCTAAGAAAATACAAACCCTTTACGCACTTTAAGGCTACACTGTATATATGAATTTTTAGTTTTGACTCTATTTGATAAAACAAGAACCTGCTTTGAAATTTTAGCCTAGAACAGGTTCTTATGTAAAGGGGTCTCAATGGAAAATCTTAGCCTAACAGGTTCTTAAAATCTAGGTTCTTATACGCGGGTTTTTACTGTAGCCTTCTTCAATAAGAAATTATGCAACA
The DNA here is from genome assembly GCA_964035015.1 of Corallium rubrum. Classification (NCBI taxonomy): domain Eukaryota; kingdom Metazoa; phylum Cnidaria; class Anthozoa; order Scleralcyonacea; family Coralliidae; genus Corallium; species Corallium rubrum. The sequence goes on from OZ035997.1 coordinate 32,359,497, forward strand.
TGTGACGTCAAAATGTTTAATTTGTATATCAAATAATCTGAACTATCTCAAGAACCAAAGTCGCTAGAAATAAATTGTCTGGAAACGTCGTGAACATCAAAGCGGCTAACAATGAGCTGCAATTTATGTTCAGGACGGCCTGAAAGTGCACAAATCTTTTGTTTTATGTTCATTAATATTTATACAGCAACGCTGCTATTGGCTGATTTCTTCACTGTACCAAAAACACAGTAGGGCTATTTATACGAGACAAAATAAGTCGCGACTTACATAAGACGCGACTTACATAAGACGCGAGCTTGACCATTTATACGAGCCTGCCAAGCCCGTCTTACATAAGACGCAAGTGTATCGTATAAATGGTTCGCGTTTTTGTTCGCGTCTTATTTTTCACAGCATTGTTTTTAGCCTCGCTTTCGTGTAGCATATTTTGTGTTGCCACTAGCAACATAGCTAGCAGTGCTCAATTCAAGATGGCGCGCGTTAGTAAACGCCAAAGACGACGACGTCTGTCGCGAAGAAAGAAGCTTTACCACCGTTATTTATTTATACTTAATAATTGCTCGCCTTTGGTGAAAACCACGTTGTTTATGCGAGTTTTTAAATTGGGTATAACAGCTAAAAAGTATGTAAGAAGTCCAAGAAACGTTGGGGAGAAATCGGTCAAGAGAATGGTGTGATAGGGATATGATCGAAATGGGGGAAGCAGAGTTCATCGCAAATTTTCGTCTTTCGCGTTCAGCCTTTCAAAAACTATGTCAAGAAATAGGTCCACGAATTGAAAAGGAAGAAACCTTTGCAAAAAACACTATTTCAGTGGAGAGAAGAACAGCTCTGACGTTGTATTATCTGGGGCAAGGTGTAAGTTACAGAGCAGTAGCAAACCAGTTTGGCGTTGCACTTCCGACTGTGTGTTGTATAGTTCATGAAACCACAAAGGCGATTGTGGATTTAATGACACCACAATATATCAAATTTCCTGAAACTGATGTTGATATTGCAGCTACAATGAAAACATTTGAAACGAAACCTTTACCTAATTGTGTTGGAGCTATAGATGGAAGCCACATTAAAGTTATACGGCCAAACGAATGTGCAACCGATTATTATAACAGGAAGGGTTATTATTCTATTCTGGTTCAAAGCATTTGCGATGGAAACGGAAAGTTTTTAAGTGTTAGTTGTGGCCATCCAGGATCCATCCACGATGCTCGGATGATGAGAAGATCAGGGTTCTATAAGCGAGTTCTTACTAAAAAGTATGTGTAAATTATTATTTATTCTGACATATTACAGTGCTTCCAGTATAGTGTTTTTGTGTCTAATTATTTTCTCCATTTTTCTGATTTGCACTGGAGTATTGTTAACTAAAACCAAAAAGGTTCACCAGTGGTAATGGGAAAAGTCTTGAGTTCTCTGATTAGTAACTCTGAAATAGTTTTTAAGTTTTGAACTAGATAGATTACTGAAATGCTGTTGGTTATGTTTCAAGGTACCTCAACAAAACATACCATAATGTACCTGTGGTAATTCTCGGAGACAGTGCCTATCCAAGGCTACCATGGTTGTTGACACCATATGCTGGAACAAACCTCAGCTCAGTCCAAGCAAGGTTTAACTTTGCTCACAGCTCCCAGCGTATAATCATCGAACATGCTTTCGGACAGTTGAAAGGAAGATTTCACCTCCTGTCTAAACAGTTGGATGTAGCAACATGCAGTGTTGAGCACATTGCTATTGCATGTTGCACACTACACAATTTTTGTTTGAAAGAAAAAGAATTATTTCCAGAAGAGTGGATGCAGGAAGTGCGAGATATAGCACAGGATGCACAAGTTACAGAAGCTGAGATTCTCGATGCCTTTGGAGATGATGTTGCCAGATGGGAGCTGGATGGGGATAGCACTCAAGATCTTTTCTTACAGTGTGTATAACTATAATGTATACTATTATATAGTAAAGCAAGTAGTGCACAAATCAATCAATACCATAAATAAATAAATTTATTTCAATCATACAACAGCAATTATATTAATATATTTCAATTTACAATGAACAATATTTTAATAAATAAACTTCATTAACAATAAATTTGCCACTTTGTGTACATGGTCAATGGCATATGATATATTACAAACAAAGATGTGAAAAGTGATAACTCAACTGACTTCTTCAATTACAAGTAGATTTTTTGAGCTTAGGGATAATAGTTTTGTGGTATCGGTAATTGAGGTTGCTGTGGAACCTGATGCATTTGCAGCATCATCTGCATCAAATCTCGTTGAAACTGCATATTAGCTTCTCTGGTAGCCTTTTCAGCTTCAAGCCTCTGTGTTTCAAGTTGCATCTGTTGGTTCATTCGTTTTTCCTCTAACACAACCATTTGGTCAACAAAATATTTTTCACTCTCTGCCATGATTTTTGCCTCTGTTTGCTTTTTCACCAATTTTGATTTTCCAGGCTGGAATTTAACAACAACCTTGGAATCCGTTTTCGGCTTCTTTTGAACAGGTTCATCACCCACACTCTCAACAACCTTGGAATCCGTTTTCGACTTCTTTTGAACAGGTTCATCACCCACACTCTCGACATCCACCACTTCAGAGGTATTTTCAACATTATTTAAAGTAGTCAAGTTCTATTAACGAAATAATCTACTTTATTTATTACAGTAATCTCTCTATTACTCTTTTCAGACACTTTGGGAGTGGGGAGGGGTGGGGGGGAGTGGCTGGAGCTTAATTGACAAGAGGGCTTATATATTTTCCCATAAATTGATATAATTTTTTCATATATAAGATTCATAACACTTAAAATCATGTATAAGATTCATTACACTTAAAGTGCCTATATCACTTGTGGGACCTTTATGGCTTTGAAAAGAGCGTAAAAAGTTAATTAATAAATTCAAAAGCTTTTTTTGATTTAGTGCGATAATTTCAAAGATACAGGCCTCTAAACTACCTACAGTTCCTGAGTCCCAGGCTCCTATGCACAATGGACAGTTTCGAAAATGGCCAAATTACCTTTTTCGAAAATGGCCAAATGGCCTGTGTTTAGACCCCAGGAGGCTGGGACTCAGGAACAGTCCATTGTTTAAAGGCCTATATCCTCAAAACTATTGCACTAAATCAAAAAAAGCTTTGAACTTATTGACTAACTTTTTAATCTCTTTTCAAATCCATAAAAGTCCCACAAGTGATATAGGCACTCTAAGTGCTACAAATCTGTAATTACCTCAAGACTTAAATCATCATTTGCATCAGTATCAAATAGTGCACTAGTTGAGGAAGCTGGTCTGAACCCCCAGACCTGCTCTGCAAGATCCAAGTGGATCCATTCTTTTCTGGATCGTCCAGTGGCATGCAGGTTGTGGTCCCTAATATCACTAAAGAAACAAATGTTTTATTTTAAAAAAACAACATGCATATTGGGCCAAGAAAGTTAAAAATCAAAATGACATTTCAGTCAAGGAAGTTTTGTATTCATAGCTATATGATGGCCTGTATTTGTACGGTATTTAAGAACAGCGTTTACCGGTTTGATGGTTATCAAGCTCGAGATTTTGCTACTCCGGTATCAGAGAAAGCACTGATAAAAGGTTTTAAGGGGTCAGCCGAAACTTTAAACAGCTGAACTGCGATATATAATATACTTTTATACGTACTTGAACTTCATTTTGAGTTTGCGATATTTCTGCCGAATCTTTTCGATTTCTCTGTGCTTGAAGCCTTTCTCTGTTAAACCATCTCGTATGTACGAATAAATCTCTTCGTTCTACAAAGTTAAATAGGCGCAACAAGGCTAAAGTGTTGTGTACACGAGCAAGTTTTATTTGGCAATTTGACTTGAAAAAATTATACTTACGCCGGCAGTTGTTAAACACATATCAAGCATTTCAGCTATAGATTTGTCCCTGCATAAAACCAGGAATTCTTTCTCCTCCGTTGAACTCCATGTATTTCTTGTTTTTGCTGGAGTTTTGCTATTGCAGCTCTTCACGGTGCCATTGTTTTCTTTGTCCTCCATTTTTTATTTATTTCAAGCCTTACGCATGCGCTGTAAGACTTTAAATTTTTTTTAAGACGCGTCTAAGATAAGAACAGCTAAAATCCCTGTTCTTATCCAAGACGCGTCTTATTCAAGACGCGTCTTATCTAAGACGCCAACACGCATTTTGTACCGTTTATACGTCAAGCTCGCGTCTTATGTAAGTCGCATCTTATGTAAGTCGCGACTTATTTCGTCTCGTATAAATGGCCCTAATGTGTTCAGCAAGCATGATGGTGCACAAACGTGAACAAAAACGTAGAACAAAGACTTTGCCCGCGTTTCCAGACAATTTATTTCTAGGGACTGTGCAAGAACGAAGCAAAAAACGAAAAACTGCAAAAGATGTTACTTCGTCATGTTAAGTGTTCTTTCAAATAAGACAAACTTAATTATCGCTTCCTATAGACACTCTAAAAGATCCTAATGAGGCACGATAAAATGGAAGATAAATACCTGCTGTTTGTTCTTTTGCAGCTTTTGCACGAACATAAGCACGTTGTTCGCTGTCCAGGATGGCCAGTAGTGTCACTGTTAACTTGATTAAGTCGTTGAGTCCATAAAATCCAAAGTAAATTAAATTCCGCGCTATTTGAACAACCTATTTTAAATAAGGAAAACACACGACGTTATTCAGAATAACAGAAATTGACAATAAGGGTGAAACTAATTTTCTAAACTTGCTATTTAATTTTTTAAGCAATATATCCAAGTCAGTGTTCTTCCTCCCATTTCTGAATACAGCCAAGCAGGTTAGAAATACGAGATCTTTTAACCAGCTTGGCTGTATTTAGACATCAGAGGATGAACAATGACGGGTGTTGGATACAGCTTCTCAAACGAATCTATATTTTAAGAGAAAATGGACGTAAAAGTTTGTTACATTGCGATGCCATCAGCATACAGTCTATATTCTGCCTGTAAGTTCGTTCGTTTGTTAGGGGGCGATTACATGGACCGGGCTGGCCCAGTTAACCGAGCTAGCCCGGGATGAGTTTTGGGCCCGCAGTAATTGGCTATGCTGTTGTGGTCACCCTGCCTCCTTGTTTCTGTTATTTGTTAAGTAATTGCGTCATTGTAATTACTGCTCCGTTCTTGTAATGGTAATCTGTTATTGTCAAGTCATGTATTGGCGAAGCTAATAAATTCAAATTCAAATTCAAACGATTACACGAAGCGGGCTAGCCCGGTAAGCCGGGATGGTTTCAGGCCGAAATTCGTAATTATCAAGTAAATAAGAGCAAAGTTACGTTAGTTTTACTTCAGTTGTAAACTTATTAGGTTATTATTTATTTTGTAAGCCCATCGTTAATAAAAAGATTGTTAAAGTCTTAGCTAACCCAGGAAAGCGTCTTCACGAAGACTAATTAATTTATTAAATCTTCGCTTTGATCACGAAACACACAAACAACGTTGATGTTCTATTTCAGTTCCTTCCAGCACTATTTATTCACACAGTCAAGAAAAATAACGCGTATCGAAGCGAGTTCAACAGTTTTTTAGCCCGGTTTGCCGGGATGAAAACGATTACATGGACATTTTCATCCCGGTTAACCGGGCTAGCCCAGTTGCGACAACCGGGATCCCGGCAAACCGGGCTAGCCCGCTTGCCATGTAATCGAAATGTTAAAACAACATGCGTTTTATATATAAAGCGGGCTAGCATGGTTAACCGAGCTAGCCCGGTCCATGTAATCGCCCCCTTAGACCGTTCGTTCATGAGGAATCAATATAGGCATGCACGGCACCGCCCTTTAGGACTGGGCATAGTTTGACCGTAATATTCCTAATGATTAAATATTTACTTCCTTTGATTATTCCTTATGAATTATCAATAATTTAAGAACTACGATTATCAAATCAATATTAAAAAATCATTCATTTAAAAATCAAAAGAAATTAATAAATAAAAACTCGCCCGGATTTACATGAACATTCCGTTCCATTTTTTAAGCTTAAACAGGTTATAAACCACTTGCTCTCATTCCCTTGGTGAAGGACAAATGCTTATAAACAAAAAAATTTTCATTAATTTTTCGCTTTGTTGAACAATGAAACTTTGAAAAAACTTGTCTTCCATATCTACCATTTTGACGTCATGTGCAAGAGGCCTATATATCAAATTAGGGATGTCAATTTGATAAATCATATAAACACCCACATTCAATCTTTACCGTATCTAAGATACCAACTCTCGTTTTCGGCATGACTTTGTGTATTAAATGTGTGGCTGCTCATTTTTTCTATGACTAAAAATGACGATAAATTGCCACTGTTAACTATTTCTAGGTGCCACCTAGAAATCCGACTTTCAAGTGTTGTGTATTTTACTCTGGCTAACGCCAGACGATTTTACTCGTCACAAGGACAACCCACCAACGGAAAAGGGTTAATAAATGTGCGTTTGACGTTAATGAACGTTGATAAACCATATTGAAATCTAAAAATATATTTATCTATTCTCTAATGAAAAGAGTACAATTCTACAAATTCAAAAAAATCTCAGAACATTAATTAATTTCAGCAAACCTCGTAAGTTAGCTTGTTTTGCTCTTTGTTGTTAAAAGCCCAAATATTTTTGCTAATCTGGCGTAAATATTCTTCCACAAAATCGATGGTCTTGGCAAATTTTGCTCGGTTTTTCTGATGATCATCACCAAAAATATCCTGTTTGTCGTAGCTAAAATACAAGATAAAAATTATATTGGTAAGATTGCATAGTAAAAATATATAACTTTTATGTTTAAAGAGCTATGGGAAATGTCTACAGTCCACCAACAAATTACTCTGGATAAATACGTACTCTTCAATGCTTAGCTGCAGTGGTATTTCGGACCAGAGTCGTGCAAATCTCACAGGTGTTATCGGCTCTTGCGGATCTCGGTCTATATGCATATGAAGCATAAGACGACAAAAAGCTGCTCTGAGATCACATGGCAATTCTTCATCGGCCATACATCTATAACAACAAAAGATATTTCTTGAGTGTTAGTAAAGAGTATTACAGAAGTTGGCTTGATGGCTGTGATGTCATAGCACGATTACTACTGCATGCTATAACATAAATTATGCAAGGACACTAGTACGTCACAGAAATACAAAAGAAACAATAATCAAGCTCATAAATGTTCCATAAATTATCAAACCTAGTGAAAAACTTTGCCAGTATCTTATGAGAATAATATCTTCGTGTTACCTACATTACAGTCCATCCAGAGCCTAAAAAATCCAATACGTACTTGCCTTTGAATAAGATCTACGTCCAGTTGTTCACTCAGTATATCAATTGCCAGATATTGACGATCAAAGCACATATATGCAAAGAGATCTAGCTGATATCTACAGACAAACCCAAATACAAGATAAATAAAACACAACCAGCGAGCACGCGTCCGTCCGTCCGTCCGTCCGTCCGTCCGTCCGTCCGTCCGTCCGTCCGTCCGTCCGTCCGTCTGTCTGTCTAGTTAATATATTTGCTTGTCAAATCTACAAGGAAAACCCCCCAACTCCCTGATGACTGATCAACATTGATTTTCAAAAAAAACACTTGTCATTTTTACCAAAAAATGTTACATTGTCAAATAAATAATAAACTCATCTTTTTCATACCAACATCATCTCAAGAAACTGTCACTCCGTTTGAGGTTACATTAGTTTTGTATTTAATCTAGTTTCCCCTCACCTGTAAAAGTTCATAATTTCCACATCTTCTTTGCTACTTCTCATTACATCTTTGGCAAGGTCATGCTGGCTCTTTCTTTTTGTCCCCTTATGTGTACACCATTCCAAATATACAACATCATCTATTATTCTAAAATCAAAGCAGCACCCAACTTTTAAGTAATAGATAAAGCATGCATGAGCGGCCGATCTGTGTTTAACAAATAAAACATAAAGCTCGTGCATATGTACTCTTATAAAGGCACGTTTGACGTCATTTGAACACGAAAGAAGTTGAGTAGAGGCACGAGGCGATAGCCGAGTGCCTTTACACTTCTTTCGTGTTCAAATGACGTCAAACGTACCTTTATAAGAGTACATATGCACAGGAGCGGTATGTTTTATTTGTTTTATAAAATAGGAAGAGGAAAAATCAAACTAAAAGTGAGGTAGTTTAGGAATTTGGCGGGTAATTTCCGGCCAGCTGACGCCATTCTACGCCATTTTACGTCATTCATGATCTCTGTTCTCTTATAAATGCACGGAGCCCATCCAATCAGAGCGTGCGTAGAGGACACCTTATTTTATAAAGGGATTTACAAGGCGAACCGAAGTAAATCCCCATACAGATCGGACGCGAATGCTTTATCGTACTTGTGAAATGAAACAATAAAATTAAGCTAATTAGTATTCATAAGTTTTGATAAAGATTACCAAGAAGGCTAATTATTATTCTTAACTATTGATACAGATCACTTTGTCCAAAAGATGATCTTTATTGGGATTTACAGATGTATACATGTCACTTGAATGCTACGTTTTGATTGCTTCTTAACCTCATTAATTATTCATGAATTTCACAAAGCGTGGTTACATAATTATTCTAAGGGGCTGTTTATAAGGGGGCGAGCCAGCCTGCTTACCGGGATATAGCTCGGTAAGCGGGATGATTTCTGGCTCGCGTTTATATGAACGAATTTCATCCCGCCTACCGGGATGATTTTACAACGACAATAGATGGCGTCGGCATCCCTTTGAAAAATCATCCTGGTAAGCGGGCCAGCCCGGTTAGCGACTGTTTACATGGGAAATTTTCATCCCGCTTACCGAGATCTCGCCTCTTTCAAGTAAGATCTCGCTAACCGGGCTAGCCCGCTTGGCCATATAAGCGCAGAGGAATTTTTAACAGGAAAATAACTATACACAGTGAGATCTCGCTTACCGGGCTATCCCGCTTACTGGGCTGGCTCGCCTCTCATGACATAATGCAACTTCAACGACTAATACGTTTCGCCGATATAACCTGTTTTGCTTTTGTTTTTTACAAACGAAAACACGGAAAACACTTCGAAAATAAAGTTATACAAGGTGGCTAGTATCGATTTTTAAATCGATAAAAATAGCAATGTTTTAACGAGTAGCAATGTAATTTTTGGATGCATTAATAGAGCTATGCATAAACTGTACGGAATATTACCCCACCTTGTATTGATAAGAAGATCCGAATTCGACGAACAATGTAAGACTGTTTTACAAATTAATTCTTGAGTGGCAGGCATGGCGGTGTTGTTGGACACACACAAATCTGATAAATACACTAAAAATCTAAAAACAAATACAGGTATAAGTCCAAGTCGTTAGTTTATGTTGTCCATCAGAATTTTTTTCGCGTAATATTAAAGAACGATGGTTAAGTTTGTGTAGTTGACCTCTGTATCTCTTTATTACCAAGACCTCGTTAGTTCCATTGGTTTTCCAGGAAGCACCAATACCAACAAATTGTATTAAAGCGGTTCTCTTATAAAAATATTGTTGGTAATGTTTTGCATAATCTTAAAGATGGTAATTGTGCAAAGTTTCATTTCGAAATTTTCAAAAACAAAGTTGTGTTTTATTGTATTTTGACATGCCATTAGGGAGAGACCTGCTCCGGCTTCTCATTGGTCGATAAATATAGTAACACTGCGATGACGTACTCAGATTTCGAGTCGCTCTCAGATTTCGAGTCACTTCGTTTTATACCTGATCTGTCACCAGATCATTGATCGCACTTTATATGAATTCGCAATAATAAGGGTTAATTTATAACGTAACAAAAATTTATTGGAAAAGAACTACCATGAGAAAATCTCAGTAATCAGCGAGAATCATACTCGCTGATATATTATATTATATATATATATATATATATATATATATATACTATAGACGATGTAGTAAACGAAACTAACTAGTAATAAAATGTCTAATCACAACTGTTGAGTCTTTGAACTTTTTCTATATATATATATGATCGTATAAGCACTAATGTTAAAATAAACTTCAAATAAACGACAAAATTTTTAATGGTATACATGTTTCGGCAAAGCTTATGCCATCTTCAGTACGAGTAATTATAGAATATTTACAAGTGATATTTATATGCTAAGACTAATTAAAAATACAGAGGTATGACTCATCTAATGGATTTGTTACAACGTTTCCAACAAAACCAATACCGTGACAGCCGATGAAAAACAAAAACCACGCTATTTCAAACTTCCATACATTGGCTTTCAGTCCAAAATTACACAACGCAAACTGAGATCCCTTATTCAACGGTTATGCACTGACTTAGATATCAAACTTGTTTTTTCCTCGTATAAAATTAAGAACCTCTTTAGTTTCAAAGACCCAATTCCCAGTGAACTTAAATCCTCTGTGGTGTATCAATTCACTTGCGCGGGATGTAATTCCCGTTATATTGGCGAAACCACTCGCCACCTTACCACTAGGATGAAGGAACACACTCATACCGACAAAAATTCACACATATTTAAACATCTCGAACAATCATCTTCTTGCAAAAATCAGTATAACTCCTCTTGCTTTAAAATCTTAGACTCTGCTAACTCTGTTATATCTCTTAAACTTAAAGAAGCTCTACACATTAAGAAACTCAAACCTGAACTTAATATTCAAGTCCATCATTTGAACACGATTTTTAGTTTATAATTCACACAGTCTATTATCTTTTCGCTTTTTTTTTTATTTATTTGTAAGATTATTTGTCACACTGTAATTAGCATCTCTATATACCTGGCGTAACACCTAACAAATCCATTAGATGAGTCATACCTCTGTATTTTTAATTAGTCTTAGTTAGCATATAAATATCACTTGTAAATATTCTATAATTACTCGTACTGAAGATGGCATAAGCTTTGCCGAAACATGTATACCATTAAAAATTTTGTCGTTTATTTGAAGTTTATATATATATATATATATATATATATATATATATATATATATATATATATATATATATATATATGTAATATTTATGTCTACACCTTGCCCTTGGGCTTGTCTCCCTATTCGATTTTAAAACCTATGTAGCGATTATGCATTCCGAAATCTGAGTACATCATCGCAGTGTTACTATATTTATCGACCAATGAGAAGCCAGAGCAGGTCTCTCCCTAATGTGGCATGTGTATTTTGGAGCGCCGCCATTAATTTGGCCGTGTTTGAGAAAATAAGTTGAGAACTTATGACGTCATAGACACAACAAAAACAAAAGATCAATGTTGTTTTCAACAAAAGGGTCATTGTTGTTATTGAGTCTATGACATCAGAAGCTCCCTCGACTCATTCTTCTCAAGCTCGGCCACTTTAATGGCAGCGCTCCAAAATACAAACTTCACACGTAAAATATCACCTCTTCTTCAACTAATTTTGAAATGAAACTTTGCACGACTACCAACTTAACATCTTCAGAATTATGCAAAAACATCGCCAACAATATTTTCATCAGAGAACCACTTTAATAATTATGAAATAATCTGCATGACCTCTATACGCCTTGGCTATCGATTTTCCGGGAGAAAAGCGCAATTTTAAAATGAATATAAGAGCCCAGCTCAGTATCTTAATATGGATGGAAACACATAATAATGAATATAAAAAGTTTAAGGAAAATTTATTAACGTTGCTAACGTGCAACATCTTTAGAATGAAAGGTAATTGAATAGATGAGAGTATATATAGTTATTATATGGCACAAGTTACTTCCGTTGAAATCGTGTGTTCTCATTGGCAGAGACGCGTCACGTGCCGGTCGATAATTTTCCGTAATCGACCGGTTGATTATCTAACAACGGCTGCGAGGGAGACTAGGTCGATTACGGATTTTGGCAGACATGTTGTTTGCAACTAAAAAATGAAATAAAATCGCAAAAATTTTGTGAATTCAATAACCCCTGAGGACTAAATTATGTATGAGTGGGACGATGAGTAATCTGGCAGTGTGTTTTAGGATTCCGAAAGCGATGACAACAAGAGCAACAACATTTAAAACGATGAGTCTATGTCACACGCTAGAGGTCACACTATTGACAAGGTAATGTAAGATGTGTTGTTTCAAAATGCCATATAATAAACCTCTTATTAACCTCGTCCGCTTGGTCATTACGGAAAAATATCAGACCTCGGTCTGTACTGTCAAGACCTCGGTCTGATATTTTTCCGTAATGACCGCGCTCTCGGTTAATAATTAATTAGGTGGCAAACCAATAAGAAGTGACAAGACGAAGTGTCAAGCCACACGGTGCAGGAAATGACTAGAATAAAGAAAGTGGTGTAGATGCGATGCTCTAGTTGAGAGAAGGTTTGAATTTAGAAATAGGTAAGCTGTCTTGGATAAGGAGATCGAAATTAGAAGTAGAAAAACTATGCCTGTTTTCATTGGTTGTTGCCCATGATACATACTGTAAGACAGACACATGAATCACGTCAGGTCATATCAGGTGATGCGTTTTTGTCTTTTTTCATCCCTAAAATCCGGCAAAAAGTTCCAATAAAAAACTTTTAATTTTTATAGTATAAAGTAAATAGATTCCATTTTTTGTTGTATGTTCATGCAATTATAGATGCACAAAAGACGTCACAACCAACGTCGTCTTCCGTGAATTTATAAATGAACAGACAACAAAAAATAAAATATACTTGTTTTATACACAACAAGAATTTAAAAAGTTTCTATTGAAACTCTTTCCGAATTTTGGATCATGGGCGAAGACTAACAGAAACAAAAACAAGGTAGCTCGTGTTATTTGACCTGATCCATGTGTCCGTTCTCCAATAGAGCACGGCAACAAACAATGAAAACGCATACAAAGAAACCAGGTATATTAGTAGAAACCAGTGAACACAATTTTCATAACTGGAATGCTAACCCTGGGGCAAAAAGTGAAGTCAGCCATTACGTCGCTTTCAGTCCCCCTACAAACTGTTCCCTATGCGGTTATAAAGTAACACATAGCGTAGGAGACTGAATCCGACGTGATACACGAAAATCCTGACTTCACTTTTCAAGCGTGATAATGACTGAAGTTAGAGTTCCAGATATGGCGAGTGGAGTTCATGCATGGGTGGAGACTTATAATAGTATACTAACTGAAAGCCGCAACATGATTGGTTACTATACTCGACATGCGCATGTGAACATATTTCCATGCTAACATGCGCAATATAAGTTCAATATATTATTATTAGTATTATTATTATTATTATTATTATTATTATTATTATTATTATTATTATTATTATTATTATTATTATTATTATTATTATTATTATTATTATTACATCTACTCGTTGACAGATAGCAAGTAGGAAATTGAGAACCAGGACCGCGCGGTAACATGGAAGTGCAGGAAAGTGTTTGACTTTTCACGCAGAAACGATTATTATGCTTCGTCTTTTAAAACAAGTTCGAACAAAGATATACACAAGTTCGTTTTACTAAAATAATTAGATTATATACTGTTAAGTTCTATAGATCGTTGATTCGTCAAGTATCACAACATATAAAAACCCCAAGCTCAAACCTAATCGCTAAATAGTATTTTAAAATAGATATAAATAAGTCCATACAAACCTGCACTCTCTCTTTACTCTCACAAGGTTTACAAAAGTTTCAATCTCGGCCGCAGTAATATGTTTTTCCAGCAGTTTCCTATTATTGTGAACTAAGTCTGTGATGGTATCTTCAGCCATAATGTCGTAACCAATCTGTTCTTGCATAAAACCAAACTGTTTGGCAATATGTTCCTAAAAAGAAGATACAATTAACTTGTTCATGGCCGTATAAGTATTTAGTATTTTATTCTGGCTATTGGCTAACACCAGACAATTTTATTCACCTCTTGGAAAAGCCCCGGCCAGCGTGAGGATGAGTTGAAAAGGTATGTCGCGTTATCTTTAGCCAAAAGTATCTTATAGACCCTTTTAATAAGTATAGAATACGTAATTTTCACCTTACGACGTCAATTTCTTCTCAGTTTTTCTCTTGAATTATTTTCAATTTCGTTTGTCTTAGATTTTGTATATTTTCAACAGAATTCAAAAACCTGAAAATGTCAATGACGAAAAACGACGTACTCTGCTCTTATTAAAAGGGTCTATACTCAAATTGTGCAGTGGGTTGTAAACTTCAAAATTAAAGTTGTAATGTAAACTGATTCAGTTATGAAATACAAGTCACCTAGCAACTATGGAGATTTTCTGGACATTCAAAACAAGATCTTCAGACAAATTTACTTAAACTTGATTTCTGCCGGGCCAACAGAAATCGCCAGCCATTCGAACTTCTGTGCAGGTTTCTGGTAATCTCTTTTGTGAATAGCGTTTTGTTAAAAAACAGTATTTTGAGGTTTTGTGCAATTTTTAGAACATTTTTGTTTGTGTTAAAAAATGCGACATTTTGATGTGGGTACTGTATATTATATATCAAGCATATAAAACTAAGGAAAAGACACATTGCGCATCTTTGAAGGATGAAATTTGAAGGTAATGGGGGCCGGGGGTAGACAGTAAGGGCATTGTTAGACGATACATTTGTACATGTACACTTTACATTAATAATTTTTTTAAAGTGTTTGAGGTATATAGTTGGGGGGAAATTGTGCTATCTGTGAGAATTGTTGCGTCAAATTTCAACAAATTAATACCAATTTAACAACGAAAATACAGCGTTGCAGATTTCTTTTGTAGAACATTTAGCACCCACGCCCCCAACGAAGAACACTCGTGTCCACCAGTGAGTTAAAGCTGCGTAAAGCTTGGTTTTCACTACCGATGGAAGTATCGGAAGCGGAGTCGGAAGTGGAGACGTACATGTAAAACGTTATGATTCGGGTGAAAATCGCCAAGCCATCGGAAGCGAAAGCCTCCAATATGTCGTTTATACCCGCCATGTTTTTTTGCTCTGAATCTGTATTTTCAGAGCCTGGAAACGAGCATTTGGATTGGTTGGCTCATCCGATTTCGCTTCTGTTTCAAGCAGTATAGTTTTCACTAGATCGTAAGCGACGGAATCATAAGCGCAATCGGAAAAAGGAAATGTTTTGATCCGTCCGATTTCGATTCTGTCTGTCTTGCGACTCCGCTTCCGACCGGTTTTTACTTGATCGTAACGCGTGTAAAGGCAATCTTGTTACCAACCTGGTTTTTACGATAGTCTTGTTGAGCATATTTTAACACACGATAACAAAGACGAAGAATGTGACGAAGTTGAGCATTGCTTGGATTGGACAGATCTTCAGGTCTTAAATTAGTGTCTTCTTCTTTCTTGCGAAATGGGGTCTTTAACACGCGGAAAATCTATAAACCAATTGAATTATTACGATTAACTGCAGAATTCTGTTTAACAAAATTACTTTTGCTTGTTGTACCAGATAATACGATATTTTAGTCAAATATTATATGATCCAAAACTCAATGCATGACTGTCGCCACCGATAATCCAGTCTAGTCAAATGTTGTAACGTATTATTGGCCATAAATAATAACCAAGAGCAAGAGGTTCTTTTTACAGTAAAACATATTGTTAAAATGCTAAAAGTTGAATATTTTACTGTTAAGAGAGAACGCTAGATATTAATAAGTAATATGGCACTTTTTATTGCGAAAATCAATCACGCGTCACCCATGTTTTTCCTGATTCTCACTTGTTTTAACTTTGTGATAATACGGACTAGCATTATTTCTTTCACTTCTTGCTCAACCGAAGAACAATATTCACTCTCACGTGTCCTTCGTCACTCACTTCTGTAATTTGTGTTGAAATGCTTTCATTTAGTCAACAATTTTCTTCAAAACTTCGAGTATCATTGCCAAGGGGCGTTCACGTGAAAGACATGTTAGATGTTTTTTTATTATTTTTACTGTTCTTCGAAATGTTTATTTCATGGCTGGTTTTAAAACACAATCACTTTACCTCTTCTAATATGTTTTGTTCTCTCATAAGCTTCTGTCGATCTCTCTCTGGGTTTGGACAAGATATTGACAGTGGATCTTCGCGTGAATCTTGCGTATTGGTAACAAAATGAGCTAGGTCGGTCAACAGCTTGGTAACAAACCTAAAAAACAAACAAGATTAAGAATATAAAAAATAATTAAAGTACAAACCAAAAAAGGAACATATAAGATAAGAACTCTCCACAAAACAAAACTACTTCTTACGCACCAAAGTCTTTACAGTACAGACCAAGCCGCAAACGAGGTTCGCGCAAAAAAGAGACAGAGGTCTGATAAATTTGCATAGAGACCGAGCTAAACGAAGTTAATGAAATAAATCGACGTTTATTATGGCCATTTCAAGTTTTTCAATCGTCGAGTAAATACATGCAGTACTGTATAATGTATATAATGTATATATAATCTTCAAAAAAAGTTGCAGTGGACTACGATGGACGTACCTTCTTTCATTTTGTGTTACTGTTCCGTTTTCCATATGATCTGCAAATTGTCCTAAAACTTTACTCGCGTCATTAGCAAAATCTAAGTCGCGAACTTCTGAAGGAGACACAGGCACAATGGCAAAAGCCTCCTTATCCTCTCGAATGCTGGCTGCTCCAATCTAAAAGCATATAAAAAGTTTAATACAAGGAATGAGAAAGTCGTTGATTATTTCTTATCGCACTATATAAATATATGTATACATGAACATATTGCCCACGCGATGCGCTCATTCTCCAGATAAAGCGCACATCGTTCGAAACGTTGTCAAAGAAAATGTGTACTTTTAATTTACGTATAGGGCGCATCATTTTTCAAAAAAGCTGCAAGCTCCACTCAGAGTAAACATACTGTTTAAAATAAACAAAGTGTAGATACAGTTTCTGGATGTTTAACACTGTTATTCTGCTGTTGTTGGCTGGTTGAAAAGTTTTACACTTGCATCATTTGTGTATCTGGACAAATTACATTTGTTGTAATATGCAAATTTAAAGCAAATTAGAATTTCTGAACTCAGTAGAGCAAAGATTTCTGCCCTCCTGAAACCTGTGCACTGTCTAATACTTCTCAAAACTCAAGAGTAACACTCGGGTCGTGCAAGGAACTAGAATGAAGCACGAAGCAACTGATTATTTATAGCTTTTTCCAAACGAGCCACCTTAAGCAGATAAATAAAGTTAAACTTCCAAATAAAGTGAAACCATGGTGCAAATATAACAATATGCATATACGCACAAAATTAAAGACCAGTGGCAGTGAGGTTTTATGTCCCTTACACTTGGTGTCCCTCTCGACTGGATTCGCACCAGCCGGAGACTCATAAGACAACGAAAGTGATTGCAAAATGTCGCTCGCGCGCTGTATTCCTGGGGGGAAGCAACATTGTAATCAACTACGTCTTTAACAAGTTAAAAATATTTGTTTTAAAATGTAAGAGCAAAGCGTATCTTTACCTTCAGCATAACAGGTTTATCTTCTTCCTTATCAATTGGGATTGTAGTGGAATGAACCCAAGTGTTGGTGCACAAGTGGCGAAGTCTGACGTATGATGATCTGACCCAAATAAAAACAATCAAGTGGCAATTAGTCTGCGAGCAGGCCTTCCTGTTGGGGTGAGAGAGCCTGCTCGAGAGCCTGCTCGAGAGCCTGCTCGAGAGCCCGCTCGAGAGCCTGCTCGAGAGCCTGCTCGCAGGCTAACTGGCAATGAGATGATAAACGTTACAACAAACATTGGATTCTTAACAGATGGGGATTTAGTAAAACAAAGTCACACAAGAACTTAAATGTTGGTTTAGTGTTGATTTCTCAAATAAAGAAAAACCATAAATGCCCCCAAAATCTACACAGTACTTGGGGTTCCTGCAGTGCATAGTCTCTACAAAGTTCAAACTTGACAACAACATTTCCCCAATTAGATTACATGAAATACCTTGGAACAAAATGGTCGGGTCGCGTCATAGTAGTGGGATCAAGTTCAAATATTGATGAAATATCGTTGCTATGCGGTACTTGAATCAAATGAAATACTGGAGAGTTGTCACGTAGTTTGTTTCTTGTCGGATCACTGGTTGGATCATCATCAATCTACATCAGTCATTAAATTATGAGACAAAAACAACAGAAAAAAATGTTAGAAATAGACAAAAAACGATTTCAAAAAATTTCAAATGAAGTCGAATCATTGCTGTAGAGGAAAGTTTTCTTAATCCCGAGCCGGGCGGAGGGCCGAAGGCCCGGAGCCCGGTGAGGGTGCTAATCTCGATATGCGTGGAGTCCATTTTACACGCGTGGAGAAAAAGCGAGGGAGACGTAATCTCGGAAATAGTTTATTTATTTATTTATATATATATATATATATATATATATATATATATATATATATATATATATATATATATATATATATATATATGTTTGGTACGGTGTCACGCGGTAAGAATTGTTGGACACTGGTGACTAGCGATGCAGAAAACTAAATCTGTCAGTATTATTTTTGCTTTCGTTTATTACGAAATGGAGCCTGCTCTACTTAAATTAAAAGAAAACAACGAAGAAAAGGATACAAACAGCCGGTTTAATATATCTTGAAGCGAAACGAGAGGACCTGAAGAAACCAAACGCCGTATGGTAAACAAAACCTCGATTTGAATTGCAGTGTTTGTCGTCACTCAGTGGTCTCAAAATCTTTCAAGTTTATAACGGTAGGGGATTTGTATTTTGTCCTTATGTCCTAAAACAATATACAGTTTCACGTTTTCGTGCTTTCCCTTTGCTCGTCCAAATTAACCATCAGTCAGCTTAACTAAAGCTAACTTAAAACACTTAGGCTTATATCACGCTTATATTAACCGTGGTGGACGTGGGCTTTGTCGGTTTTCTTGGCTGTGATTCCAAATTTTCGACTGAAACGTTGTCTGCCTAATACTTCTTTCTGGAATCCGATTCTCGCCTATTTGAGCAATGACGTCACACGTATATGTGAGAGAAAACGGAAAATCAATCATATCTTTGGATTGGTTTAACTACACCATACCCCAAGGAAAATTAATTGTTTTTATCTCAGACTCTATTATAAATGTAATTTTTGAGCTGTCAACTTTTAATTCTGCCTTTGCAAAATGTACATGCATAGAGAAGCCATTTAAAGGCTTGCTAGAAATAATCCCTTTTGAAACCTCCCAAAAACAATATATTTTTTGCAACCAGAATTTAATAATGAAATCTAAGTTTTGCTTTGATATGTTCAACTTTCATTAAATGATTTAATGTTTTGTCATCCTATCGACCTATCCATAAATTCTATAATTTAATATCCCAAGGATTTAATATAATTTGTTTTTATATTTGTTTGTTTTTATATTGGCTGTATAATCAGGAGTGCTTATTTTCATCAGGGGATGGGTGGGGGGTGTTGTAAACCCCATTCTCCGCGCACTCAACCTCGTCCCCTCGAGAGACAGACTTGATCCAAGTCTAGCGGGCGAGGGGTTGTTGTGTTCATGTATTTCTAGTACGTGGATATTTCTGACTGCCTCGGCCGGGAGTTCCACTGAATAGCTCAGTGGTAGAGCGCTGGTACGTTAAATCAGAGATCTTGGGTTCGACTCCCCGTTGGGGCAGTCAGAAAACTTTTCTCTACAGCAGTGATTCGACTTCATTTGAAATTATTATTCTTCACACAATTCCATAAAAAAAAGTGTTCTCGGTTTCTCAACATCGTTCTGGTTTCTTACGTAATGCAGGTTTGCATCTAAAGCACAGGGTGGATTTTTTCTGATCTATTAATTCATATCTTTTTAAATGAGCTAGAATATGCCACGGCCTGGACAAGTGGTCTCGTAAACTGTGATACATCTAATAACAGAGTAAAATCATAACTATTTTCTAAATAACCACAGAGAATAGAAACAAGACGACAACAAAGAGAAACTCAAACAAACTACAGCAGCAGAATAATGATGTAAGATACCTCTGCAGCTAAATAGTATCCGGTGGCTAAATGTTTAAATCTCAGTAAACTGTTCCAGTGTGCTGCTCCACCTGCACAAGGATCGTGTTGAACAACCTAAAAAATAGAAAGTATAACTCCATAATCAGTAAAAACGTCTTCCAATGTAGCTCAGTAAAATATCAAACATGGTAACTTTACTGAGCTAAGAAGAGTTTTAACCGTTCCTGATCCAACGTTTCGACACCGCAGTCTAACGCGTTCATTAAGGAGATGATCGGTTATTATTATAATTTATTATATGTCCGGTAAAGATCGATCATTACAAAAAGTGCAAAACGAAATAAGAATTAAATTTAAGCACGTTACACTAAAATAGCATTCCAATATCGTAAAATTAATTTACCGCGACGAAAATTTAAATACGACTGAAAAGTGACTGAAAGCGTTTTAATTGTTTACGGTTTTCGTTGTAGGCTACAGGTGTAAGTTGGTTACTTCAGCCTTGCATGCTTATTGTAGTCTGGACATTCAAAAACTAAAATACCTGGGATATATTGTGACGGAGCAAGAGGTCTACTGACCAAAATTATCTTGCACGCGGTCTTTTCGCGCAGACCTCGCTCAGTCTGTACTGAGCGAGCTCTGGTCAGTCAGTTAATCTGTAACTTTTCAAGTAATTCAAAACAGTTTGAAGTACAATACCGTCAGACTATGTTTAACAAGTTCATTAGTGCATAACTTGGAGATACCA
This sequence comes from Corallium rubrum, assembly GCA_964035015.1. Taxonomy (NCBI): domain Eukaryota; kingdom Metazoa; phylum Cnidaria; class Anthozoa; order Scleralcyonacea; family Coralliidae; genus Corallium; species Corallium rubrum. The sequence goes on from OZ035997.1 coordinate 32,380,193, forward strand.
TGGTTATCCTATACAGTGCAAGTCAAATAAATCACTATCGCCACCACGTATACAGTACAACTTCGCGTTCACCATCACTATCATTATTAGGGTGAGGCGGTTTTTATAAAAAACCGAAAACCGAAAACCGCCCGAAAAAAACCGAAAAAACCGGGTGAACCGATTTTTTTAAAACGCGTTCGAAACCATAGTTAAAAAAACATGCATGACGCTACTCGCGCAAGATTTCAGTTTCAAAAACAATTGTATTGATTATAACATCCTAACTACGAATTACAAAGAAACATGCAGTATAGAAGATACATTTTACAAATTTTATGATCATATTTGCAAATAACACTGACACAAACGACTATAAGTCCTCTGCCAGGAACACAAGCTCATCCACTCTCTCAGGTTTCGGCTGTGCTCGTGCCGGGGTACTAACTTGCCCTGCTTTGCTAAAAAGTCTCTCCGATGGGGAACTGGTTGCTTGGATGGCAAGATATCTTCTAGCTAATTGGCACAGCAACGGAAGTTCTTTTGTGTTTGACTTCCACCATTGAAGAGGACCGTTGTCACCGTCGATAACTGGAAACGCAGAGATGTAGTATTCGATCTCTTGGAGAGACGATCACGCGTGGATACAGCTGGCAACGGCTTTTCTGACTTCTTTATTTTCCGTAATTTCCGTTCTTATATCGGAGATCATACCTGGCAATAAACGTACGGTATTTCGAAGACGCAAATCTCTTCAGTCGTTTTTCCGTCAATTCCGTGTGTAAACGCAACAAAAACCCAAGTAAGTATGGTTCGATTTTATTGAAATACCGATTTTCTTTCGATTTTTCGTTTTTTTTCGGTTTATCGATTAACCGCCTCACCCTAATCATTATCACCATCACTATCACTATCAATATCACCATCACTATCATTATTACCATGACACCATCACCATCACCATCACCATCACTATCACTATCACGACAATGCATCATCGCTATCACCATCATGCACTATAAGCATCATGCATTATCATGACCATGTACTATCACTATCAATTTCTATATAATATGGTGGGTAGTGAGACCTTCACTGGCGTTGTGTGAGGACTAACTTGGAACATAATAATTTGTGTTCTACCACGGTGGCGACAATGCACTGTTATTAGTGGTATGTTTCATAAATTTAACAGTTTTTTTCGCTCATTTTTAAGCCTAATACTTTACGTTTGACCACAGCAGTTACGTTTCACGTGAAGTGTCTAGTTTCAGTCGATAGGTCGTATGTAATATGCCTGCGGTTTGATGTATGTTTGGGAGAAGAATGAAGCGTAGAAGGATTTATGTAGGTCTGTGTTCTTTGGATAACCCTCGACGCGTTTCGACTTCTAGTCTTCTTCAGGAGGGATTTTGAGTCGATGTTGAAATCAGTAATGTTAAGACGAAATTACAGATATTAGAACCAGCACAACCAGCATCAATATTATTATCACTATCGTTGGCATTGTCACCACCATCACTGCCAATATCACTATTGCTATCACAATCCCTATCGTCACCATCATCATACTTGATGATGGTGACGATAAGGACTTCTGGATTGCCATTACCTCAACTTCCCATAATGCCTTGGAACTGGTTGCAGATGTTGCAGTGGTCCTGCCAGTTGTTCTTAGAAATACAAATGACTTCGTTTTGTATTCATCCATTGTTAAAAACTTTTCTTGTTCAGCATGAAATAGACGCACAACATCACCCTTGGCAAGAAAAAAATAAGACCGTCTTATTATTCAAAATATTTTCACTGTTTGAGTGCTAAATAAGATTATTAGCTGCATGAATCATTTGAGTGGCATTCTACCAAATTATCTCTTGAAAACCTTGGGAAATGTTAGCCTCCTCCGCAGGCATCTCTATTAATTTTATAAGAGAAGTCAGAAGAGAATTTGGGTTACTGTGGTATGAAGTCCCCCGTCCTCCTCGATCTCCAAAACGCGCGGCCTGAGCTTATACCACAGGTAACCCAAATTCTCTTCTGACTTCTCTTATAAAATTAATAGAGATGCCTGCGGAGGAGTCTGTCGTTTGCATTTTGCAAGAACGTTTTTTTGAGAATTGCATGAATCTAGTTAGTAAAGCAGGTTGTGCCATAAAGGTGCTGTTCCCGTTATTTCTATAGATTCAAGATTGATATAGCCTCTTCATGCAAAGGTTAAATGTTCTGCATCCCACAATTCGTTCTCTAGCCGACAAATACATGCAGACTCGTATCTTGAGTTCACATCGCACCATTTATCACTATTTTCCAACCCTTTCGTAAGGTGTTCGTCATCTTGATTCTTTTATTCGTTATAAGAATACTTGGTAAGCGAGGGAGGTCTTACGCAAAGCTGCAATTTGATTGGCTTCTTGAACGGGCTGGGTTTTTTTGTGATATGTTTTATTGGTCAGAAACACGGTCACGGAATTTCGAAATTAAAATCTCTTTTATACAAGCAGAATTTTATTTTATTTTTTACTTGCCAGTGTAAAATAAACACTAAAGTTTATGAGAATGTTCCGGTTCGTTTTTCTTTGCTTAACCAAACAACATTATTTTACCAAAATAAACTTGGTTCATTGTAGCCTTACTAAGTATTTCGTACTATTCAAAAAATAAAGGTTATTTATCGTTTTCGCTCGGTCCATACAAAAAATATATTTGCCCTCGGTCCCATATTCTTTCTGGGAAAGCCTCTGCGACCTCGGGCATATTTTTCCAGTCCTCCCAACCAGCAATCGTATTCGTAGTTTGTATTGTATTTCCACAGTATACAGGTGAGTCTGCATGAGACTTCATAGCTCCATCTTGCAAAGCATGCTTACGCTTACCCCGTTTGTAAATTAATATTAAATGTACTTACTCCTTTTAGACATTCCTCATTGTTTTCTTTGAATGAGAGAAACAAGGACACCTTCCAATTAGTGTCACAGTTGACACAGTTTACCTAAAAAACAATCAAATTAAAAAAACATGTGGTATTGCATAAAATTTGGTATAACTACTTCTATTAATCAATACTTCAGTAATCCTTTCACTAATACAGGCTTTCTTTAGTATCATACTCTAATTATCGATAGACAATTTTACTTATTAAGAGAGCATTTCTAAAAGTCAATAGATTATAGAACCAATCTCAATTACCCTTTAACTGAATTAGGTATTTAGATAAAATAAGATTTCGCCTTCGTCAAGAGAGTGCATGCCTCTAGGGTGCATGTACAAACTCTATATAGTAAATCTCTATACTATAGACTGAGATTGTACAGATGATTTTGCAAAATTGGTAAAATCTAACAAAATATGAAACGTGCTGATGAAAATACTGTTGATATGCATGCACCTAGAAAACAATTTGTATGTCATACTTGTTTTCCCTTCTTGTTGCTTTTAGACCTATTCTATCTTATTATTTTTCTATGATACACATACATAGTATCAATAAAGTCGTTGTTAGCTATAGCTGTTGCAGATTTGTATACCTTGTGACTTGTACTTGATAATTACGCTTGGATTACACAAATATACGATTAAACGACACCACACTCACTAGCATTGGTATAGAAACGCGTTATATTTCTGATTGTAGACCTTTTCCAAAAATGGCCGCCGAATTAAAATTCTTTTATATACATATAAATTAGCCCCTATGAACTCGTTTTCATGTGTGAAGTTCAAAAGAATTTTTACTTTAAAACGAGGTCATAAGGGCTAATTTATATGCACATAAAAGAATTCTAATTCGGCGGCTATTTTTGAATAAGGTCTATAGACACTTCAAAGGTGATTTTAGTAACATGCCATTTGTGAGAAAAATCCTGATTACTTTTTAATAAAAATTGTTTTATTATCCTTCGTTCATTTAGTTCACAGGGTCAACGACAAAAAATGTGCAAAAAAGAACTAAACCTCGCAACAACCAGCGTTGTCAATCAATTCACTACTGCTAGCATGGAGAGGCTGACCAGCGTTAACCGGGCTTAAGATAACTTTGTCATTCACAACTACCTATAAAATATATTGAAACGTCATACACAGGTTAACAAGAACCAGTTAGGCTAGCAGTAACATTTCCTAAATTGATAACATTTAAAAATCCCACAATCCAATGTATTGCTGATTTGCTCTACTAATCTTAAATGTTACGGTCAGGGGGCTGCCGAGAGTAATTTTGGGACCCTGCATGTCAAAAAATATTTTTAGGCTCCTTTCATTTTACTAGAGTTCTCTATAAAAACTAAAAAGTGAGATGACATCACATCATTGTTATCACCACAACCAAGTGTTGGATCGCTACATTTAATATTTTGTTGTCAAGCTTGGTGGTGTGAAAAAAACAGTGATTGCATCATGCACAAACGAATATGAATATTATTACAAACAGGATATTAGAAATTAACTAAAAACGAATAAAAACTTTGAACGTTTGCAAGACGATAATATATCAAGATACGTTTTGTGAAAACACCACGTTTAATATTTATTTGCTAAGCTTTCGGCCTGTTGACTCAGGCCTTCATCAGAGCAATATAACAACAAGCTATTAGCTAACGTCATTTGTACACTACAACTGATCAATTAAACCACGCAAGCACACATGAAGGCCTGAATCAACAGGCCGAAAGCTTAGCAAATAAATACCAAACGTGGTGTTTCCACAAAACTTATCTTGAATAAAAACGAATTGCTATAATAATAAAAAAAGGCAAGAAGTAAAAACAAATATTCTTGTATTACGTACATCGTCTCCCTGTGTGCGCAACTTGTAGAAAGGTAGAACATAAAACCACGATCCCTTGAAAAAATATACAGAATGTATCAATCACAGTTTTTAAAGGGGACTTCTTAGCGCTGAATTGTAATTCTAAGCTAAGCTACTGTACATTGTGTTTTGAAATCATGTACGGATATCAACGTACTTTATCAGGTCTAGCTTTTTTATTATCTTTTTTGATAAACAGATGTGAGCTGTTTTTCTAGCCTATAATGTATACCACTAACTATTAAAGGGCAGATGACTTGAAAATTAAGTTTGTCTTATTGAAAAGAACATTTAAAATGATAAAATAACATATTTTGCAGTTTTTGGTTTCCTTGCTTCGTTTTTGAGATATTCCAGTTTAGTTTGATATGCAAATGACACAACGTTTTACGTCACACGTGCATAATGAGTATTATGTGTTTCGAGGGAAGGCTACATATCTTTGCTATTATGAAACGGAATCACTTGAAATTCTACATGTTTGGTGTTGTGGGTAGGAAAACGTGGTAACCTTTTCTGACAACTCATTATGGACATTATGCACATGTGACGCAAAAATTTGTGTCATTTGCATATCAAACAAACTGGAATATCTCAAAAACGAAGCAAGGAAACCAAAAACTGCAAAAGAGGTTATTTTATCATAGTAAATGTTCTTTTCAATAAGATAAACTTAATTTTCAAGTCATATGCCCTTTAAACCTTAATTTAATCAGTCAAAAATTGTAATGTCCCATAAAATTTTAAGATGTGTAAGACTAGTCAAAATTACCATGATTTCATTTCCAGACTGACAACAATCGTACCTATTCGTCTCTATTCAATAATGAATAACCTATATCACTAAACTATTGTAATGCCCCATCATCATTTTAAGATTGATGAAGCTAGTCAAAATTCCACAACAATCGTACATCGTTTCCATTCATATCTATGTTTAATCTGTATCACTAACTATTAAACCTAATTTTACCAGTCCAGAATTGAAATGCCCTACAACATTTTAAGATTTGTAAAACTATAGTCAAAATTGCCATGATTTCATTTGCACAACGTACCTCATTTCCATTCGTGTCTAATGTCACTCTCATTGCATTTTTCTCTAGGTGAGCTGGTAATCTCTTGTTGGCAGTTAAATACTTGTTGCTTTTTACATGTAAGATCTACAAAAAAATGATGACACACTTCAACTCCAGTATGTAATATATCATACACGAAGAGGAGTGTTTCATCAGGATATCCAAACACTAAGACGTTTGTTGAAACCTGAGGCGAAGCCGAGGTTTTCGAACAAACTTCGAGGTGTTTGCATATCCTGATGAAACACTCCTCCGAGTGTATGATATAGCATCTCAAACAAATCAGTATTTTAAGAGAAAATCGGGGTAAAAGTTTGCTTAATTTATGTAATTTCTTCCTCCGATATCCAAACCACCGACACGGTACTGATTTCCTTTGTGATTTTCCTTTAATGAGCTTGAGATATATAAATCACACTTTGTATGAACAAGGACTGGTTATTGACCCCATAGTCATAGCTTTTTGTTTCTTTCACAGTGAAAGTCCTTCTGTAGACGAACATCTTTTTTGCTCCGTCTTTTGCTGTGGTTTCTTAGTTTTCAATTAGCGGACATAACAATGGAGCAACAGATATCGTAATATGCCTTAGTTCATGAAGTTCACCTTTTTATCGTTACAGTAAGATGTCTAAAGCTAGTACTAAATCTGCTGTTAATCGTAATCATAATTAAATTCTTCCTGTCAAGACATGGAGCATACTCGTCATACTGTGGGACGTTTGCCGATATCCAGAAAATATTCTTGATGGTGGAAGTCTTTAAATTAGACATGCAATTATTAAAAATTATTATTAATTTAAATAATTAAATTTAATAATTAATTATATTGTATTATTATTAATTAATTTATATGAATTAATATTTTAATATTTTAATAATTTAATTATTATTATTATTATTATTATTATTATTATTATTATTATTATTATTATTATTATTATTATTATTATTATTATTATTATTATTATTATTATTATTATTATTATTAAGCAAATGCGGGTCGCGGGAAGTAAAAATCACGTTTTGGAAGAACTGACAGGAAACCTCTTCAGTTAGAGCATGCATAGTGGGGATTTGCTTGCATTAGAGCAGTCAATAAAAATATATAAGTTGTACGTATACATGTAATGCATGTGGTACGTTTGCGAGCCTGGTGTACTAATGTGACAGACGTTCGTCAAGCTTAATTACTCAGAAAAGATTTCTGAGACCCCAGACATGGTTCGAACCTGCAACCTTCTCATCACTAGACGAACCCTGTCTGTGGCTCAGAAATCTTTTCTTGAGCTTGACGAACGTCCACCAAACGTCTGTCACTAATTATAAAGTCATCACGTGCGAATCCAAAAATTTGTCATATAGGGAAGGTGACGGAGTTTTCGCACGAGGTTCGAAAGATCTCGGAAGAATCAAAATCTGACATAAAAGACACACATTTACGTGTTTGTAATTGTTTACATTGTGAATTCGCCTTAATGCATTCCTTGCAATTTTGGCGCAAATAAATAACATGTCAGATTGTTATTGCAAAGAAAAGTGAAGCTTTACTGTATAAATAAGTGTGAAAAGAGCCCCCCACCCCCTCCCCATATACTGATCTGTCAGTAGATGTTGGGAATTCAGAAGAAAAAAAATTATACGGAACAAATTATTCTATTTCGCACTTAGCATATATATATATATATATATATATATATATATATATATATATATATATATATATATATATATATATATATGTATATATATATATATATATATATATATATATATATATATATATGTATATATGTATATATGTATATATGTATATATGTATATATGTATATATGTATATATATATGTATATATATATATATATATATATATATATATATATATATATATGTATATATGTATATATGTATATATATATATATATATATATATATATATATGTATATATGTATATATGTATATATGTATATATGTATATATGTATATATGTATATATGTATATATGTATATATATATGTATATATATATATATATATATATGTATATATATGTATATATATGTATATATATGTATATATATGTATATATGTATATATGTATATATGTATATATGTATATATGTATATATGTATATATGTATATATGTATATATGTATATATGTATATATGTATATATGTATATATGTATATATGTATATATGTATATATGTATATATGTATATATGTATATATGTATATATGTATATATGTATATATGTATATATGTATATATGTATATATGTATATATGTATATATGTATATATGTATATATGTATATATGTATATATGTATATATGTATATATGTATATATGTATATATGTATATATGTATATATGTATATATGTATATATGTATATATGTATATATGTATATATGTATATATGTATATATGTATATATGTATATATGTATATATGTATATATGTATATATGTATATATGTATATATGTATATATGTATATATGTATATATGTATATATGTATATATGTATATATGTATATATGTATATATGTATATATGTATATATGTATATATGTATATATGTATATGGGGTAGATGGGGCTCCATTAAGCCGTAGTGAAGGCAATCCATCTAGGAGAAGGAAAACTCTGATATAAAACCGGGAGTAAACCGCTTAAATCAGGAGTAAACCGTTTAAATCTCGCTCTGTTGTAGGCTGAGTTAAATGGGTGTGGCAGCAAACAATAAAATATCTTTGTTTTGGTGTCCCTTCCTCTGCTTTCTAGCACATGCTTCAAATTATTTCGAGCTTTGGTAGAGAGAACTACACAGGGTAGTTAGAACCCTTTAGCCTTGGGTGGCAATCTAACTAAGAGAAGGAATTCTCCGAAAATAAAACCAGGTGTAAGGTACTGTGGAGGGTCCCCTTTATTGGGCGTACCACCATAGTAAGCGGATGCTCCCACCTCCTTTGTATACCGGAGAGGTAAACTCCGAGATAATAAAACATGCGGATGATGCAGTTTGCTGTCCATCTTGCTTAGGCTTGTCGTCAGCTCAATGACTGCGGATTCTGAGAGAGTGGTATAGGTGTTGTACAAGCAAATGCCACTTTAATCCAATGATGTACAGATGTCTCACTTCAATCAAACATCTTTGTTTCCGGATATTTACCATCATGTCCACTCACGGATATTCAACATCACATATCCAAACTCTATCAACTTCCGTTGAACACAAAGTCGCATGGCGATGGAGGAGTGGTAACGTGTGCAGACTTGACCAGTTGGAAGCACATAGCCACAAATCTGCACATGTGCGACGGGAAGCTTATCTTAACGTCGTTTTCTTGTCTTCATTGGCAGAGGCAGAATTGGGCGGAGTTTCCTGTGACTGAGCAGCCCCTGTTTAGGGAGAACACTGCTCACCCAGTAACTGGGAGGGTGCTAGAAAAGGTGCACTAAAAATTGTCTGTCTTCATCACCTGCTGGTTAGCTTACTGCGGCTAACGGTGGTTCACTTCATGCAGTCGAAACACAAGTAAAAAATTCACAAATAAACGTGTTAAGTTAAACATATGTTGCTGGAATGTTAGGACACTTCTTGATTTAAAATCATCAGGTCGTCCAGTACGTAGGTCAGCACTGATTACAAAGGAACTCCAACGTTTGAACATTGATATTGCAGCCTTGTCTGAAACCCGTTTTTCAGATGAGGATCAGCTCACCGAAGAATCGTCGGGTTACACTATTTTCTGGAAAGGCAAACCGGCAGGTACAAGGCGTGATGGAGGTGTTGGTTTTGCCATCAAAACATCCTTGGTCAGCCAGGTTGAGCAACCGATAGGAATTAGTGATCGCATAATGATGCTCCGTGTTCCCCTGTCATGTGGTCGCTATCTTTCTATCCTCTCTGTTTATGCACCCACTCTCCAAGCAAGTGAAGAAGTTCTAGACTCCTTCTATGAATCCCTACGTCAGGCTATTCGTTCTGTCCCAAAGGAGGAGAAACTAATTCTACTTGGAGATTTCAATGCACGTGTTGGCAGAGAAAGCGAAACCTGGAATGCACTTGGCCCTTATGGTATTGGCAAGATGAATAGCAGTGGCCTGCGTCTGCTTGAGCTTTGCTCTATGTACAATCTTGCTATTGCTAATACTTTCTTTCGTCTAAAAGAGAAACACAGAGTATCTTGGATTCATCCAAAGTCCAAGCAAGGCCACTTGATAGATTATATAATAACCCGCAAACGCGATATTGGTGACGCGTGCAATGTGCGAGTGCTACGGAGTGCAGAATGTGACACTGATCACAAAATGGTCAGAGAGAAATTCAAACTGCGTATTAGGAGGAAGATACGCATGGAAGGAGTGAAGGTCCCTAAGCGCATTAATGTTGCCAAACTATCAGAGACTGACCTCTGTCAGCAGTTTGAAAACCACTTGATGGATAAGGATCTTGACACTTCTTGGGAAGACTTCAAGCAGCAATTATATTCTGCAGGGGCTGAGATACTAGGCTTTGTGGAGAATAATCACCGTGACTGGTTTGACGAAAATGATGCCAATGTGAGAGAACTTCTTGATACGAAACACTCTCTACATCAGGCTCTCTTGAACTCTCAACCCCATGAAAAGGTAGAAGCCACAAATGCCCTTCGTAAACACAAATCCCTTCTTCAGAGTGAGCTCCGTAGAATGAAAAATGATTGGTGGAATAAGATCTCGCATGATATCCAACGTGCTGCTAACAGAAATGATTCTAAAACCATGTACAGTCTTCTTCGCCAAGCATTTGGACCGAAGTCCTCATCTGTTGCTCCCATGAAATCCTCTGATGGTAAATCTACAGTGAAAGACCCAGACGGCATTAGAGATCGCTGGAAGGAGCACTTCACTAATCTCTTTTTCAATCCTTCTGTGGTTGATAATGAAGTTATCAGTAACTTGTTTCAGGATGATATCCTCACCCATATGGACAATCGACCCTCTCTTGATGAAGTGAAAGGTGTAATTAAACAAATTAACACAGGTAAAGCACCTGGTCTTGATGGCATACCTGTTGAATTACTTCGTCATGGGGGTGATAGGGTAGCCTCAGCAATCCATCATTTCATCACGCTGAGCTGGGAAGGGAATCCAATACCACAAGATTGGATCGATGGGATTTTAGTATCACTGTACAAAGGAAAAGGCCTCAAATCCGTCTGTGATAGCTATCGTGGAATTACGCTACTCGAATCTGTTGGTAAAGTACTCGCCAGACTCCTGTTGAACCGAATCATGGACAATATATGCCCCACTGTTATTCCGGAATCTCAGTGTGGGTTTAGATCTGGCAGAGGAACAACTGACATGATATTCTCTGTGAGGCAGCTCCAGGAAAAATGTATTGAGCAGCAGATGCCCCTGTACCAAGTCTTTGTGGATCTGACCAAAGCATTTGACACTGTCAACCGTGATGCATTATGGAAGATCCTCGGTAAGCTTGGGTGCCCTCCAAACTTTGTCAACATGGTATCCCAGTTACATCGGGATATGAAGGCTCGTCTCGCTTTCAACGGCTCACTATCAGAAGAAATAGGTGTTGAAAACGGTGTCAAGCAGGGTGATATTCTAGCACCAACGCTCTTCTCAATTTACTTCTCTGTTCTGCTTTCCTATGCTTTTAGTGACTGCGATGCTGGTGTTTCTCTTCGCTTCAGAACGTCTGGGAGGCTTTTTAACTTGAGGAGGTTCAGCGCAAAGTCTAAGACATTTACCACCCTTATCCGCGAGCTTCTTTTTGCAGATGATGCAGATTTAGTTGCACATACAAAATCTGATATACAACTTATCATGGACCGCTTCTCTGCTGCATGTGCCGCCTTTGGTCTCACCATCAGTATAAAGAAGACGAAGGTCATGTTCACACCAGCCCCTGGTGCTCCTTACTCAGAACCCACAATCCTTGTCAATGGAGATAAGCTGGATGTAGTAGATACCTTTCCATACCTAGGTAGCACTATCTCCAGGGATGGCTCACTCGATGCTGAAATTCATTCTCGCATCCAAAAGGCCTGTGTTGCTTTTGGAAAACTGGAACATAGGGTCTGGTCGGATAGAGGCATTACATTTAAGACCAAGATTAATGTCTACAAGGCATGTGTTCTCACCTCCCTGCTCTTCTCGTCTGATACCTGGACCACTCATCGTAGACACGTCAAGCTTCTTGAAAGATTCCATCAAAGGTGTTTAAGACGCATTCTAAACATTAAATGGCAGTCCATGACTCCTGACACGGAAGTGCTAGTAAAATCAGGCACAACCAGCATCGAATCAATGGTGATCCTTAACCAAATGCGCTGGACGGGTCATGTTATCCGGATGGAAGATGACCGCTTGCCAAAACGACTCCTTTATGGTGAACTTGCTAATGGTAAGCGACCTCGCCACAAACCAAAGAAGAGATATAAGGACTGTATATTACAGAACATCAAGGCCACAGGCATGGATTCTGGTAACTGGGAGGAACAAACCCTTGACAGAGATCTCTGGAGATCCTCTGTCAAAGAAGGCTGTGCATCATTTGAATCAACACGCACAGAAAATGAGAAACTCAAACGTAGTCTGCGTAAGGGTACTGTCACTGACCTTCCATCTGATCTTGTAATATGGAAATGTGATGTATGTGACCGTATACTCAAATCTAAGGCTGGCTATGTAAACCACATGAAGTCTCATGATCCCACAAAACGTGTTAATTATAATGTTCTCCCTCCCAGGCCAGTTGAAAATGTTTGTGTCCTTTGTGAAAAGGTCTGTAAATCTGCCCCTGGTCTTAAAAGACACATGGCTGCTGTGCATAAGGAATCCATTCCTCAAATAGATCCCATAAATCCAATAAAATGCACTTCTTTCATCTGCCACATATGTCACAGATCTTGTAAGACCTCTTCCGGGTTGAAAAGTCATTTGCGTGCTCACGCTCGTAATCAAACGGAAAACCAAAACTGAGGAACAAAGTTATGTGCAAAAATTATTGTACACTTAAAAATAAAAATTTGAGACGGCTTTCATCTGTAAAGATGTTGCAATCATCATATATGTATATATGTATATATGTATATATGTATATATGTATATATGTATATATGTATATATGTATATATGTATATATGTATATATGTATATATGTATATATGTATATATGTATATATGTATATATGTATATATGTATATATGTATATATGTATATATGTATATATGTATATATGTATATATGTATATATGTATATATGTATATATGTAATATATGTATATATGTATATATGTATATATGTATATATGTATATATGTATATATGTATATATGTATATATGTATATATGTATATATGTGTATATGTGTATATATATATATATATATATATATATATATATATATATATATATATATATATATATATACTGTATTGGTGTTACAATGACATTTTGGGTAATGGGGATTCGGAAAAAAACTATATCCCATATGAATAAGTCCTTGATTAACATGCATGTTCTAAGTTAATCCATTGCTGCATAAGCTTGCTGATAGTTCTCTCTTTAACGAAATAAATTGTCTGGCACTTTTGACCGGGCCCGCCCATTAGTACACAATTCCGCCCGGCATTAACTAAATTAAACTTTGAGAATCCCTCACGGAAGGTTTTCAGTATCGTCGACGTTAAAGCAACGAATGAATTTTGTCCTCACTTCGTCAGTAGAATCGGTTGCACTCCTCATATTAGATACAATTATAGTACAACATTCATTTTATTTAACAAATAAAACATAAAGCTCCGTGCATATGTACTCTTATAAAGGTTCGTTTGACGTCATTTGAACACGAAAGAAGTTGAGTAGAGGCACGAGGGGATAGTCGAGTGCCTTTACACTTCTTTCGTGTTCAACTCACGTCAAACGAACCTTTATAAAAGTACATATGCACAGGAGCGTATGTTTTATTTGTTTTATAAAATAATAAGAGGGAAAAAAAAGCTAAAAGTGGGATAGTTTTGAAAGTTCGCTAGATTTCCCCGCCAGGTGACGCCATCCTACGCCACTCCACGCCATTTTACGTCATTCATGATCTTCATCCCCGAGCCGGGCGTAGGGCCGAAGGCCCGGAGCCCGGTGAGGGTGCTAATCTCGACATGCGTGGAGTCCATTTTACACGCGTGGAGAAAAAGCGAGGGAGACGTAATTTCGGAAATAGTTTATATATATATATATATATATATATATATATATATATATATATATATATATATATATATGTAATGTTTACAACACGAGCGGCCGTGTTGTATTGAATATACAATCACGAGCCGAAGGCGAGTGATTGTATATTCAATACAACAAGGACGCGAGTGTTGTAAACAACTTGTGAAATGAATAAATAGTAAAAATCCCTTTGGGATATTGAGATGCTAATTTGCTAATTAGTTACAAGCACTAGTGGTTGTATCAGAAGAGTATACATCTACTAGTGGTTGTAACTAATTAGCATCATTGGTTTTAGTTTGTATGGGGTTTACAGGGGTAACATGTGACGTAATTTCTGAAATTGGATTGGCTGCAAAACTCATGAATTAGTAATGAATTTCACAAATATATATATATATATTCGGGACGGTGTCACGCGGTAAGAATTGTTGGACACTGGTGACTAGCGATGCAGAAAACTAAATCTGTCAGTATTATTTTTGCTTTCACGAAGAAAAGGATACAAACAGCCGGTTTAACATATCTCGAAGCGAAACCAGAGGACCTGAAGAAACCAAACGCCGTATGCCGGTATGGTAAACAAAACCTCGATCTGAATGGCAGTGTTTGTGGTCACTCAGTGGTCTCAAAATCATTCAAGTTTATAACGGTAGGGGATTTGTGTTTTGTCCTTATGTCCTAAAACAATATACAGCTTCACGTTTTCGTGCCTTCCCTTTGCTCGTCCAAATTAACCATCAGTCAGCTTAACTAAAGCTAACTTAAAACACTATCTTAGGCTTATATCACGCTTATATTAACCGTGCTGGACGTGGGCTTTGTCGGGTTTTCTTGGCTGTGATTCCAAATTTTCAGCTGAAACGTTGTCTGTTTAATACTTCGTTCCGGATCCGATTCTACTGAATTGTTTTTATCTCAGACTCTATTATAAATGTAATTTTGGGAGCTGTCAACTTTTAATTCTGTCTTTGCAAAATGTACATGCATAGAGAAGCCATTTAAAGGCTTGCTAGAAATAATCCCTTTTGAAACCTCCTAAAAACAATATAATTTTTACAACTAGAATTTAATAATGAAATCTAAGTTTTGCTTTGATATGTTCAACTTTCATTAAATGATTTAAATCAGTTTTGTCATCCTATAGACCTATCCATAAATTCTATAATTTTATATCCCAAGGATTTAATATCATTTGTTTTTATATTTGTTTGTTTTTATATTGGCTGTATAATCAGGAGTGCTTATTTTAATCAGGGGTTTTTGTTTCAAAAAAGCATGTAAAAGCGGGCGAGGGGTTTTTGCATTCATGTATTTCTAGTACTCTTATAAATGCACGGAGCCCAGCCAATCAGAGCGTGCGTAGAGGACACCTTATTTTATAAAGTACTGTTATATCTCGTCTGCCCTTCCGTCTTATCTATAGTTCTTGCGGCCAGAGCCAGCTACTGTAACTGCTATACCATGTGATCTATACCATGTGATTTAATCCGCACCTAAACTTTCTGAGCAGGTTACGGGTAGGAGATTGGCGCTGTAATTTTATATGCCACAATCGTGTGGCTTTCTGCATTTTTTTCACACTGGCTATTTCTATCACTTCGCTGACTGTGAAAGGACCTTTTGTCTTCTCTCCTGAGTTAAAGTTTAGATAAAATATGACTGGTAAGTAATAACCGAGATAACATTGATTCATTATTGCCTCCGTGTTTTTACATAACTTCTCCTGTGAAGACTGATTTTGTGATGCTACCGTCTTGTGATGCTTCGTTTCCGTCCACCACTAAAACTCTCTTTCTCGCTCAACACCCATCCAAGAGAAATAAGCTTCTTAGTGCTGAAATTCAGCCTAGATCCGCCCCAAACTCCTCGCACGCAAAGTATTTAACTCACTTCCAACATTCGAGCCACCCACATTCACAGCCATCTCGCTTGAATATTATTTTGAAAAGAGCATCAATTAGCAATTACCGCAATCAGCATGATGTCGACATGAAGCGGTGACGTCTAATACATGTCATCACCCACAACTAGCATTTCCCGCGCAATCTTTCTACACTACTGTAAATAGAGGTTACAGTGGTTTTTTGTCCTTATTTGGGAGTAAATTATAACTATTGACCACTGATCTTTTACTGACGGCTCAACAGAACATGGAGAGTCGTGTGACAGCTCAAAATAGACAATATTTTTGGAGCAAAAAGCTGAAATTTGAGGTACTATTGCCAAAATTCGATATATTTTCAGCACTGTAATGACCTAAACATCCATATCTTTCTCTCTTTTCAGTTTATTTGCTCAAAAGTTGGCTTGATTGTGCACAAGGCTATAATAAAAAAATAATCTCGGAGTCCGCCGTTGTCCGCCTTAAGGTTTACAGGATACCCCAGAAGGTCAAAAATCTTAGAAAATGATATTTTACAGCTTACTGATGGATCTATCATCTGGCGCAATATATTGAATGAGTTATCTAGTAAAAGTGTATTTCTATCACATTTCATCTTCGAAAGCCGAATACAGTCTCTCCGCTATACTTTCTTTTTCTTTCCATTGAAAATGCCGACTGATAAGTCAAAGATTGGTAAAAGGAACAAAAGCGCGTTCTGTAAGGCTCGTCGGAAGAAACCAGTCACCGGCAAGAATAAAGGTGACAAAGCTATGTTCTGATCTCAGAGGAGAAAAAGAAATCTTTATCCGAGAGTGACAAGGGCTCATACTTTAACCAGGAAAAGCAGTGGCCAAAGCTTTCTCCAGACAGCTCTGAAGTTAGAGAATTATCCTCTGTCTCTGGCGGAGCAGAAATCTTGCATACAGGTGTAACAGGACCAGATGCCCCCCCCCCGGGCCAGATGCCCTCCTTGTAAAATCCTTTAAGATACTTCTAAGAACAAGTTCGAAACGTATTGAAACTTCTTTCGAAACTAACAATAAAACTCTTAGATTGTTAAATGAGTTCGCAAGCGTTCGAGACGTTGACATATCTCCCAAAACGCCATTGAAATGTTAATCGCAGTCAGCAATGATTAATAGTTCTCTATTTTTTCGGAAACAGTGCTTCGGAGAAAAACCGCTAGACCCGATTCCAATTTCTTAAATAGATGTTCAAATTTCGTTTTTTATTGATTGTAACATCGTTGAGCTGAATTAGACCCCGATTTTCGGGTCTAGCATACTCTGAAAAAGGCACTATTTCAGCACGGGTTTTTCTCCGAAGCACTGTTTCAAAAATAGAGAACCATTAATCATTGCTGACTGCGATTAACATTTCAATGGCGCTTTGGGAGACATTTCAATGTCTATCGAACGCTTGCGAACTCATTTAACAATCTAAGAATTTTATCGTTAGTTTCAAAACAAGTTTCAATACATTTCGAACTTGGTTTTAGAAGTATTTTAAAGGATTCACAAGGGGGGCATCTGGTACTGAGGGGGGCATCTGGTCCTAGTACCAGATGCCCGGGGGGGCATCTGGTCGTGTTACACCGGCATTCCTCTTCTGCTTCTTCGCCGATCGTGCGATAATTTTGCTTGGCGCAGTTTTAGACTTTCGCTTTTCGGGCATCTTCGACCACATTCAATATAATACTAATAACATCTGAGATTCGATCTTTTCTTTCACACCTGGCCAGCCGCCAGTCACAATGTTATTGGTTAACAGTAACAGGGTTATCTTTACAATCAGAGTGAGCGGAAAAACGTCAAAAATTCCGAGAAACCCCACGAAATATTCAAAGCCTATTTTCAGCCAGAGGAATTTTGAGTCACATCCACACATTCAAAGGACGAAGACACGAAGTTAAGCGCGGGTTTTAACCGATTCCTCCCAAATTTCTACGCATCATTGGTGTATATAAGGGCTACAAAATGGTGTTCTTCATTTATCTGGCTATATTTGGTAAAATTTGAGAGAATTTGGGCGAAAATTCAGTATGTACAGTAATAGCAAATCTCCTGACATGCCTTCCTAGGGTATCCTGTAACCTTAAATATTTTGGTTGGGAAGTGTTTGAATATCTGTTATCGTGCCAAATAATGTAATGCCTATAGGTCATGGACAATTAATCGAACAATTGCGGTCTCCGAGATTAAATCTTCATATTGGTATGAAAAGTTATTCCTCTTTGGTCCAGTTCATAAAATTCATACAAAAGCTACAGTCAACCATTTAAAATTGTTAATATGGTGATCAAATGCCATCCCCCCCCCCCTGGTCTCAAAAACATTTTTTAGTATTTTTTACAACTTATACAGCACATAATCTTGCTAAATCAAAGACCTGGGGATATGGAGGTTGATAATGCATCATGGAACTGTTCCGGGGGGCAGGTTTTTTGTTTGCATCCCCAATTAAGTCCCTTGCGCTATTCCGAAATGGCTAATAGGAAGCGTCTACAAAAGAGGCCATTATCACAATGACTTAATTTAAAATGCTTGTAATTTTCTGAAACATCATGACCATGCATTCACTTATAAAGAAGCGCAAATTTTTACAGCCTAAGAACATAAATTCCAACGTTATACCTCAACTGTAAGGTGTCCAATCAGACAGCCATATTTGTACCACCTGACCAGTTAATTTATCATAGCATTACCTTCCATTTACATGGTAGCAGGGTACATGTATAACATCAGAAGGAAATGAGGCCGTTAATTCATGGGATAATGGCCTCTTTTTAAGACTCATTATACCGAAGGAAAGGAGGTCATAAGTCATGGGATAACAGCCACTTTAATGGTTCAGTATATATATTGAAAATAGAATTACTGACGAAGACTGCAGTCTCAAAATCACTGATATATACATGTACAGACCAAAATAATGGCTAATATTTCATGATTACGTATCAAAACACTCGTATTAAAATCTCTGGCTTCTAATGTATTTATGAAGTGGAAATACAAAAGGAGAAAACAGAAATAAAGAACTTCAAGTTAAAGATTTCTTCTTTGAAGAAGAAGTGAATATTTCAGTAAAAAAATTAAAACATTGCATAAGTTAAATATAACTTTTCAAAAACAACATTTTGGTGAAAAAATTGACTGGAGAAAAACAACCTGAAAGTTCTTCAAGTGGTGATACTGTATATTAAAAGTATAGTAAGAGAACATATTTCAATTTGATTTTTTTTTCACTGATGGAAAATTAAATGATAGAAATGTTATATTGTTATTATAGTGTTCAATTTCAGTATGACCAGTGGAATAAGTGGAATGTGATTGGTTAATACAAAAATAAACATTTAACAAATCGCCAAAATCTTGATTTGAGCATTAAAAATAACTTTGACTTGACTTGACGTGACTTGACTTGACTTGACTTGACTTGACTCATACTTGACCCTGTGTGAACTCATACTTGGCCCAGTGTCAAGTAGCAGTTGACACAATGCAAACAACAATCAAAATATTAGTGGGTGGCATGGTCACCTGCAACCAGCAGTATATACTATTACTGTACAAACCTGAACGACATTGCCATATTTGACAGGCTGACCCAAAAGCTTTTTCTTTTCAGATTCATTTTGTTTCTTCTCTAATTCAGCAGCATGCTGTGAAAAAAACAAAGTGTCATTTTTTTAAAATAAAAAAACAAACAAAAAAAACACCAAGACAAAAGGAAGTAAGAAAAAAAACAGGGGAAATTTTCCAAAAAAATAAATAGTTATGTTGCCTAAAGTTTTATTCGAGATATATGGAGATTCATACCTTCAGCCTAAATTATGTTGCATGTTAGTGTTTGCTTGTTTGTTTGTTTGTTTTAAAAAAAATGGCCAAAATTTTACTATGTCTGCATAAACCCCCTAGATCAGTGCATGTGTTGCAACTCTTGGGGTAAATGCGGTAATAAAATATGTTTACATGTAAATAAAAAATATATATAATATATATATATATATACCATATTTTCTGAGCAATAACCCACAGGTTATCTCGTAATTTTGCTAGGAAACATAATTACTTAATTAGTGCATAATATGGTGAATTCTGGCACAATATTGTGGGCTGAGTACTGGGAGTCAGATTGAGTACTGCCAGAAGCACTTTCCGTTTGATTCTAACAATCCAAATCGCAACTGAAGATTAGCTTGAAGTCAACTCAAGACTTCAACAAAATGGAATTCACCACTTCAATGCTAAAAACACGTGTAGTGTCACATGATGCAAAATGTAAACAAAGTCGAAAAATGCAGACATTCAGTGTGGTGCATCAATATGGTGGCCACTAAGATGCGCTTGGGAAATTTGCAAAAACGATTTGCGATATCCCCATTTGATGGTCAAAAATAAGAAAGGCGATCCTGTACACTTCGTTCGATTCCCTGCTTCGAAAAGAATGGTGGATTAAAGCGACTGCAATGGATTGCGGCTTGTCGTTGAGGCGATTTATTTGTCAGCTCAAAAGACAGCTATATCTGTAGTTTGCACATCTTGGAGAGAACCAAAACCCAGATTCCGTTTCGGTGATAGCTGGGGAAGAAGAGGTATTTTGTCTTTTTCCTCAGTAATATAATTATATACATGTACTTGTATTTTTCCTTAGGTTCATAAGGCTCTCAATCATTGTTTTGTATAGGCAAGGTGACTTCAAAAGAAACGCAGATAAGCATGCGTGCAGACTCATATTGCATGTTAATGCTATACTGTGTAATTTGAGTGCTCCTGCAGAGAAGCGAAGATGATTATCAGTGGAGAGACTGCCCTTTCTCTTTTAAAATTAGCTGAACCTGTTCACAACAAAGTTCCAAAACCAAAGGAGGAATTGTCTATTGCAGAAACTTTGGTAGCATTGGGCAGTTTCTCCACTAACAATTGTCTTTGCTTCTCTGCAGAATGCAGGATCTGTGAAGTCGGCTTGCCTATACAAAATAATGATCGAGGGCCTTAGGAACCTAGGAAAAAATACAAGTATATATACTGAAGAAAAGGACAACTTACCTCTTCTTTGCTAGGTATTTCCGAAACAGGATCTGGGTTTTCTGATGTGAGTCTGTTCTCTCCAACGACAAGCAAACTACAGATATACAGTATAGCGGTCTTTTGAGCAGACAAGTGAATCGCCTTGATCAGTGCTTTCCAACTCAGAAAATCGCGCGCGCGGACAATCGCGCGCGCAAATCATGCTGGGCGCGCGATTGCACGCGCAAATCATGCTGGGCGCGCGATTATTAGTCTGGTTATTTAAGAGGCGTTAATGTAGACCAAACAATAACAAATCAAGTATGTGTCAAATCAGCTTTATAGCTATTTTAGCAAGCAAGAGTTCTTTAATTTTTAAGTTAATAGTCTGGCTATTTAAGACACAAACGTATACAAAACAATAACAAATCAAGCAGAATATGTCAAATCAGCTTTACAAATTATACAGCTATTTTAGCAAGCAAATGCTAATGTAAATATTAGAGTTCTTTCATGTTCCTCATCCTGTGTATTTTGTTAATTTGCTTTGACAGCTTTGTAATTTAAAAAGTGCAAACTGCTAAATTGAGGCTAACAATGAAGAGCAACTGAACAAGTCTATTTAATCTATGGATATATAAGGGTAGTATAATAAAAGTTATCAGTTATTCTGAGATAGCATTTTCGGAATCACATTCTATGATTTCCTGAGGGAGTTCGTTCTCAGAATCGGAGTTGGTTTCGTCGTCGCTTGAACACTCTGACATCATTTCAACTGATGAATCATCACTGGCAGACTGAGAGGATCCCTCATCACTGGCAGACTGAGAGGATAAAGTAAAATTACTCATTAAACACAAAGTCAAAGGGGAATTACCTTTCCATGACTTGGCGGATAGCAATATGATGGCCTTCACTTTCCAGATGCCGATTGACCGTGTGCTTGCTCACAAAGTTTGTTCCCTCGATATACGATTTGACAGACTTCTTAATAGGCCCTTTGCAGTTTGGATGATGTAGTAACGCATTTTCGTTGCGCTGACAAACTTTGCAATGTTGATCGTCTTATAGCCAATAACACTGTCAGGTTTATAAAATATGGTCAAGTGACACTCGATTTTGTTTGATTAAAATTTCGCGCGCGCCATCAAATTTCGCGCGTGCGATAAATCGCGCGCGCAAATTCACCTGCGCGCGCGTGGGCGCGCGCTGGCGCGATCGCGCGCCCCCAGAGCCAAGCCCTGCTTGATGAGAAGCTGCAATTCATGGCAGTCGCTTATCCACAAATCTTTTCAAAGCAGGGAATCAAATGAAGTGTACAGGATCACCATTCTTATTTCTGACCATCAAATGGGGGTATCGAGCGCACTCTTAGTGGCCACCACCGCGCTGAATGTCCGCATTTTTCGACTTTGTTACGTTTTGCATCACGTGACACTACACGTGTTTTTAGCGTTGAAGTGGTGAATTGAAATAAGATTTTTGAGCATGGTTTCCATTTCTCACAATGATCACACACCTGTGTTGTCATTTATCTCATAAAGATCATGATTATTTGGGATGATCAGTGAACATCAGCCAACAAGATCAAATTGTCTCCTATGAGCATAAATACTATAGAAACTTCAGTTTCAGCATCATGTTACACATCAATCCTGTTGCTATTTTGCAGAATTTAGTGGTCTGTGGTGAACTTTAGTACTGTAGGTAAACATCAGTATAAGTCATCAAATGAGGCAAACCAGGAAAAGTAGAATTTTGGGGTCCATTAGGATCAACTGCGTTATACTGAGTCACATATAACGATGCACGCTATAGCGAGGCTCCACTGTAATTCTACAGATTCTGATTGTCTACCAATAAATATATCAGCTGGTTTCTGATTGTCAAACTGGTCAATTACATGTATGTATCAGTCAGTCACTAAAAAGCTGTACAGTCATTATTACATGTATGTTTAATGATAGAAACAATAAATTACTCTAGTGATAAAGTCTGGGGAAAACAATGATAGAAATCTGACAAGTATTGTTAGGTATTGGTTTTTGTAACTTCGTGACATTGATGAGCTGTGTATCTATACTGACAGTAGTAATATGGGGTAATATGGGGTTGTCGTACAAGTATTGCATCAGACATATATATATACAGTAGTATATATACTACAACAGGCTGTATTAGAGGTAAACAATTTCTATTTTATACTGATGTATTACTGGGGGGAAACAGTATGTTTTCTAGCCTCAGACCACCTAATGAGGGCCACTAATCCAATCAGAAAGCTAGAAAAACAGACTTTGACATTTGATATATAACAATATAGAGATTGATTGTGTGCCTTTTCTCAATCATACACAATACTATAGATCTATCTTGTGGGTGTCTAACACCCACACACATATTACAGTGTATATATTCATCACCATGCTATAAAAACTGTAAAGCTGACAAATTGTGTTAAATAATAGATTTGTGCAATTTGAGAATTAAAAAGAATCTAAAAATGAATAGATGAATTGATATTGTTTTGTATGTCAATTTAAATCAATATAATAATTATATTTCAACACTTTATACACAGCTACGTACTAGACTTCACAATTTTTTTGGATCAAGATTTCTGTATTTATAGTCCGACATACATGAATATCAAACATGGGGGGATTCATATAGTTCTAAACCCGCATAATTTGTTGTATAAGGAGTTCCAGGATTCCAGACATGTCGCAATGACGGGAATTCTTAATTATTCTAAATACACTGTTCTAGTAATACTAGGATGCAATAATGCAAGAAAAAATATTGCACTTACGGAATTTAAGATAAAGAATATACACCTGTCATCAGCAAATATTTCGCAATAGTGCAACATAAATATCTTCCAGTACATATAAATATAATACAAGGTCTTTATGTTTTTATACTTACATGCAGTTTGGTAAGCAAGACAGTATCTCTGGCGCTTGATAACATTGGTTTAGCGGATTTCCAGAATTGCTTTTGTGCAGAGTAACGATTCATTGGACATATTTTAAACAGGCAATCTAAAATGTGAAGGGAATACAGTAGCTTAAAACAAGTCATCAGTTCAGTTTAGGATTAATAAACAAGAGTCTACAGAGCCACAGGAAGATAAAACAAACCGCGAAATTTCTTTGGTGGATTTGAAAGATCTCCGGCTGCTGGCTGAACCACACATCGGTCATCAACTAGCCTATTTTAAAACGAAAGCAACATATAGTTGAAGTACAAGACAAGACATGCTCGTTAACCTAAGGGTCTGAGGGAACAATGTCTTCCGTACTTAAATACCTAATGACTCATAGTCTTACTGTATAAATAAGAAAAACATCACAAACCAACCCCAAAGTGCTGATAAATCCACTAACTGGGCCTTCTGTATACAATGAAATGATATCCCCAATGTGGAGAAAACTTGCGGTTTGATTCATCTTGACTTTATCGGTGTAAACAGCATTCGATATTCAAGGTCGTAGCAATCGAACGTTCATTTGGAAGCAGCTATAGCGACCATAAATACGACATAAAGTATTCACATTTTACACGCCAAAGCCTCCAATCCTTGCATTGCAAAAGTTCATTTTAAGTTCATGTCTATTCCGTGGCTTTCCTCGTCAATTATATGATACGACAGCCTCCTACGGCTCTCTCGATTTGCATATTGTCTATTTCTACTTCCAATTGCATTATTGCAGCGGTTTAATTAGCAGCTGGGAAGCAAGTGAGCCGGTAGATGACCCCCCCCCCCCACCACCCCCCTTCAGAATTCCCCCCTCAGGACCAGATGCCCCCTTGTGAAATCCTTTAAAATACTTCTCAAACCAAGTTCGAAATGTATTAATATGAAACTTGTTTCGAAACTAACAATAAAACTCTTAGATGGTTAAATGAGTTCGCAAGCGTTCGAGAGACGTTGAAATATCTCCCAAAGGCAAAGCGCCATTGAAATGTTAATCGTGGTTGGCAATGATTAATTGTTGTTTTTCTATTTTTGAAACAGTGCTTTGGAGAAAAACCCATGCCGAAATAGTGACGGACTGGCTTCGGCACCCCAAATTTTAGGGCATTTTGCGTTTCGACGACAAAAATTAGGTGTGCCGTGCCAAAAAACATTGGCCGCGTGCTGAAATTTAGGAGTGCCATTCCAGTAAAAAGCTTGTCGTGTAAACGGGCCTTATAAATTGAAGCTTGTGCTTTTTATCTTACCTGGCAGCTGCGAGCTGCCATCTTGAATTGGGGATAGGAATTACTAGAAAATAGTCTTAAAACTAACTGAATGCCGAGAAGTGCTGACCTTCGAACTCTGTCTGCGGCTCAGAACTTGTTTCTGAGTAATTGAACTTGACGAACGTCCACCAAACATCTGTTACATTATAGACGGCCAAGTTCCCAAACGTACCACATGCACTACATGTATACGTACAACTTATTATATATTTTATGAGTTGATCTAATGCAAGCAAATCCTCACTATGCATGCATGCTCTAACTGAAAAGGTTTCCTGTCAGCGCTGTATAATGATTATGATTTTGCTTTTTTCTAACTTTCTTCAGAAACGTGATTTTTACTTCCCGCATTTGCTTCATGGTGCGGAAAATCTCGTTGACGCAAATTTATGAATCAAATGAACAAAAGATTCCTATGGATAATTGAAAACACACAACTGACGACTATAAAAATACATGTATGGTAGCCTGCGGGCTGTAGGTTCTCCCAACGCGGCGTTGTGAACATGTATGTTAAATTAAAAGAAATTGGATTTTTCAAAACGTTTGGCTAAGCGTGCTCCAGTGCTCTTTAATTCTTCTCTTGCCCTGAAATAACGGTCAGTCTTTTGCTTATGCAGTCATCCATATAGCACATGACGTTATGGCGGCCATGTCGGAATTGTATTGGAGTATGTTTTCCTCCAACATGGCCGCCGTTTCTTTGACTTCTCAATCCCAAGGGTTGATTGCAAACCACCAATAGTACTATATACAGCTCCATGTACTCAAACAAATACAAAATATTACAAATTCAAGAGAGAGAAAATTCTTTTTTTTTGTGATGTCCCCATTAAGGTCCAGGTGTTCCAAATGTTTTATACGCCATGCCCTAGACCGCATATGCCATGGGTCAGTGTGTTGGTTCGGAATCTGAATAGTCAAATCAAAAGTACGAGTAATGCCGTTTGTTAGCGATTCGACTTTTTGGACGCCACAGAGGGCAACCAAAAGTAAATTAGCCATGTTTTGGCGGCTTTTTGACGGCATCAGACGTCAGCTCCCCCTGGCTTGACTTACTCGCACCAGTTCTTGACCTGATTTCACGCGCCGTACACAAAATACGTGACGTTTTTTTAGCCGATTTTTGACTTCCCCCTACCCTTGTGACAATCTGTGACGGTTGGCATTACCCCCCATCAAAAATTACGTGACTCTGAGCCAACCCGCCCCCCCCCCCCCCCTAACACCAAGTTAATATGCATCTTTTTTGGACTGAGCCTTCAGGATCTAGTGTCAGCGATCAGTCCACTTTCACGGTAAATACTTCATACTGGCTGCAATATATTGTTGTTCGTGGTATATTTTATTTTTTTTTATTTTTATTTTATTAGCTTTGCCAGTTACACATTACAATTACAATTACAGAACGGAAACATTTTGGCAGGGACACCGCAACAGCAAAAGCCAATTACTGCGGGCCCAAATATAATAAGGATTTAATTTTTCTCCGTCACGTGACAGTGCTTTGTGATACCCCCTCCCCCATTGTGACACTACGTGACTATTGTTCAAACACACACCCACCCACACCGAAGTGTCACGTATTTTGTGTACGGCCCCTATCGACTATTTGTAGTAAAGCGTTTCTAAGATGACTAATATACAGGTCGCTTTAGCACTGTATCTGGTCAGGTTTTATATGTTACCAAATAAAATTTAGCAAAAGACACTTAATAATACTAACAAATTTTACTTTAATATTTTAATATTACGCAAATATTTAAAAAAATATATTTAAAAAGTAACGTTATAAATGAGATAATCTCATGGCCAGCAAAAATGGTGAGATAACAAAAAACGACGAGTCAAGTTGCCGAAAACACAAATTGACATTTGAGACTGGCAGTCGTCATATTATTTACTCAATATTTCTTGAAACCTGCCTTTGGAATTTTGAAGATGTTTTCATCAAAAAATCCTAATTTTTATATTGGATCAAATTATCTAAAAGAGCATTGGTACAAAAAATCAAAAAATTCGAGTGAGCTATCAAAATCAAATCGGGCACGTATTAAACATATCAAAACCAGAAGTTTAAACAATTTCAGTATAAAGAAAAAGAAATGTGCTATAAAATATCAATAGCACAATAGTAACATTTAAAAACTACGACATAATTATCAAGAGAAAAGAGAAGAACAACCAATACTGAATTAAACGCAATGCACTTACCGAACTCTTAACTCACCAGGGTCCATCTTTTAAAACAAATTATTATTGTTGATATACTTGTCATGAATTGTCAGTCTCTCTTTTTTTCTTTATACCACGGTGTCACTTGTTCAGCAAATGTGACATTTTGATTTTTGGCCAAAATACACAGTTTTTTTGCCATGATTTATTCTATTTCAGTACTAAAAACCGTTTTTTCAAAGCATGACTAGACTCTAGCAATATCCGATATTAAACTCCAAATATGGAATGTTACGCTCCCAAATATGGACGTCACGACTCACGAGGACAATATATATATATAGTTTTCAGCTCGCAGTTTTATCGATAAATGACCTACCTAATATGATCGAATTTTCTGATTGGCTACGTTTTCATGCCTGCCACTAATTACTGGTTAGTCATTTTTGTTTGGGTTTAGGGAAAGGATCCGGTGCATAGTGCATGGCATTGAATTAATGTTTCGTTTTTGAGTTCAGTTAGAATCGTGCTCTTTTATAGACCACTTTAATTTCATAATAGCGATTAATTTGAATATTCTTTAATGTGCATCTTAATAAGCCTTTCTGGCCTCGTTTGTGTGTTTGTAATTCAAAAGAATCTTTGCTTCATAACGAGGCCAGAAAGGCTCATTTAGATGCACATAAAAGAATATTTAAAATGGTGGCCATTATGAAAGTGGTCCATTTATACTACTGTTAACTGGCCCAAAGTCATTTAAAATACATCAGACTCAGAGGAATATTACGGTTTTTTTCCTTTTGCACCTCGACCTGATTTAATTATACGGGTACGATCAGAAAACCAAAGAAAATTTAAATAATAAATATCGATTTTGACGGAATTATTGTTTATTGTCTTAAGATCTGCCAATAAAATTTAAAACTATGAATTACTTGACGTCCGTACGTGGCCAAAATGAGGGTTTATCAGGTCTGACGTCACATACGTCATGCCATCTTTCGATTGGCCAATAATTTTCTGGTATAGGCAACAATTTCAATTATTAGCCAGTGAGAAGAACTGAACTGAAGGCATGATGTATGAAAGAGAAATTAATATTTATGCACTAACTCGTGAACGCAGACTTCCAGGCTTCTTGCACACTTCTTAAACCGGTTTTCCACTAGGCGACTTTTTTCGCTCGAAGCGACTTTTTCTTTTGTCTCATGAGCTCTGAGCTGGAACTAATCAGAAATCTATTGAATTCGAACAAAAGAAAGTCGCTTCGCACGAAAAAAATCGCCTATTTACTACTTGTGCGTTTTTAATTATTTAATTTATTCGTACATAGTCAGAAGCACAAAGCACAGGTTTTCTTTGTTTTTGTTATTGTTTTACCCAAGGCCAAGAACTTACAAAACAAAAAAAACTATAATTGCTCCACGCGAAAAAGTTGTCTAAATTCCGCTTCATTGAAAATCCGTGTTTAGTCTGAGTAATTTTATCTGCATTCTGTAATCCTGCTTTCTGACTTTTACGTAATATGTAAAGGCCGACAATGAGGACTAGACCGGGTTTTCAAGTACGAGGAATTCGTTCCAGTCGCCTCGGACTGGAACGAATTCCGAGTACCTGAACACTTGGTCTAGTCCGAATTGGAGGCCTTTACATGACTTTCCAAAATCACTTAGTGTATTCCCAAAATGAATTAGTGCATTAGTAATTAGTGTATGGATGAATAACCGATTGTGTGAAGTAATATTTCAAGTCCAAGGACTTGAAATATTATTTCCAGTCCTTGGACTGGAAATAATATTTCAAGTCCTCGGCCCAGTACTTCCCTGGTATTTCAAGTCCCTTCACGTGGTGCAATTCAGCGCTTCTGATTGATTGATTATCTCATGAATTATTAATGAGTTTGAGAAAACTTGTGCGTTTTGCCATTCACCGCACATGGATAGACGGAATTTTACGGAGTTATTTTTCTTTAAGTCTTTTCTACTGAATTAGTTCTTTTCTTTCGTTTCTGATTTGTTTTCGAGTTTTACATTTTCGTATATTTACATTATAGGACTTTAATTTTAAGTTTTGGTTGCTTCTTTTTCAAGTTTTCGGCAGCTCAGTTTGAACAGGGGCCGCGGAGCGTTTTATAAAGTGGGGGAGCAATGTCAACTTATTTATAGGATTCTGGGGGTATTTTCCCACGGAAATTAAAATTTTTAAAATTTGAGTCCTTTAACCACTACCTAGACTGGCATTTTTTGGTCTTCTGGGGTTGGGGGCATACTTTCAATTCTGAGATATTGACCGCGGGCGCTATGTTATCAAAGTATCAAAGTGAAACTTGATATGCTAATAAAACGTTCAAAAATATTTTAATTGTATTGCTCATTGGTGACGTCATACCTAAAAAAACAACAAATACAGGCAAATAACAGGCAAGAAAAACTCTCGAATCAAATTTTTTTATTACGACTGTACTTAGAGCCAGTAGAAAGAAGATAAACCTACACAACTTAAAAATTTAGAAAGAATACGTCATAAAATACTCAAAAGACAACACTTTTCCGGGCATTGAATACCTGCATTCAAATTTCTTTATTATATCTTTAAGCAAAGTCGTGGGTTAGCTAGGGTTAGTGTATTGTGCTGGGTCAGGCTTACAAGAGGTACATTTAAAAACAGAATTCAATGTCTAAAATATATTGTATGTATAAAAATTGTTTTCTTGTTGATTTTGGTAATCATAACTTTATTACTGGCCTTCGTAAAAATGGGGGGGGGGGGGGGTCAAACATAGCAAACATATTCTGCCTCCCCCCCCCCCACCACCACCACCACCACCAAAAAAAGTGGAGCATTATGAAATTGTTGACGACATTAAATGACGTCATTGTTCGGCCGTCTTGGATTTCGACATATTGTATCTGTGACGTCATTAGATTAACTTAAATAACACCAAATTTATGGAATTATATTAAAAATACTAAAGTTAAATCAAATACTCCAAAACAACCAAAGAAAACCCCAAATTAAAGCAGAATTTCGAAATTTTTGCGATAAACGTCATCAAAAACGTAGTTACCATGGCAACGCTAATGAGTGTAAAAGTATTTTTGACACGCAGAAGTGTTCCGCAACACTAGTTATGAAAAGTCACAAAATTTCGTGCATTTATTTTAAATAATCAAAAGGTTATGAAGCTTTCCACGGGCACTTTCCGTCGCCCCCGGGTGAATGAATGGCATTTCCTGCATTCTGACAGCACTTTTGAGAAAAAATTTAAAAGGTTTATAAATTAATGTATCGGTTTAATGGTTGTCTAAATGTTGTTCTAATTTAAATTTGTCATTTTGTGTTTGTCCCCGACAGGACATGGCCGACCACCATAGATAATGGAAGGGCCGGGAACTGGATAGGAAACTTATGAAACCGGAAACGATGTACATGTTTGTACAACTTGCTATGGTAATTCTATACACTTATAAGGAGCTAATCGCACCAAATGGGTGGTCTCACATGGACACAAATTAGAACAACAACCATTAAACCGATCACAACCATTACCAGCAACCTTATAACTGAGAAGACTTATCCATAACGCGATACAAACAAACAAACAAACAAACAAACAAACAAACAAACAAACAAACAAACAAACAAACAAACAAACAAACAAACAAACAAACAAACAAACAAACAAACAAACAAACAAACAAACAAACACTGTAGACAATTTTATTTATTTATTTATTTATTTATTTATTTTTTGATTTCCGCCAACAGCGCCCATGAACAACACCCACCAGCTCGCCAACAACACCCACCACAGATTCCACACATACCGCAATCATATGACATAATGAACCTGACACATAAATATAGGCGAACCTGACAGAAACCTTTCAGTACTTGACTCTGAAGATGACCACCGCTGAGACCGTCGGAACGTTTGCAGTCACTACCACCACTATAGTAGACGAGCAACTTTCTCAAACATGTTAAAATATATTATGGTTGTTCGTGGTTGTTTCTGATATATAGTGGTGACTCTTAACTCTAGCAAGCACTATCCACAACCCCAACTCTGCACAGTCCCTATAAATAAATTGTCTTAAAACGCGGCCAAAGTTTTCGTTCTAAATTTTTATTATTTACTGTATTTTTGGTATAATCAAGCAATCAGCCAATAGCAGCGTTGCTGTTAAAATATCAATGAACGTATAAAAACAACAGATTCGTGCACTTTCAGGCCATCTTCAACTTCAATTGCAGCAAAAGGTGAAGTAATACGAGCAACACATTGCTGCAACATTGTTGCGTTGCAAGTTGAATAGCGTCGTTGCACGTATTACAAACATTGTCGCGCAACAATATGGGTGGCCGTTACCACCAAAAATAGTACGGTAGTGAAATGGTGTTTCAGCAAGTAGAACTGGAGTCTACTTTTTTCAACAATTTTTTCAACTTACAACAAAATCATTGTTGCGTGACAATGTTTAAATCAAGGTGGTGGTAATATACGTGCAACAACGCTTTTCAGCCAAATCAATGCAACAAAGTCGCGTTGAAAGTTGAAGAAAAACGTTGCCCGTATTACCTCATATGGGGACGGGGACCTAATCTCGGTTTTCACTCACGTGATCGCTGGCCCCGTCGGGGGTACCGTGAAACAATACAAAATATTTAAATAATAATACCAACATGGCCGCCATGATGTCAGATGAAAACCAAGAATATAAAGTACTACGGTTAGCGCTGGCTAAAATGATTGAAGATTCCGATTCCGGAACCGGACTGGTTGTTGGAAAAGTGGTTGGAAAGTGTCATCATTGAAAAGCTATGGGTATGTTATTTGTATAGTTTTTTAATTGAGAAGTGATTCAACCATAACTAAATTCAGTTTATCAGTTGCTTACATTTTCTATCCTGCTGTTTATATTAACTTTGGATAGACTGCAGTTACAGTAATAAAAAAATATTATTGTATAATTTAAAAAAATCTTAATGTTAAAGTGTTAATGTACCATCTACTCAGTTGATGTAAGTTGATTGAAAAGCCAATCGATAGATCAAAATCCATCAATAGCAATTATTTGTGATATTGATTGGTATTTGCCAATCAATCGATGACCAGTTGATAGACACAAAAATCTGTCTGTTTGTCAAACAATTACTATTGATTGGTATTAATTGTCATTGGTTTTTGAGATTCAGCAAACTGGTAAACAATAATATTGATCTGACCCATGTAAACAATGTCAACTGTGTACAGGGTTTCATTTTTCTAACCTTCGTAACTAATAATTACTACTTATTGACCGAGCGTGAGGTCTGTACTAGAGAAATATTGGACCAACATTTTTAATACGGCCTAAGCGAGGGCAGTGAAGTGAGGTCCGTGCAGGAAACGGAGGTCCGATATTTCACTAGTACAGACCAAACAAGCGAGGTCAATAAGTAGTTTATTATATGACTACATGTGTTGTAAACGTCCTGTGAAAACTTGACAAAGTGTTAGGCTCGTATTCGCCTCCATCTCTTTTGCAAACTAAACCAAAATGGCATATGTTTTCCCATTTGTAAAGTACTTTCCATTTAGCTAGAATCCTGAACTTTCTACCCCAAATAGCATTTTCAATTGCTTTTGTTTGACATATGACTCAAGGTTGTAATTACGTAGTTGAATAAAAAAAATTTGAAATTCTATAATTATAGAATTTCAAATTTTTTAATATTTGTGAGAAGTAAAATAATGTTATATTATTATGAACATTGCTACGAACATTTTTAACATTTTAAAAAGTTTCACATAACATGGAAACTTAAACTATATATCTAATGAAAGCTTGACACAATTTCTAACATGCCTGCATGATATATTTAAAAAATGAGTAGATCCTTCTTGTTGCATGTATACTGACATGACTTTCATTTTGTTTATAACATTCTCTCTGCGGTTGGAACGGCACAGATTCCATACTGCTCAGGAACCAATCAAATTGCTGGATTTCACGTTCCAGACCATTCGCAGAAATAGTCATATAATAAAACATACACAACATTGCAATTTTGATTGGCAGGTTTATTTGGCAACTTGCAAATGCTTTATGATGATTTCTCAATGAGTTGCTTGAAAAATCGGTTTCGAACATTGAACAACACATAAATGTGATTACATGTGATGTTACGTTCTCCAAAGTTTGGCATTTAAAACGGTCTTTGGAACAACCCATCAATCAATCATTGGTGATAAAGCGCTTGCAAGTAAGTTGCTGAATGAACCTGCCAAACAAAATTGCAATGTTGTGTATCAATATTGCAAAGTCTTATCAAAGAGAACGCCCTGTTTGACTATAAAGATTATAAAACATATGTCATGCATACACATGTACCGGTACTCTCATATAGGTACTTTTAAGTTATT
The DNA here is from genome assembly GCA_964035015.1 of Corallium rubrum. Classification (NCBI taxonomy): domain Eukaryota; kingdom Metazoa; phylum Cnidaria; class Anthozoa; order Scleralcyonacea; family Coralliidae; genus Corallium; species Corallium rubrum. The sequence goes on from OZ035997.1 coordinate 32,414,024, forward strand.
TGAACATGAACGAAGTTGAGTACATAGAAGCACAAGACAATAATGGAGCTTAAAACACATACAGTATAAGGGAAGAGAAAAGAGAAGCAGAAGAGAAACTGGAAGAGAAGAGGAGAGGAGAAGAGAAGAGAAGAGACGTGTACGCATGACGTACTTATTTTTAAGTAATGGGCCATACACGATTGCGTTTCACTGAAAGTTTTGAGTAAAACACGATTCACGCTATCACGTCACGTCTTATTTTTTCTAAATAAATAAATAAATAAATAAATAAATAAATAAATAAATAAATAAATAAATAAATAAATAATAAATATAATTACAATACTTGCACTTTTTTAATCTAGCTAACTTACCAATTAACAGACTTCAACAAGATGCTTTTAAAATTTTCATGGCTGGGGTACAAGCTGTATCTCCTTGGAAACTAGTGTCTGATGCATTAACTGTTTCAAATAATAAACTTACAATAAAGGAAAGACAATACAATCTTCACAAAAATGTCCATGTGGTTGCTTTTGGAAAAGCTGTTCTTGGAATGGTTAAGGCTGTTGAGGGAATTCTAGGTTCGCATATTGTGCAAGGTATTGCAAGTGTCCCTTATGGATTGCAGGTTCGTATTTTTTTATTGACTCAGAACTAATCTATAACTTTAGATAAAGAGCTAAAACTATGGGTGTTTTTGCAGTGAGTTAGAAAGGAAGAAGGTAGACGGCTGGCCAACCTCGATAAAAGTGTCTCAAAAACACCGTTGATGGCATTTTATTTGTTACAATCAGGCAACCATGCTAAATCGTAACGGATAGTGTTACTTTGAAGGTAAGGGGTGTTGGCAGCCGTAATTATTGATTTCTAAAATTTAGAGCTTTTTGAAAGCATAATGTGATGGATGGGATATCTGTAAAGTGCTGTCTATTTACGTTTGTGTTTTATTTGGATTAGCTAAATTCAAAATGCTATCCAATCAGCGTGCTTCTAGTTTTGCTTAACCTAATCCGCTTAACTCACAATCATAAACAAACAAGAAATATGGCGTGAATACACCGAAATATAATACTTCGAAGAAAGGCCACAAAAAGGTAAGCTTGCCAAGAATCAGAAATTTATTAGATCTGGTAGCTACAGGAAAGTTTCATATTCGTAAATTACTTCGTTTTATTTTGATAATTTGCCGATACCGCCATCTATGATCTATTGTTATAGAGCTGAGCTTTTGTACTATAGCATAGTATTGCTCATAATATCCTTAAACATTTAACTCACCGGTTCAACAGTACTATGCCGGTACAATTTGAAAACGGAACAAAATCATGCCGTTTAGGCCTTGCGTTTACACGATACCGGCACAAAAATGACATGAAAACGGCACAAAATGAAAACGGAACTAACCGGTATCGTGTAAACGCCTGTGCCCTAACAGTTTGATGACAGTGATCACGATATATACGACCACAGTATTCGGATCAGCAGTATTCACAAAGTCTTCTCAATTCTCATTGGAAGAGAATAGTCACATGCTAATCCGTCATTATATTACACCGGCACCGTGTAAACGCAAGACCTTTTGGTCTGTATTTACACACCGGCATGATTTTGTTCCGTTTTCAAATTGTACCAGCATCGTGTAAACGGGAGCTAAGTGTTATATTTAGGCGAATTTGCGCCATGTTTCTTGTTTGTTTATAATTGTGAGCTATGCGAATTAGAATAATCAGAACTTCAGGAACGCTGATTGGATAACATTCTGAATTTGTAATTCAAATAATACACAAACGTAAATAGGCATCGCTGTACAGATATCCCATCCATCACACTGTGCTTTCAAAAAGCTCGAAATTTTAGAATATAAATCAATAATCACGACTGCCAACACCCGTCGCCTTCAAAGTATTTACTATCCGATATGATTTAGCATGGTTGCCTGCTTGTAACAAAAAATGCCATCAAAAGTGATATTTTGAAGCCTTGGCCGGCCCTCTATGGGGGGCCACACTGGATGGACATAGAGTTCTCTTTATCGAGCGTAAACTGGTAAAATTTACTGTTTCTCGCACCACTAATTACGTCTGAAGATCTAGCCTTGAGACGCCGCGTTCTTTTGCATATATAACAAACTACTGTACTTACAAAGTGACACCATTATTGTTGATTTCGATTACATGTTCGTTCGTTTGTACGGAATCAAAAAGCAAGCGGTGTTTTTGATGCCAAACAGGTGTCTGCACACTGACTTGTGCTGGTCGTGTATTACGTTTGGGTGACATAGTGGCGGAAAGTTATTACAGCTCTGGTATTACATGCTAATGCTATATTTCTTTTATAGGCAACTGGCAATACAAAGATAATGCAACCAAATACTAAACTTTTAAACAAAGTTGAAATTATAGAGGGAGCTAAGGACAATTATCCTGATGAATTGGCGCAAGCTGTTGCAACCAAAATAATGAATATAGCACGAAATGTCGAAAAGGAAGACATACTGCTTGTTCTTGTATCAGGAGGAGGATCTGCTCTTCTACCTTTGCCCGTTCCTGAAATCACCCTGGACGAAAAACTTCAAACTACAAAAGTTTTATCAAAAAAGGGTGCTAGTATATTTGAATTAAATACTGTTAGGAAACATTTATCACAGATTAAAGGCGGAAAACTAGCTGAGGCGGCATATCCTGCATCGGTAAGTCCTTGAATTAAAAACTTATTTTAACAACGAACTCAGGTGGATAACAATGAATTCGAACCTCGGTCGCAGTTGAGTAGAGCATAGGCGTAGCAGGCGGGGCAATTGCCCTCCCAAAATATTTGAAAAAGGAAGATTTAGGCACTTTCTGCTACAATCATAGAATAATTAATTGGGACATTTTCCGTGGGAGCGCGATTTCTGACGGCATCGTAACCTTTTTAAAAAAAAACAATCTGTCGCCTGCTCCAAACCACCATGACAGGTCTTCCTCTACCCCCTGGTCCCTGTTTGTGAACCAACATTGTATGGTGGGGGAAGGGGGGGGGAGGAGGAGGATAACTTAACCGTGCAAAATGCATCTTTGCTTAGAAGTGACATTGTTGCAAGTTGTCCCAATGTAATTATTACGGTGGCCCGTAAGGGCCACCTCTTCTCCGTACAAACACGTAGCTTCTCCGTGGAAATTGAGCTTCTCCGTGGAAAAGTGACGCTTCTCCGTGGAAATACAAACGTGTTCCGCAGAATCGTATCACTTTTCCGTATAAATACCCGCCTTCTCTGTCTAAGTGCACGTCTGCAGCGGTAAACGAAACCTTTCTACATGAAAATAGTAAACTTCTTTCTGATTGCGCCACGTTTCTCCATACAAATACGTCACTTCTCCGTAGAAATATGCACCTTCTCCGTAGAAATATGCACCTTCTCCTCAGAAACTTCAAAAACACCCCCGGAATCACCCCCTAGATATTGTAGTGTTATTGTTCCGGGGGCTAGAGAATCCATTTAGAACACTAGCGCCGTACTATGTCATCAAATTTACCAAACCAAAGTGTTAACAAGTGCTGGTAATTTAATCATTTCCTGCATGAAGAAATTCAACAGGGATATTTTCAAGATAGATAATTTAAACCCATATAAAAGTATAGCGACATCGAGATAGAGTGCTTCATTTCAGAAATATATTCTTCCAACGCGTTTTCGTTTTGATATAACTGAACTTTTAAAAACAGTTCTCAAAGCAGCGACTTTTATTTGAAGTGATAAAATGGTTTGGACATGTAGACCACCTAAAGAAAGGTTGATATTGACCGACTTTTTCTTATATTCCCCAGATTCGAGCATAAATTTTCGCGTGTTAGAAGACGTCATTTTTACTTGATATAACATAAATAACTTGACAATAATAATTGTTACAAGAACCATAATTCTCTAGAGGCTCTGTATGGCAATTCTCGGTATGGCCGCATCAGGTATCCAGCAATGCGCGACTTTTAATAACATTTTGTGACCTTGCGAACGGTCAATTTACGGTACTTTTAATCCACTTCTGGTTTACGACACGTACCGACAGCGTCATTCTTTGATATCTATCTTGAAGATACAGAGCGAAATATAGTAAGGTTTGAGTAATGCCGAAATTATTGAACGTGGATTTCCAACGTTTCGAGCGAAGGCCCCTTTGGCAGCACTCAAACCTTACTATATTTCGATCTGTATTTCAACACTGCCTACGCAGCACACTACTTTTATTTCATTATCTTGAAGATATTCATTTAGAACAATCTGCTACGTTTTCTTCAACTCAAAAACAATGGTAAGAAAGCCGAAGGATGCTGGAAATGATTACATCACCAGCACTTGTCAACACTTTGGTTTGGTACGAGATATTTGATGACATATTTTGTCAATGATAATACCGGATTCTCTAGCCCCCCGGAACAATAACACTACAGTACCCAGGGGGTGATTCCGGGGGGTGATTTTGAAGTTTCTGCGGAGAAGGCGTCTGTTTCTACGGAGAAGGTGCATATTTCTACGTAGAAGGTGCATATTTCTACGGAGAAGTGACGTATTTGTATGGAGAAACGTGGCGCAATCAGAAAGAAGTTTACTATTTTCATGTAGAAAGGTTTCGTTTACCGCTGCAGACGTGAACTTAGACAGAGAAGGCGGGTATTTATACGGAAAAGTGATACGATTCTGCGGAACACGTTTGTATTTCCACGGAGAAGCGTCACTTTTCCACGGAGAAGCTCAATTTCCACGGAGAAGCTACGTGTTTGTACGGAGAAGAGGTGGCCCTTACGGGCCACCGTAAATTATTCCATGATTGTAGGAATTTCGGGCGATTTTGACATGTATTGCTGCGAAAAGTTCAAGAAAAATTCATAATTACGTTAAGCTAAGACTGAAAAGTACGACTTAAAAATCAATAATTGAACGTTACAGTAAATTTTTCGGGCAAAAATCTCTGCCCCTCGCAAACCGAATTCGGCTGCTACGCCTATGGAGTAGAGTTTTTTCTCAATTTACCCAGTATGATTCTTCACTAGGAGTAGCACCTAATATAATTTATTTTAATTACAATTAAGTATCTAGGGATCTGTACAGCAAAACTATTCTGCAGACCGAGATGCGAGACATTGAGATCTGTGCAAGGACAAGATAATTTTATTGTAAGGATCAACTAAACAAAGTTTTAACTTAATAAAATAAGTTGCTTTGGGGATCATGTTTTGATACATTAGCTGATTTATAAAACGTTAACAAAATTGAGAGAAAAGAATTCTGAAAGACTGTAAATTCCTTACTAAAATCCCTCGAGAACAATGGCGCAGCATAAATTTAGCAACCAATCCCCTGAGATTCAAAAGACAGATGTTTCCGCCATGTGGGATGAATTTATAATTGAAGATGATAAAAAACTTGTCAAATTCATCCAACATGGCGGAAGTAACGTAAGGTGCACACCACCTATACACTAGCTTTTTATCGGCGATTTTAATTTTTTTAACGTTTTATAATTCAGCTTTTTTTAAACTCACACCCAAGTTTTTAACTTTTCTTTTGTTTGGTAAATACCGGTTTTTAAAATAAGTAAATACCGTAGCCAAACGTTGTGCGCCTGCGCGAGGTTTGGATTGTTTTTATAAAACTTGGTCTTTGTTTGATATGTAAATATACCTCCACCGCGCATACGTCACATTGCATACTTTTTTTAAAATCGGGAGTATCACTCAATAAATTTACTTAAAACTTGGCATGTGTCAGTGTGTGTCATCTAACACTAATAGAAAAGTTTCGAGTGATATAATAGAGTAATCATTATGCAGTGTAACCACAACGGTGAAGTTATTTACACATATCAAACAAATGTTATTATCGCAAGACTGAAGTGAGATGAGCTGTAAATACATTGCCTTTATAACTTCAAAAATTCTTTCAAATTTGTTGCGACGATTTTGAGTGATACGGCAACAAAGTTTTTGGCTTTTGAGCGCTTTTCACTGAAAATATGCGAGCCGACATAGAAAAAACTCTCATTTTAATACTTACAGTTTTACACACTTCATATCACTTCCCCATGTATAAAATATTTTTATAAAATAAAATAAGATGTCTTCTTCGCACGCTCTGATTGGCTGGGCTCCGTGCATTTATAAGAGTATGGAGATCATGAATGACGTAAATGGCGTGGAGTGGCGTCACCTGGCGGGAAAAGCTAGCGAACTTTCAAAAGTATTTCCACTTTTTAGTTGGGTTTTTTTCTTCTAATGATATTTTATAAAACAAATAAAACATACCGCTCCAGTGCATATGTATACTCTTATAAAGGTACATTTGACGTGATTTGAACACGAAAGAAGTGTAAAGGCACTCGGCTATTGCCTCGTGCCTCTACCCAACTTCTTTCGTGTTCAAATGTCGTCAAACGTGCATGCCTTTATAAGAGTACATATGCACGGAGCTTTATGTTTTATTTGTTAATACATATTGTTTTCCGTTGTTTTGCGTCTGATTCTCTGTTATAAAAGAAATGGTTTATAGTTTGCATGCAATTATGGGTGCACTTGAGAAGTTAGGAGAGCACTCAACCGCGTGCCTCCATAACTCGATGGAGCCCACCAAACCATGAACCATTTATTAAATATCTTTATTTATCAGGTGATCACGTTAATACTTTCTGACGTTCTTGGAGATCCCTTGGACATTATTGCATGTGGTCCAACAGTTCCTGACATGTCTACAAGAAGTGATTGCCTTCATGTGATAGAGAAGCTGAATGCTTTCCATGACATACCAACAAATGTGATAAAATATTTAAGTACTGCAAGAGAGGTTCTTAGAAAGCCTGCCGACTTTTCCCATGTTCAGAATATTGTAGTTGGAAACAATAAAGTAGCGATAGATGAAGCAGCATCAATGGCGGAAAAGATGGGATATACCACGTTCATTCATAGCATAAATGTGAGTGGAGAAGCTCGGGATGTTGGTCAGTTCTATGCCAATCTTGGAGCACCGTCCAACGGCAACATAAATCCAGAATACACCTCGAGGGAGTTGGAAAACACCATTAAGCAATGTTCAGTACAAAATAAGCCAGTGTGTATCTTGGGTGCTGGTGAAACAACAGTGTCGGTCAAAGGAAGTGGACAAGGAGGTCGTAATCAAGAACTGGCGTTGGCTGCAGCTGTTGAAATGAGTAAGACTATTACAAAGAGAAATATTCTTCTTTTAAGTGCTGGGACTGATGGTCAAGATGGACCAACACCAGCTGCTGGTGCCTATGCTTTTCCACATTTGGTTACCATGGCAACGTCACAGCACTTGGATCCTTTGCTATTTTTGAATAACAATGATTCTTTTACATTCTACAACCAGCTTCATAACGGTCAGTTTTTATTGAAAACTGGTTTAACAGGAACTAATGTAATGGACTTGCAAATCTGGCTTTCTTCATCATTTGCGTAGACAACTATAAACTATTATTGAAGTTTAGTAATATTTAGCCAGGTGGTCTAATTAGCGTAAATATTAGTAAAATAAGATTAAATAAGATTAAATTCTTAACATATAGCTTTATATAATTATCTTTACAGCTTATACAGCCATTATGAGACAACAATTAAAAAAGTATAAATTGATGTAGTTATGATTATATATAAAGTAAATTGTGTATTGTAATTGTAGTTGTGGCTATGAAAACACGGTTATGATGTCACGACACGTTTCTTAGACAGTATAATTGATTCACATGCAGCGTTGTAGCTTCTTGTTTGATTGTAAAGTTTACATACATGAACATTGTCATTGACTCATTGGAAAATAGAAAAAGGAAATTGGAAAAAACAAAGTAACCAACCGCTAACTTTGCTACCTGATGTTTACAAATTGCAATCCATATATTTGGTGTTAAACGCAACGGGAGATATCACCATGGAAATTAATGAAGAAAGTAGGACAGATTGGGTACAAAGAGCAACGATTTCTTTTTTGGAAGTTCCCGTTTCCATCATTAAAGGCAGTACATTTAGAAGAACAATTATATGTTTTGCTTGATGATTAGAATTGTTTTCTTGTGACCGGGAATCGGGTATTTGAGTAGATTTAGGTTGCGCGCCGCGGCAAATCGAAGGCACAGCATTTGCGTTCGACATCGTTGTTATCGTAGTTGTGCGCTATTGGTCGTGATTTTTATTAGATAATAAATTACATCTTTAGTTCTTCGACAAGACGCCCGCTAGGCGTTAACTCGGGCTACTTAATAGTGGGCACTGGACCAAAACAATGAAATAGTGGCCAATCGGCCATATTGGTATACCAAAACAATGAAATGGTGGCTATACTGATGAACCAAAACAATGAAATGGTGGCCATACTGGTGTACCAAAACATTGAAATGGTGGCCATACTGGTGTACCAAAACAACTAAATAGTGGCCAATCAGCCATTCTGGTGTACCAAAACAATGAAATAGTGGCCAATCAGCCATTCTGGTGTACCAAAACAATGAAATGGTGGCCATACTGGTGTACCAAAACAATGAAATGGTGGCCATACTGGTGTACGGAAACAATGAAATGGTGGCCATAATGGTGTACCAAAACATTGGAATGGTAGGGCCATATTGGTGTATCCAAACAATTTAATACACACTTGATGAAAGTAATGTATAAACTGTTTAACAACATCGACTTTTAGTGCAAGACACCAGTACAATAATAAACAATACAAGCAAATAAAGCAAACCACAAATATTAATAGTTACCTCAATACACTTAAGCTTACATACAGCATTCACAGACTGTCAGACACAAGTCAGTTGAGCTAAATGACAACTTCGATGAAGATGTAAAACACAGCATGTTTACCTTTCACTTGCAAGTTGGCTTTATCAACTTTCTTTGTTCTTTGATTCACAGCATTGAGCAACATTTTTCAGTACCATTTAATTAATAACACATGTAAATTGTCGGAGAATCACATTGATCGAGAATTTTCGTAAGAGTTTGATCGAGTACTACACATTTTCAGCGTACGGTTATCGAGATCGCGGACCAACCCACGTCTACTATGGTATAAAAGCATTGCGAGCATGTTTATCATTAAAACACAAATTCACTTCGAACAACACAACCAAAGGCGTCAGAAGAAAAAACTCGCTACTCCTGCATGAAAATCCGCCATGATGAAACATCAGCATTTGAGCTGTGATGTCATGCCTGCAGTTTCGCAAAGCCTCTTGGGGCAATATCGCGACCCCAAAAAACAAAAACAATCGCGAAACCTAGACTCGGCTACCACAGGTAGCCCGAGTAAAAATGTCGTCTTTTACTATCACAAATGCGACAACTTGGCCACAAAACTAAAATCAAATGTATGTATGTTGGCAGACGTCTGTCGCGAACGACAATGTCACAATTAGACCAATCCATCAAAGACGTCTTCCTCTCCTCATCTTATTGTCAGTTTGTTGGTGGTCGTAGCTCATTCCATCGTGCAGCATAGACCTCCAGCCAGATCAGTTGCTAGCCAACTGTGGCCATGACCTGGCATGGTGGGGATTTGGAAGTCTACCAAGTCTCTCTTCAGGACATCCTTGAATCGCAGTCTGGGACGTCCAACTGGACGGTCTCCTTGTTCAAGGGCTCCATAAAATATGGAGCGGGGAGTCGGTGCGGTTCCATACAGGTTATATGACCTGCCCAGCGGAGACGAATAAACTTGAGCCTTGACGATAATTAATGGCTGAGACTTGGTTATCTTGAACAGTTCCTCATTTGATATTTTATCCTTCCAGGTGACTCCCAGAATGGAGCGGAGGCATCTTGTGTGGAATGCACTCAGTCTGCGTTCTTGTCTTCTGTATATCGGTCAGGTTTCAGCACCATAAAGCAATATACTAAGCACACAGGCATCATAGACGCGAACTTTGGTGCAGATGGATAGTTGTTTGTTGTTCCATACTCGCTTAGAGAGGCGCCCAAATGTAGACGCAGCTTTTCCAAGCCGAGCAGAGATTTCCTGGTCCAGGGACGTAGCCACGGGGGGGGGGGGGGGGGGGGTTCCGGGGGAGCCGCGACAATATCTATTGGCGTAGATATGATAGACTTAGCCGAAGAAAATGGCACTGTGAAAAACATGAACGAAAGACCGTCAGAACAGTTTGCTAACGAATACTTGCATGGAATTTAGACGGACGTATATTTAATTTGGTTAATGTAAAAAGTAAGTCTAAACTAACTGTAAATCAGAAAAGGGTTATTTTTGTTTTATATACAGTAAAAATCCGCATAAAGGAAACTTCAGATTAAGAACCTCCAGGCTGAAATTTTGCCAATTAAGCACCCAATATATAAGAACCAATTCAGCCTGACAAATATATATATGAAGCAGTTTCTTATGCGAAAAAATTACTAAAACTCAGAATACCCAGCTAGCTACAGAGCATATGCTTCAAAGGTCCTTGGAAACAGGGACGTAACCAGGGGGAGCTGCGGCACCCCCTTTTGATATAAAACAACAGACATGTAATTAACTACAAAACTGATGCAATATGAATTGTCAGGAAATAAACTGTAAACAGTGTAGTCAATCTACTGAGTGTATGCATTTTGAGTATCTGTGACGTTTGCGTGTTTTGAGTATTTTATATGACTTTTTTAACCTTTAGAGTCTGTAAAATCTTCCTTCAAAAGCCAGGGAAATGGCATTTCAGCGACTCTCGATTTCAAAATTTCCCGGGGGAGCATGCCCCCGGACCCCTCTAAAAATTTATTTTGATTTCGCCCCCCGCCCCCCTTCAAAATCCTGGCTCCCTGTCCTGGTCAAGAGTAGCGTTGGAGGTCATTGTGGAGCCGAGGTATGTGAACTTGTTCAATCGGTCCAGTGTTGTGTCGTTGATAGTTAAGCTGATAGTTAATCCAATGTCGGCACTGGACTGTGAGAACCCATCAAGCAGCTCGTGAAGTCGTCTGGGACTGTTAGCACAGAGTGCTGCATCATCAGCATAAAGTAGTTCTCTGGTGATGAAGTGTTGCACTCTGGTTTTCGCTTTAAAGCGAAATACACTGAAGAAATTACCGTCATCTCTCGTAAGAAGCGAAACTCCAGTAGAGATAGGAAGATTTATGAAGGCTCTCTGAAATACAAAGGAGAAATATATACCAAGCAGTTTGTCGGCGCCATGCAGTACGCAACCCTGCATCCCCTCACGAAAGGATCTTATCAGGGCTAGTATAGCGTTGGTGGGCAACCTGCCTCCTGTAGGACAACAAATAATGATTGCCGATCGACAAGGTCAAAGCCTTTGTTAGATCCACAAAAGCTATGTGCAGTGGCTGTTGTTGTTCTCGAGCTTTTTCCTGCAATTGTCTTACCGAGAATATCATGTCTGTTGTTGATTGACCTGCTCTGAAGCCACATTGAGCTTCTGGGTAGATCTCCTCCGCAAGGACTTGTAATCGGGCAAGAACCAGTCGAGCTAGCAATTTTCCGGTGACACTCAAGAGAGAGATACCTCTGTAATTATTACAATCACCTCGATTTCCTTTTTCTTTGTACAAAGTTGTTATTTTCGCCTTCTTGAACTCCTGAGGTACTCTCCTGGCAGACCAACATGCAGAGAGAAACAAGGTGGTGTAGTCTCAGCTAAGGGTTCAATGCCAGCTTTCAGAAGCTCTGCGGGAATGGCATCTTCACCAGCAGCCTTACCATGTGTCATTCGTTTGATAGCAGCCGTCATTTCTTCGAGATCAGGTTCTGAATCATTCATTGGTGGTACATTAGGGAGAGGCGATTATGTCGGATGAGACCTGACTCTGCCCTGTGTAAGGTTCACTGCAGTGTTCAATCCAGCGATCCAGTTTTTCAGATTTGTCTTTGATCACGGTACCATCCTTCTGTTTGAGTACACCACAGGTCTGAGCAGTAGGGTCCTGTGACCTTCTTTATTCCGCCGCGTACAACCCTCTGGTGTCACCGCGGTCCCTTCCATCTCAATATCCAGGCAGATAGAATCCCAGTAGGGTCGGTTGCAGCGGGTAGACTATGCATAGCAGAGGCCAACGAATCACAGAAGGCCTCGTTGGGAACAGGCATGGCGGTTTTTTGTATGTCGATTTTGGCAGATTGCTTCTTTTGACGGTGGAAAGGCTTAGGCTGCAGTGACATTGTAGAACAGACCAGGCTACAATCCGTGTCACAGTCCGCGCTGTGATAATAAGTGCGGGTGTTTCGAACTTCCTGTTTGTATCTCTGTTTCACTAAAGACGAAATCGAGCTGGTGCCATGATTTGGATCGCGGGTGACACCAGGTCTGCTTTCGGTGAGGTTTTCCTGGGAACATTGTGTTGGTGATACACAAGTTTTGCGGCAGCAGAGCTCGAGTAGTCGTTGGCCATTTTCATTCGTATTACCAACTCCAAACTTGCCTATGCAATCGGGTCAGCTATTATAGTCGGAGCCAACTCTTGCATTCATGTCACCAAGTAAAACTATTCGGTTGGTCTCAGCTGAGGTTCGGAGTAGATCTTCTAGCTGGTTGTAGAAAAGGTCTTTGTCAGCCGCGGCATAGTTCAGAGTTGGAGCGTAGGCAAAGATAACTAGGATCTGCCCTAGTCTGGTGTTCAGTCTGAGTGAGGATAGTCTCTCATTGACAGCCAGTGGAGTCTGGATACTGCCGATGTGGTAGTTTCGGACCACAAAGCCTGTACCATGGGTCCGTGGCTCTCTAGCTGGTTTCCCAGGTGTAATTATCTTCCTTGATGGTACCAGTATCTGAGAGCCTTGTCTCTTGTAAGACAGCGATGTCAACATTTCGCTTCAAAAGCTCCATGTCGATGGTGGCAGTTTTTCTCGGTTCAAGATCAACGTTGTCTAGCTCAAGGTCGGGGGACATTCCTGTGGTCATAGTCGGTACATTCCAGGTTGTTGAGACATATGTGTTGGTGTGAGTAGCACCTTATTGACCAGGGGCTGCTTGGCTTAAAGTGGGCGGTAGCTTACTATGACGATGAATAACATCCCACTGTCGACTATAATCCCTGGCAAATGCGACAACTCATAGGCGTAGAGTTTTGTTTTCGTCTAGGGGGGCTGAAGTGCTGAACAGGGCCTTTCTAAAAATTTTCCCGGGGGGCGTTTACAAAAAGGGATTCTTCTAGGGGGGGCATGCCCTCCCGTAAATTTTTGAAATTTAGAGTCTTGGAAATGCCATTTCCTGCATTCTGAGGGGTGATTTTTAAGAACACTGAAGGTCATGAAATGTCATAAAAAGTAAAAACTAGTTAAAATACAACACATTTCAACAATTTTTCAATTTTGTGTTTACTGGGTTGACTTATCACTGTATATGGGTGCTTTTGGTTGACAGGAATGAGGCTGTAACAGTTGCTTTATCCTAACGAGTAACCTATAATTTGTGAATGGTGATTGATGAGTCAGTTGCTGCAAAATTTCTCGGGGGCTCAGCCCCCCATTGAGATTTCTCCGGGGGCTAAAGCCCCTCAGCCCCCCATACTTATTAGCGATAAGTTATTAAGTAATATCTCATAAACGAGTGCATGAGAGTGTTTTACCTGGGGTTACAAACACAGCTTGCGTAGGACAGTAAGTTGCGTGTCGTGCTAATTAATGTAATATCCATATGCTTCTGCTGCTTCATTTTTTAAACTTTTATTTTTAATCATTGTTTGGAAAACCATAAACAAATTAAAGAAAGATTTGTTAAGGTTATTAGTACTAGTGGAGAAGTCAGAAAGGAACCAATCAGATTGCGTGAAAAGCACCATTGGATTTGCGTCCTCGTTGCTTCGGTAACCACACCAAATATGGTAAGATGAGCAGGAATTCCAATACGAACATCAACCGATCAACTGGCTATAGCTGGAAGATATCGCTGAATGTTTGTACCATCGAAGTTATTGCCGTTTCAGTGGCCAGCTGTTTTGTAGTTGAAAACTACTAGAATACTAAACACATAACTGAGGTAAGTTGGAGCGTTTCTCATATGTTTCAATCGAAATTCCAGCACTAGTTTCAACGCGATCAGATCGCCATTGCGCAGTGATCTATTCACCTGCGTGTTGACTAACTAATCACTGTCGTCCTGTTTCCAGACAAGTGCCCATAGGTTCTATCATTGTTGCTTTTCTTTTTCCACTTTCTTTAGCTTTTTTAGTTGTTCTCAATTTCATCCTATCGTATTAGTGATCGCGGAATGTTTGAACTGTTGAATGTTTATTTTATACACAGCAAATTTACATGCATGTATGTGCATGACCTGCTGTTTAGTTTGATTCAGTTTCTTCTTAGATTGTAAAGTTGAATAGAGAGTAATATATAGATGTGTGAAAATATAAAATTTCTTTCGAGTGTGGACCAGGATATCTTACAAGTGAGCAAAACAAATGAGTATTAAAGATATCCTGCTCAAAATAAATTTCATATTTCCAAACATCCATGTATTGTTCTGTTTATTATATAAAAAATAGTCCTATTTCTCCACAAAAATAGAGCAATAAACTGCAATGCGTTTCATGATAATCGATACATGTGAGAATTAATAGTGGAAAAATCAATAAACCACTCTATAATTAATAATTAATTGCTTTTACTGTAACGAAAGTCTGTTTTGACACACATAGTTAACATGGATTTTTGATAAATTGTGAATTGTTTGGTAAATTGATCATTTGGCAAAATTCAGTTGGTTGCTAAATATGTACCTATCAATTCGAAGCTTCAACATCACCCCCTGGGAATACCCTGGGAGTTTGAATTTTTAAGAAATTATTTTGTTGTTCAAATCCTCACCTAGCTCCCAGGTGAAAAATGTGTTCAAATGCCCTACTGTGTACTGTGTAGACAACAAATTGGACAAATGCCCAACCCCAGAGTCATACAAATATGGCAAAATAGAATTATTATTAATATAACAAATAATAGTTTTCTCTGAGTAATTTGGTAATTCTTATATTTTTCACCACCATTACATGCGAACAAAATGGGCATTCTGCTCAGCCACTGGTAATTCTGCTAGCCTTCATGCAGGTGTTCCACCCGAAAATGCGCAAATTAAGAAATCATGGAGACTTAAATTACTGTTCAAAAAGCCCCATCTACCAAATTCTCCACTCCAAAGAAGGCATCAAACATCAAATTCCCTACTCCCCAGAGACTACTTAAAGTCAAATTTCCAGGGTATGCAGATGTTGAAGTTCTGAATTGACTGGTACATAATGAAGAGACTATAAAAGAGCTCCACAGCACATTTTAGGGCATGCAAGGGTTACTATATATACATTCTCAATAAAAAATATATATACAATATATATAACATCCTTTCATTGTTCAGGTTAGCTATGAGCAGGGTGTAATAGCTACAGCCAAAAATTCTGCAGTAAACACAATTTTCGGCCCCAATCAATTTGAGATGTCACTTCACCAATTTGGATCTGCCAAAAAGAATTATAATATAGAATATTATTAATATAATTAACAATCCTGCAATGTCTGGCATAGGACTTGTAGTATGCCTTTACAAGGATACAGTAATGTAAGACACTACGACCTTTGGAGAGTGTAGCTCCATCAGAGAGGGTTTGCCCTAATACCTAATAGCAAGCAATGAGCTGGACCTAATCAACTGAGGAGCCCAATAAACTTAAATTACACTAAGCATTATCTGGAGTAGTGGCCGTACTGTTAAGCAAATGCTACTACACATTACAGCACATTTGCTTGGAGTAGCCAAGAACACACCCTACATAAGTTACCAGAGTAACTGGAGTAGCTGGGGAACAGGCCTGAATGCCTGATGGATGGGTGCAGCAGCACATACATACTACGAACAGCTGAGCACACGCTATGACACATTACAATGCATGACAGCCAGACCAGATACTGCACGAAAACACAACATAGAAACCCATGGGGTAAAGCCTTCCCTGGTCAGCCACGAAACCAGCAGCCCAAAGCACAAATACAGTACAGTCTCCCAATGGCTGTACGGCAGCAGGCAAGCCACAAATACAGTCCCCCAATGACTGTACAGCTGCAAAATCCCCTATACAGAGAGACCTCCACACGACTGTACAACAGCAGGGAGCACAAATACAGACCCCCAACGCCTCTACGATAAGCAGTGTTGCACACTATGGACCCGCATAACGACATCGCCAATACAATTAAAGAGACCCACACACAACTAGGCAATGGCAGGGGAGCACAAATACACTAGCTGCCCCAGTAACTGTACGGCAGCAGTGAGCACATTTACAGTCGCCCCGCAACTGTAGAAAAGCAAAGTAGCACAAATGGAGCCCCCGCAAATGCAGATGACAGCAACGTAGCGCAACGCAACGCAGATCCCCAACAACTGTACGACAGCAAGGTACTGTATACAGTAGGACAAAGTAGTAGTCTTCCAGGGTACAGAAGCACAAACACAGCCTCTCTGCAACTGTGGGATATCAAATAGCGCAAACGCAATGCGAATCCCCCGCAACTGTATGATAACAAGGAACATTAGCACAAATACAGTCCCCCAGCAAGAGGCTGATAGCAAAGTACCACACATACAACCACCTAGCAACTGCACGATAGCAAGGTACATTAGCTCACATGCAGTCCCCCAGCAACAATATAATGGTAAAGTACCACACATGCAACCACCTAGCAACTGCACGATAGCCAGGTACATTAGCTCACATGCAGTCCCCCAGCAACAATATAATGGTAAAGTAGCACACATACAACCACCTAGCAACTGTACGATAGCAAGGTACATTAGCTCACATGCAGTCCCCCAGCAACAATATAATGGTAAAGTAGCACACATGCAACCACCTAGCAACTGTACGATAGCCAGGTACATTAGCACAAATGCAGTCCCCCCAGCAACAATATGATAGCAAAGTAATACACATGCAACCAGCCAGCAACTGTATGATTGCAAAGTAGTGCAAATGCAGTACCCGGCTCGCAACTGTAGCACCGCAAGGAGCACAAATACCATCCCCGCAACGATTGCAGACACTATAACAGCAATACAAATCCTACTTGCATGATTGAGCGAGATCAAGCCGAGGAATGGCAACGGCTCAATCACCTGGGTGGGTGGGAGCGAAGTGTCACATACGGCAGTCAGTACACGAATGACCTCTGAGCATCCACGCTCATTAAACTCAGCAAAGGGACAAGTGGATTTGATGCCCCCAGTTAGAACACCAAGGGACCTGAGGAACAACAACACATACACATCGCATGATCTTAATTATTTTTATTTCATAAATACATTTAACAATCCTGCAGTGTCCGGCATAGCTAAGTTTGACGCCACGCCATTAATTTTGCACCCGCACCAGTGTGCCTTAACAGACTTAACAAGGATACAGTAATTTAAAACACTACGACCTTTGGAGGGTGTAGCTCCGTCAGGGAGGGTTTGCCCTAATAGCTGAGGAACAGTTTGCAAGAGCAGGCGATCCATCAAGACGGGAGTGGTCTTTTAGGTAGAGCAGCTCCAGGCAAGCCTAAACTCCCAACTAACTTGTAGCAATGTTGCCGAGAATTACCCTCTCGAACGCCACCCTCTAGCTATGCTGGAGAAGGGATTCGAGGCACGAACCCTGCCCAATGGCGTTTCTACAACCCAATAAACTCGCGGTGAAACTGCAACACATGGAGAACTGCGAATGTAACGACGAGAGGCACTGTTGGACCAAGGACCAAGCGTCTCTAGAGAGTCGGGAAGCCCACCTGAACATGGGTCAGATACATCTGGCACAGCGACAAATATATGAGCCAAGACACATGAGATGCAGCAGAAAATAAATGGGGGCAACAAGGCGTGGTATGTGCCTTGAACTCGTTGAACACTTAGAACACGTTACGAGCAGCAGGATAGGCAAAGCATGTAAGCAGCTAGCAATCGTAACCTATAAGCCACCCACAGGAATTATAAATTAAACTACATCCAGCGCAGAAGCTAACGAGAGCCTCATCAGGCAGAGCGACAACGGTAACTTACAACCCGGTACGCGCCTCAGCAGTAGAGTGCAACCTATGAGACGACCGGTGGTGAACAGCAGATGCAGAAGCTATTGTGACCCCCCACGCGCATGCATCAGCATCAGAAACCACGGAAAAGAAGACAAGCATATTGTCCAAAAATGGCGAGCGTCAGGCAAGTTAAAAATAAAGGTCATGGGCTTCTCCACCAGAGAATATTCAGTTTCCAAAAATTGTGCAAAAAATTCTCCATTGTCTCCATTCTACATGCAAAATATTTAATATCGGAATATCAAAATGCTTTTACATTCTTTATATTTGTTCAATTTCGATGACGCCGACACCATATCGTCGCCATCATGCACGCCATGACAGATGTTTACTGAGGATGCATGATGTCGCTTATGCTGCTGAATTAAGTACTGTATAGTATGTTTGAGCATAGCTAATGTTTAGCACCTTCGTTCTCTGCGGTTTGCTAGGGATCCCGTTATTTCTCAGGAAGCAACTGTACGTTTGTTAATTGTGCAGCTTTGTTTTCTTCGAGTGTTTATAATTACGTTTTTAATGAATAATCTTTCAGTATTTTCATATTTCACCTCTATAAAATGTTTTTCACTCGAAAATTTAAAGTGTCCTATTTTGGATTCTTTAAAAAATTATTGATATTCAGTTCTTGGTTTTCATCTGACGTCACGGCGGCCATATTGGTACCCAGAAACAATGAAATGGCGGCCATATTGCTGCACAATCTTTATCCTATGGGAATTTAACTCTATTCTTATTCAAACATTTCGTATTGTGTCACCACGCCCAACGGGGCCACCGATCACGTGAGTGAAAACGATCCATAGACTGTATATCTCTAATAGCGTACTGTCGAGCTGCTATTTATAGCACAAAATGCGGACAAACAAACCAAAATTGACTTTCAAATGATTGCGAATGAGCCATTATCTATTGTTCGGACTGCACGAATTATGGGTAAAAGCGCACAAACCTAAATAGTGACGTCATCACGATATATACCTGATATCACAAGGAATAAGCACTGAATGATGTAAATCATGTACAGTAACGTCCTTAAAATTACGACAAATCATGCACCAAAAATTTGAAAAATCATATGACAAACTTCGAAATGATCGGAAGATAAATAAATCACAAATTAAAATCCGATCTAAAAATTACGAAAGAAATAACAAAAAAATATGAAAAAAAATTACAGGGTTTTTCCAAAATCGCGCACACGTTTTCAGGTCGAAGTGCTTCGTCCTTCAAAATTGTCATCCTAATTAAGAATTGAATGAAACATTAAGCAAAACCAACCAATAATGGCTAATTAGAATACAGCTCTTCCATATTTTACTTAGTTCTTGAGATACTTAGATTATGCAGTATTCAAATGAGATGATCTACAACTTTAAATTGTATGTTCAATTGTACAATATTTTAACCTATTAGAAAACCGTGTATATTGGAACTTTTCATGTGGATATAAACCACTATACGGAAGAACTGCGCAGCGCAGATAACCTTCAGGCATCTTTATATAATTGTACTTTTGAGTTCGTTCGTTGGTTCGTCTGTTCGGAATCGATAGTATGCGTTTTTGACGCCAAACATGAGGGCACCGCTTTGTAACACTGTGACTGGTTATTTAACGCCAGGCGATTTTACTCGTCAAAAGAAGAAGGTTCGAGCCCTCAGCCAGCCTATATAGGCAGCAATAGCTTAAAAGATTGTTAATAAACCTGAACAATTAGACGACTGTGAATTTGACAAGCCATATATAAACACTCACATCCGATCTTTATATTAAATATAGGTTAATAAAAGCTTGAATATACAGTAGTAATTATACTAAAAGTTGTACAGTACATGTATGTAACTTACAAGTAATAGATAGATACAGCACGAGCAGCCGAGCTGTATCTGATTTACAAGGCGAGCTGCAAGCGAGCTTTCTTAAAATACAACTTTTTATTTTTTTATCTTTTAGCTCATTGCCCCCTGGTAATGCGCAATTTACCCCCATCTGGTGTTACATGGAAAACGTGTCAAAACAATTTCCTCTTTAAATCAAGATCTATTGAACATCCTGCTTCAACTAGGTTTGACATAACGTTGGACAGAAATTTTTGGACTTTTTCTTCATCAAGATGGCCAAATTGTATTCATGGGAATTCCGTACTAGTCCATCATGCTATGGTCACCAAAATATGTTTGGGTCAAAAAACATGTTTTCAAAAATATTGCTTCTGTTAATGACTTTTATACACATTTTATCCAAGAGTATTTCTTTTTCTGTAAATAATGCTGAATATCCAGTTGTGATGCCTTCGTCGTCTGTCAATCATTATAAAAGGACAGGAGTTCAAGAAAGAGAATGTTTTTCTGGCAGACTGTGCGAATATAGAATTTCTGAAAGTGACTTTCTTTGTAAAGTTCAAACATATGTGGTAAGTATATTGAGATAAAAGATGTATTACATTAATTTTTTAGTACAATGTACTTAATAACTAAGTAATATGATATACGGTTGAACATGTTTCAAATTATTTTGTAAATTATTAATAAAACAGGATGGCCTATCAGTACAAAAAGTACTGTTATCAACAGGGTCCTGTGTCTACCAAATACAGATATAGAAATATTCCTAGATTACAATATTAGAAAAAGTACAATCATATAAATAAAAAGGAGCTAATTAAAATAATCATTCACAGCTCGCACAAATAGTGTCCGTGAGATAGAAAGCTAATTCTAAAGGTAAATTATTAAAAATAATAGCTGCCTGAAAATAAAAACTATAATTACGACCTACATTAATATTTACTTTCGGAAGTTTTAAAGCTAAATATGAAAAAAAATATTATACAATAATAAGTCATGTATTTAAAAAAACAACATGTTGACTCAGGTCTTCACATCAGTCAAATCTTCAGTCTTTACTTTCTTTTTATTCATTCCAGATATCTAAAAAGGCTGAGCGTTTTTTGCCCAAATGGTTGTGGTTCAACGAGGAAAAACGAACTTTATTTGGCATTCCTTCAGAGAAGGACCGAGGGATTTGTGATATATTAATCATTGGTCTGACAAAACTACCAAATCATCCTACAGGCCACATTTGTGGGTCGGTGACTATAAAGATAACTGTTTGGGGGCTTAATAGTTTTCCATTGTTTGCTCAAAACTCGTTGCTTCGAGTGAAAATTCGTGGAAATTCTGATGGGCAAATTAACACTTGTGCTTTTAATGAACCAATCATCTTGGCATCGTTGGTGTTGTCTTCAAATATTCTTGATTTGAACGGAGAAAAACGATGGGAGTTTATCGAGGCTTTGTCTTCGTCTTATAACATTTCTATTCAGAATACGTTCGTATTACCGAATACAGTACAAAATCCGTTTTTGAATTTGCTGGAGTCTTCGCACGTTGTGGCTTCTGGTCCCGGTGCAAATAGGTTTGCTTCTGGATCAAGTATTTTATTAACTTGGCATGTGAAATGTGGTGTTATTCAATTGGATGATCCGTTGTTTGAACAGCTGAAACAACTTTCACAAAAATGGTCGCGAACGAAAAATATCAGCTATGGCGTTATTGGTTGGTATGTTATAACTGGATTTCAAAATCATTACGTTAAACATGCTGTTTTACGTAGAAGGAGGAACGTCATTGGCGGTAGTACGACCCTGGTACATAGTACCATCCCAATCTCGAGGGCGACTATTGTTACAACAAAACTCAAACCTAATAAAACGACTTACAGAAGTCAAACAGCAACGTTAACTCGATCGCTACCTTCGCCGACATTTTCCTCACCTGTAGGGAGTAGTTCATTATTTGATGTATTTTCATCATCATCTACTGTGCAGTTAGATCAGATCAATTCATCTTCATCTCAATACTCTATTCGTAATTCATCGTCGGAGGTATTACGTTCAAGAAATTTGTCTATGATTTCTCAGTTTTCATCCTCGGCAAAACTTCGTACTTCCATTCAACCTTCGTCCACTTCAACTCAGGTGATGCAACGAAGTACTACCTACATTCTCTTGCCTTCAAGCATACATTTGATTTCTCCAAGTGGATATGGTACAGCATCAAACGAACTCTTATCTTCCACAGAGTTCACAGCTAAAATTTCCACTATTTCATCCTTTTTAATATCACGTGACACCAACAATGCAACTTCATTCAGGATGCGTTCTTCTAGTAATATTTCACCGTTGATTGTCAACAGTTCTTTTTTAAAAACGACACCCTATCCTTTTCTAATATCGTCCAACAGCACTTTTAAAATACTGGATACAGCCATAGTCAGCACTCTTGCTCTTATCAGGTCTACGGAACTGCTAAGCTTCGCCAAGAAATATTTGTCATCTTTGAAATCAAATTTTGTAAGGTCACGAACATACTTTACCGCATCTCAGGATTATGTTTTAAGAACCACCAGCGCAATTAGTGGTATTGCGGTCGATACAACTACCGTAGTGAAAACTATTAACCAGTCCAGGTCAGAAAGTTCTAGTTCTACAGCACGTCCCACACAGTCACCATCTATTGTCTCGACACATGTTTTATTGTCTTCTACCCAATCATATGATAGAACAGCAAGTAATCCAATTTACACTGTTGATTTTAGTAGTACACGAATGCTTCATACTGACATTAGTAGTACAACTCCCATGGTGAATAAAACCTCTCAGGTAGTGCGGTCACTTTCATTCAGAAGTTCAGTCATTCACCAAACCAAAACCGTTGTTTCGTTTCAACCATACTCTTCCACCCCAGGAGTAAACATTACTTCAAAGGCTAGCAGAACAATATTGACATCCACCATTAACAAACAACGGGAGACAGCTACGAGACAGTTGGTAACTTATTCTTCGAAATTAAATTTATATCCTAGCACGGACGATACGGCGATTAAAAAAGGGTCAACCGTGACTAGCACTCAGTCAATGTCTACTGGCTTTTCTTTACAAACAAGTGTGAAAGATGAAACGACATTCAGTAAAACCTTAATTCAAACTTCAAGGAAGACATCCCAGTTTCAGACGACGGTATTAACTTCTTCCAAATATATGGTATCAGATTTCATTAAAACAACCACAGCAACGCGTTTTAAACCAGTTCAATCATCAGCAACAAGTGTTACTCTAACAAAAGAAATAAGTTCTTTGCTGACAAGTATGAAAGATAAAACAACGTTCAGTAAAACTTTAATACAAACTTCATCTAAGACGTCGCAGTTCAAAATCAGTGGGACAACCACAGCAACCAGTTTTAAACCAGTTCAGTTGTCATCAACAAGTGTAATTCGAAGCAAAGGAATAAGCTCCTCTGTCTCAAGAGCTATAACTAGTGACACAATGTCCACAACAAATTTTACAGAAACGACGTTTATGTCGTCCATGCCTACCTCAGTGGTTAAACTAACATCTTTAGGTAAGTGATGGTTTACATCATGCAGCAGCTAATGATAATATTCATGTGGTCAGCTCGATAATCGTATTTATCTTGTGGTGCACTACACAATCTAAACAAAATATACGTTTCAGTATCACGCAATGTTAGTCATATACCTGGTAACGATATTATACAAGTAAATGAATAATGAATGTTTATGAGTGAAATGGAAAGAATGTTTTCGCGAGGTGCAAGATGGAATGTTTCATTATTTGGACTACTGTTGTAGACCGAGTCTAGGTTTCGGCTAGGTTTTTCCCCCCTTTTTTTGGCTGTCACTTTTTTTGCATTTTTGCACATTTTCTCCCCGCTATTATGAGTTCTTTTCTCCTTTCGCTTTTGGAGTTGGACAAAAAGTTGAACATTTTTTCCTTTTGACCAAGGTGTTCTCCCACGTTGTTAGTAGATTTCGAATTAGACTGACTGACTTTGTTTATTTAACAGTGATGTGGCTGACAATTGGCTGACAACTCTCTTGATCGTAAATATGTTCACCTGTGTGAAGTATGCACCACATTCACCCTTTGATTCAGGCTCCGCGCAATTGCGGCAAGTGCACTGAGCCTGAACGAAGGGTGAGTATGGTGCATACTTCATACTTCACACAGGTGAACGTGAGTTACCAGTCGTAGCTGGTAGCCCGAGTGAACCCCTGACCCAGGCGTCTTGTTTAATGAAGCGACAGTCAAGTTGAATGGAACATTTCATTTTTCATCGAATGAGAATATTCTTACCATTAATAATAATAACATGTATTTGTACCGCGCAAATTCAACTTTAAGGTTTTGAAATGCGCCTTACAATAATTTTTGACATGGCCAAGTCGAAGGCATAGTAAAGGCGCTCAGGCAGCCGCCATACGACACATATCGGCCCACGAATTACAGCTATGACCATTGCACGAATAAAAACGTTCATTCTTTGTTTTATAAACACCAGAATGGATCCTCGTTATTAATTAATGACGTAGGTACAGTAGTGCAATGGAAATTCTGCTCAATACCATGTGTTCAATAATCTGCCAATCAAATGGAGATCACTACTGTATGTACAGTAGTTATCCCCATCTGATTGGCAGATTATTCTTGTTTTCCGACGTTACCTCGTTAAACTGACCTGTGACGTACACCAAACTTACCTCTGACGTACAGCATACTACAAAGTAAGCTTAAGCCGAACTTTCTGTAGCCTGCGTAGCAAGCGTTTCTTAGTAGCCTGGGTACGAAGGTGGAGGAAAGCCTTGGAGCGAAGGTGGAGGAAACGAAGGTGGAGGAAATCAACACCGCTGCCAAACGTTTTGCGCATTCGCGACGTCCGAACGCATTCTCAAAAAAAAGAAGGGGAAAACACTGAAATATTTGGACTGGTCCGAGAGTCCGACACAAAAGTTAAAAATATAAGCATGTAACTACCAAAAAGATAAGGTAGGTAAATCTTTACCCTTTTTTAAAAACACAAATGAATAGTCGAGTCTTACTTAATCTTCACTGTCTGGTTGTTGTCGCCACAGCTAGTTTCCACTTCTCTTGCAATGTTTACTCTAGCGAATTTACGCATGCGCAAACGTTTGGCAGCGGTGTTGAGGAAATCTACAAAGTAAGTTAAGCCGAACTATCTGAAGCCTGCGTAGCAAGTGTTTCTTAAACTTTCGCATGCATGTGGGCATGGAACATGCAGATTCGGTCCAACGAAGTGCTGAGTATTGAGGAATGTATTAAGTATTTTTAAGTATTTAGAAGGGTAGAATAACTTAAGTTTTCGATCTAGCTTTACTGTATATTGAAAGCGTATTTCATGAAAACTTTAGTACAATGTCACCTGTGACGTCTCACGTGATATTATCTGAAGGCGTTCCCATGCATGCGCCATTCTCAATTCGACAAGATTTCCAGTTCCAAAAACATCAATATCTTGATTCTGTCATTGGGTTTACATTTCGAGTCTTGTACATTATTTCTGAGATGAAATGCAATGTAATTTTTTTTCTTCAAAGAAAAAATTTGCATTGCATTTCATTCATAAGTGGTTATTCCAAAATAGTGTACAAGATGCTAAACCAACGTCAAGAACACGACATGCACTTTACCCTATGAAGTCAATCAGACGAGTGGGGAGTGGGGGTGGGGGGTTAGGGAAGCAAGCAACGGCAACGTAATATCTGATATATCAATTAGGCTATACGCTTGAACCTGCAAGTAGATTTGAAGAATACAACCATGTAAAATTATTTATTAAGCTGAGCTTTCGTCCTGTGGTGCTCATTAGAGCTTGCGAACTAAAATATTAGTTTATAAACGTCATTTCAAAGATTGATAGAAATATAACGTTCGATTTTTATCACGTTATCATACTACTTGGACTTTCAGAATTCACAAATTATTTTAATAAGTTCTAATTTTTAGAAATTTATGAAATTATTTGACCAATAAGTAAACATAGTATAAATGATAAATAAATAATTTTACATGGTTGTATCCGCAAGAATTTATATATTACATTATTCACCATGCAAAGCAGTTACAAAACTATAAGAATTGAAGAAGTAATATTATATCAACAACGAGTTTGAGTGTTTCATCAGGGGATCCAAACACGAGAAAACATGATGAGTGTTTGGATTCCCCTGATGAAACACGACAAACGAGTTGTTGATAT
Organism: Corallium rubrum; assembly: GCA_964035015.1. Classification (NCBI taxonomy): domain Eukaryota; kingdom Metazoa; phylum Cnidaria; class Anthozoa; order Scleralcyonacea; family Coralliidae; genus Corallium; species Corallium rubrum. The sequence goes on from OZ035997.1 coordinate 32,440,128, forward strand.
GGCATCTCAATCGAGCGATTTCAATTAGAAAGTGCAATTAAAATAGACCCTCATGAGATTTTATTCATGAGTGTGTGTAAAATTTATTCATACAGCAACTTGCTTATTTTCATAAATAATCGAGATCTTAAGAATTAAATGAACACCGGTTTTCATCTAATATCTTGTTTTTAAACAACAAACCCCTATGAACTCACTAAATCTTGACATCCATGTCAAGATTTAGTGAGTTCATAGGTTTGGCATTTTTCTAATTTTTACTACCTTTTTATAGGGTTGACAACCTTGTTCGTTTCTAGCAAGATTGAGCCTTCAACTATTGAGCTAAGCGCGGCGACTGCAGAGAGAAGTCGATCTTCATTGAACAGTACGACATTGAGAATACTGCCAACTTCCTCAACACCTTTGTTATCACCTTCTTTACTAACGAACTATTTTAACACAGCAATACTAACCTTACCCACTGAGCAGTTAACAAGCACACCGTCCTTTTCATATTTCATCAAAGAACCGTCATCAACGCCATTAGTTACTCCTACATCTGTTCAGACTAACACAGGTATGATAAATCAAACTAGTGTAACATTTAATAAATTTGCATCATTTACAGTAATTCAAAACCAAACCTTTGGTCATAGTTACACCACTTCGGAAGTCTTCGAGACTTCACTAATGTCAGTGGTACACACTAATTTGATCTTGTCTTTACCTTCTACTTCATTATCGAGTTTGAACAAACAGATGATCTCCAGCACCATCGCAGTCACTCACAATTTCACTTCAACAATTCCTTTTTCAACACCAACTTCTTTTGGAACTCTAATTGTTTCTTTTATTTCGTCATCAAAAGTTTTGAGCTCCTTGTTTTCACTCTCGTATCGATCTTCTTGCACCGTTTCTCCATTGCCATCATTACAATCTTTTCTGTCTGTGGCATCAACGTTAACCTCGGGTCTTTCTTCATTCCTTCTTTTACCGAGCACTCATCAAGCATCGTATTATAAAAATTCCATGACTGCCTCTTTTTCAGTTTCTAGTTCTGTCGAGACTGATGTTATCCAGAGTCCTTTATTATCTGTTTCGTCCAGTTCAACCCAGCGTGTCATTGTTCGAAGTTTATCATCACCTCCACCCAGTCCATTCCAGTCTATGGTCGTTTCAAGCTCACTGTCACCATCTTCATCCAATTTATTCCAGTCTTTGGTCCTTTCTGGTTCGTCGTCGTCATCACTTCTACACAGATCGTTGCAGTCTGTGGTCGTTTCTGGTTCGTCGTTATTATCACCTCCATCCAGTTCATTGCAGTCTGTGGTCGTTTCAAGTCCTTCACCATCACCTCCATCCAGTTCATTGCAGTCTCTGATCGTTTCAAGTCCTTCACCATCACATCCATCCAGTTCATTGCAGTCTGTGGTCGTTTTAAGTCCTTCACCATCACCTTCATCCAGTTCATTGCAGTCTGTGATCGTTTCAAGTCCTCCACCATCATCTCCATCCAGTTCATTGCAGTCTGTGGTCGTTTCAAGTCCTTCACCATCACATCCATCCAGTTCATTGCAGTCTGTGGTCGTTTTAAGTCCTTCACCATCACCTTCATCCAGTTCATTGCAGTCTGTGATCGTTTCAAGTCCTCCACCATCATCTCCATCCAGTTCATTGCAGTCTGTGGTCGTTTCAAGTCCTTCACCATCACCTTCATCCAGTTCATTGCAGTCTGTGGTCGTTTTAAGTCCTTCGCCATCACTTTCATCCAGTTATTTGCAGTCTGTGGTCGTTTCAAGTCCTTCACCATCACCTTCATCCAGTTCGTTGCAGTCTGTGGTCGTTTTAAGTCCTTCACCATCACCTCCATCCAGTTCATTGCAGTCTGTGGTCGTTTCAAGTCCTTCACCATCACTTTCATCCAGTTATTTGCTGTCTGTGGTCGTTTCAAGTCCTTCACCATCACCTTCATCCAGTTCGTTGCAGTCTGTGGTCGTTTCAAGTCCTTTACCATCACCTCCATCCAGTTCATTGCAGTCTGTGATCGTTTCAGGTTCTTCACCATCACCTTCATCCAGTTCATTGCAGTTTGTGGTCGTTTCAAGTCCTTCACCATCACCTTCATCTAGTTCATTGCAGTCTGTGGTCGTTGCAAGTCCTTCACCATCACCTTCATCTAGTTCATTGCAGTCTGTAGTCGTTTCAAGTCCTTCACCATCACCTTCATCTAGTTCATTGCAGTCTGTGGTCGTTTCAAGTCCTTCACCATCACCTTTATCCAGTTCATTGCAGTCTGTGGTCGTTTCAAGTCCTTCACCATCACCTTCATCCAGTTCATTGCACTCTGTGGTAATTTCAAGTCCATCACCTTCCCCTTCACCATCTTCTTTTCTTTCACCTTCACGTCCATTCAGTTCATTGCAGTCTGTGATGATTTCAAGTCCATCACCATTACATCCATCCAGTTCATTGCACTTTGTGGTCGTTTCCAGTCCTTCACATTCATCCAGTTCATTCCAGTCTTTGATCGCTTCAAGCGCATCAGTATCATCACCTCCATCTAGCTCAGTCCAGTCTGTGGTGATTTCAAGTTCATCTCCACAATTCACTTTATTAAGCTCTCTTCGGTCGTCCACTGTTCAAAGTATGTCACCATCAACTCTACGCAGTTCAGATCAATCTCTTCTTGATCGACGTTCACTATCACCAACTACGTCACGGTTTTTCCACTCCTTCGTTAAACAAAGTTCATCACCCTTCACTCTATCACAATCATCTACTTTCTATAGTTTGACTCTTTCACCTCAGGTTAAACAAACCTCTGGTGTGTCATCTGTTGCTCATCTTTCGTTGTCGTACGAGTTATCTAGTATGTATTTCATATCACCATCAATAGTCACCACTCATTCACCGTCCATTTCCTTGTATCTTTTGACATCGACAAAACCTGCAGTCACGTCATCTGTCTTCTCGTTTTCGTCAGTGTTATCAACTATTTCTCCCCGCTATTCATCTTTTTCAACCACTGTACCTGACACTACAACTATAACTGATATAAAAAGTCACACTTCTATTTCTGAACCAGGTACTTTATTTATTTATTTATTTATTTATGTATTTATTTGTTTGTTTGTTTGTTTGTTTGTTTGTTTGTTTGTTTGTTTGTTTGTTTGTTTGTTTGTTTGTTTGTTTGTTTGTTTGTTTGTTTGTTTGTTTGTTTGTTTGTTTGTTTGTTTGTTTGTTTGTTTGTTTGTTTGTTTGTTTGTTTGTTTGTTTGTTTGTTTGTTTGTTTGTTTGTTTGTTTGTTTGTTTGTTTGTTTGTTTGTTTGTTTGTTTGTTTGTTTGTTTGTTTGTTTGTTTGTTTGTTTGTTTGTTTGTTTGTTTGACGTTTCCACAAAATTTTGATGTTATGTTTTCACTTTTAAGTACATGTATCATGTAAGTACTATTTACAATACGAGCGACTTAGCCTAGTTTCTAGGCCTTCTTCGGTTGACACGTTTCGGAAGTGATCCGAACGGACCCGCTGGGGAAGGCCTAGCAACATTCGTAAACACTTTCACTTTACAGCTCAGTTGTTTATTGAGGAAGAATTGTGATGTTATGACGTCCTAAGTGTTTCCCGACACTTACTATTTCCATCTGCACAAAATAATACAAGCCTACTCACCTCGGATCGACGAAGGTTCACTGGCGTAGCTTTCTTATCACTAGCTTTCTTATCACTAGCTTTCCTTCTGCAACCGCCAAAAGTTGAAAGTTAAACAGTTAAATTTTCATTTCGAGCTCCAATTGGAATATATTCCATAATTTCCTTCTTTCGATCGCCAAGATCTTTGATAAAATCTTCGCAGACATCCTTATGCTTTTTATATAATATGCTGTCGCTACGCTAGATCCCAGGAACACTCGAAGGGCCAGAACGATTCTGGGCAAGACCTTTTTGCGAATGTTGCTAGGCCTTCTCATTTCCAGCCTCTCCCCAGTCTTCCCAAGAACCCAAACCGACTATGCGGCCAAGCTCATGGCGGAAACGAAAGGCCTAGAAACTAGGCTTCGAGCGACCGTGTTATAGCAGATTTACCGCAAATTTGTGATTGTGTGTCCGATACATCTGACGCACAGACGCGAATATTGTGAAGTACTTATAATGATATTCATATATGTAAACGTTGGTATTGGTTGTACATCATGTACATATTTGAACATCAATGAACTTCTGTTTTCTTTTGTATTTGTTACTACGGAGATCGCCAATTGTGAAAACGAGAAAATGTTTTTAATCAAGTATAAAATTTAGTATATGTTTTATACAATTAATCTGATTTACATGTAATATAGATTAAGTTTTGTGGAAACACCTTGACGTAAAATATTTATTAGCAAATAAATATTTTACGTGGTGTTTCCACAAAACTTATCTATATTACATTATCGCCACAGAAAACTTTCAAAGAATTAATAATCTGATTTAGTGGAGTAACTATTAATTAGCATTTGTAAATTATTTTGACGTTTTCAGTTAAATCCTCTAAAATACATACAGTATATTATAATTCTCTATAATTCTCGTTATGTAGATATCTCATTGCGTTCAAGTTCAGCGTCACCGAGTTCGTCGTCCATTGTGCCTTTCCCTACAACGCCACCAAAGAATTCACCAAAACTATACAACAGTTTTGATCTTCTTGCTGTAACTGTTGGAAAAGTATTTAATGTTCAGATCCCTATAGACACTTTTCACGACAGAGAGGACGGCAACACTCGTAATCTGTTTCTGAGCTGTCTTGATGGCAATCATGGATCACTTTCTCGAAGTTCATGGCTACAGTTTAACACAACTACACAAACACTGTATGGAGTAGTTTTGGCGAGTCAAGTGCAACAAATTAAAACCTCAAGCGAGTACCTACTTGTTGCGAAAGACCGTGACGGTAATAAAGCATATGACGCCTTTACGATTGATGTACGAAACAAGGAGGAAACACTGGCAGTGTCATTTTCAGTAAGAATAATGGGGACTAATGTTGAGATGTTTAATCAAGATCTCAGCAATATGTTGTTACTTGTGCAAAAGATAGCTGACTATTATGGTGATAAAGATGAGTCATTGATTCGAGTAATGTCAGTCGAGGATGGATCTGTAGTTGTCACGTGGGGCAATGCTACAGTACAGACTTGTAACGAGGATTTAATAAATGAATTAACATCACGGATTGTCACAACAGAAGGCAATATACAACCTGATTTTTACAACACTTTGTTGCCAACATTTCTTGCTGCAGATGTTTATAGAAACAGAACTGGACCTTGCATTTCACCAGTCACAACAGAGGACCCAGGCGTCGCTCGGATATCTTCGCATGATGATTCAACCTGGTTAAAATATTTTCTACCTGGACTTGTAGTTGCACTGTTAATTATTATTGTCGCTGTTACTTGCTTTATTGTACGGCGCCATTCGGGAGTAAAAATTCTAAAAGCAGACAAGCGAACGTTTAAAAGACGTAAACCGATCATTTTAGACGATGAACTTGAAATGTCGACACTTTCTGGCAAACCAATCGAGCTTCCTGATGATTCTCTGACTCCCATTCGCTACCCTAAAGAAACAGCTTTGACAAATCCTGTGTATGATGGTTCTGATGGTGAGGACTTTCCAGAATGGTCGTCACCAATATTGCCTGCGCCTTCATACCAAAGACTTCCTCCTAGATATGGTAGCAGTGGAGATAGCTGGGGCTATAACACACCTCCTCCACCTTATAAACTTCCGCCGTCGTATTAGTGTATTAGGGACTTTAAGATTGTTTTTATAGAGGAAACAGAATCATTTCATTTGATAGAAATGTTGAAACACAATGTATTCATATAAATTATATAATATGCAGTACAGTGTCTGCTCACAATTTTAAAGATATATTTAAACATCACAAATATGTGATTTAATTTAGACACATTATGTTTGAAGATATGTATTACTATTTCGAAATACTTAAAAGTATTGTGGTAACGGTTAACATCCGGTTCCACGATTGTATGATTGTAACGTGTATATGTTAACTTATTATTTTTTGTAAATATAATCTACAGATTGGCTGTACTATGATGATTTTGTTAATCGCCCTTCTATAATATTTTATGGCAAAACTGCACATGAAAATATATTACACTACAATTGTTTTTACTACAATTAAAAGAATGTCAATGAAGCTCTTCTTTGAAGTTCTATGGCGCAATTAACTCATGACGTCACGACTTTTGCTATTACCATTCAATTTTGTGCACAAAGTCAGAATGATTACCACCAAGTCTTGCCTCCTCCCCCCTGGCAACTCGTGGGGTTGGAGATGGGGAAGAGACGTGTCATCCTGGGCGATTCATAGAATCAGACTTTATTCAAAAATGGCCGCCGAATTAAAATTCTTTTATATACATATAAATTAGCCCTTATATGAACTCGTTTTCATGTGTGAAATTCAAAAGAATTTTTACTTTAAAACGAGGTCATAAGGGCTAATTTATATGCACATAAAAGAATTCTAATTCGGCAGCCATTTTTGAATAAGGTCTATTAAGATACAATCCTTTTATTATAGTTTTGATCTATCTACGTATAGCTTTGTAAATTATATTAATACATTCTTGTATATTTTTTTAAAATCCGACAATATTAAATTAAATCGCGTTGTAGAAGAACGTAACGAATTTGAAAAAAAGATTGGGAACGTAAATGTTCTTACGGTTACAAACCTACCGTCCACACGTACACGACAATAGTGGCAGTTTGAACTTTTTGGAAAATTCTCCGCGTGTTGACAACGAGAACGAATGAAAAACGGAGAAATTACGTTGCGTTTTCAAACGAAAATGTGAACAATTCTTTGCAGAGGCGTAGGAAGCGGGGGGGGGGGGGGGGGGGGCTGGGGGGCTTGAACCCCCCAAAATTTTGAATGGGGGTGCTGAGCCACCCCGAAAAAAAGTCAGGACAAGCGGACAAGCGTTGCTAAAGTTAATGATTGTATTAGTACGACTATACAGAGGCCAGGGGAGCAGCTACTTACGGTAATCTACATACGGGGTTCATCTTTGGTTCGTATTAAAATTACTTTATTTGTATTTCACTTGTTGTATAGTATACCACATTTTTTAAGTTTGTCAATAAAAAGCAGCTTACCAGTCATAAACCACAAATTTGAGAATGTCTGCGATTAATCGGAGTCTATAATCTTACCTTTTGATAAAATGGCGAGTGACGACGACAACAAAGTTAATTATACGGAAGCTAAGTTGACGAAGAATTAGAAGCTATTGTGTAGGTGTTTAAACACAATTATTGAAAGATTATTAAAGCGACTCCCTAAAAAGTGTTCAGTTTTGTGAAGTGTAGTCTGTCGAGGCTTTAAGGCATGTTGGTTTAATAATTTCTTCGTTTTTATGTTAAAATTTGAACTATGCTTGCTGTAGAATTAGATGAAAAAGTTTCCTCAAATTGCTGCAAATTGTGTTTCCGAGGTTCTAGATTTCAAAATTTCCCGGGAGAACACCCCCGAACCCCGCTAAAAATGCGGTCACTGATTATCTGCATGTCGACTTCAGCCCCCCCCCAACTTTGTATCCGTATCTATTGTCTAGTAAAATTGAGAAAACTATTTAAAAAAATGGCGTGTCTTTTTAACGTTGCGTTTGACCTTTATTCTAATCCTAATCCTAAACCATTTCTAGTTCAAATGCGTCAAAGTGGTCTTTTTATGTTACAGCATCATACCATCCATGGTAATGACTATCTGCCTTCAGTTATTGAGACACATTCAGAACTAGTTGGAAATGATCCCATCCTTTTCAAGAGCTGAACCTCACTACAGGCGAACTTACTTTTTTTCGTCTGGCGTTAATAAAATACATGGGACTTAAGCATGCCATGCCTCCTATAGAAAGAGTTAAAACAAAGTGACCTCGAACCTTTGGCAGGAAGATTTAGGGCACATGTTTTGACCGATTTTAAAAACATGCGAGAGGTTTGTGGGTTATAATAATGAATAACATTTATATAACGCTAATTTCGTACAGTTCATTAGCGCTTAAGTGGGAAGTCACTCAGTCCAGCTCCGCAGAGGCTTCTTTATTTATTGAAAGCTCAACAACCAGAAAGCGCGTAAAATGCGCGCGGGAAGTGATGGCAAGATTCCCGTTGTTGAGTTGTTCACCATGCACAAGTGGGCTTCTACTGGAATAAATGTGCTACAGTAAAAACTCGGATCGCGTGTTTGAAAAGATTCTTATATATTGAGTGTCTACTGAGAAATCAGGCTATTTATGTACGTTCTAAAATAGATTCTTATATTTTTTGAAGAAAACACTTCTTGTTGTCAGTCAAAATACTATTTCAAGATGGGTGTGTTCCTCCTACAGTGTAGATGAATTGGAACACATGCACAACTCAGTACCCTCAATACTACTATATATAAAACTCAGATACATTTTGGTTATCAGATTAACTTGTTTCATGCAGGAGGAACCGGTTCCAAAACAGACCCACTCCTAAGGGTCGTGGCTATTGATTCCGCACGAATTAACTAACAAACTCATACAGAAAATAAAACCCTGCTAACTCGTTATGTCACCGCAATTCCATCCTGCGGGTTCTTAATTCTCTAGACAGGGTTCATTCTAAGGCGTCCCATTTTTCAAAATGTAAATTTAATGTTCTAAATATAAGATGGGCCGTTCTAAAATTGAGTTTTTACTCAAATTACTGAAATTGCCTCATTTACTCCCTTATACACTTTTACTTATAATAAATGCATGGCATTGAGGGTTATTAGTGATTAAAAAAAGCCAAAGGGAGGGTTTGTGAAAGTCCCGAGGGTCGTACTGGACCAAAACACTAATCCTCAACCTCTCAAACTTACATGTGCACTTTTTTAAAAAACAATGAAATGTGGCATTAAAAACTTGTTTTAAAACTTTTAAAGTTTTGCTCAAAGGTATTGTTAAAAGGCTGGAAATGACATTCAGTTTGCGTTGAAGAAAACTCAAGTATAAAAATAAACCAAAGATTGGCGGAGCTTGGCGTGATTGCAACCGACAAATCGGCGACGACAAGTATATGTTACACTTGTCGACTTGTGCGGCGTTGCAGATTTTCCTTGCAATGCTTCAGCAACGCATAAATCGGCGTCGACTGAGTATGTTACACGCACCAATTTATCTCGCAATGCCGTTGCGACACAAATTGGCAGCATAAATCGATGTGTGTAACCGTAGCTTTTGGGCGAGTCTGTCACTAGTTTTTACACGCACGCGAGTTTCACTGTGTACAAGACATGCATGACTGTGGCCCTATGCATTTCAGTTAAAGAATATTATTCCATTATTAGTACATTGCCTTACAGGAATCTTCTCTTGAGTCGAGGCTTTTGAAAGTCCTTTTGAGGTGGTTAGACAAATAACTGATTTAGAGTAAGATATGGATAAAACAAAGTATTCTCAAGTTAATTACCAAAGACCTACGGAAATTTTAAGGTAACGGCTAAACCTTACAAAACAAAATGTACCACATGACAGTATGACCAAAGGTAATTTGAAAATTACTTCTAAAAATGGGGTGGGTGGCATAAGAATAAGGTTAATTACAGTGAAAATAACTGAGTACTCTGTAGGAGGGAAAATACGAAGTAGAGGCAACACAGTATATAACATCATAAAAAATGTTAGTTTATTCAAATACAGTCTCATGTCCTTATTGGACATTCGCAACAAAAAATAAGTTTGCCTAATTTGAAAGAACTCGTAAAATCGTAACAGAAGATCTTTTACATTTTTTCCGTATCTTTCTTCGTTTTCAAGATATTTCAATTTGTTTAATATGTAAATGAGATGGTCTCTGACATCAGGAGCAAGGTACAGTATTTTCACACGTAGCAAAATCAGTTATATCTCTAAATTTTTTCAACGAAATAACTTGAAACTGTGCACATAAAAACGCCTTTTAACACTGAACATTTCGTAACTGATGTTGCTTTGTGTAAAAATACTGTACCTTGCTCCTAACGTCAGAACCCATCTCATTTACATATTAAACAAATTGAAATATCTTGAAAACGAAGACACGAAAAAGTTGTAAACGATCGTCTATTACAATTCCACGAGTTCTTTCAAATTAAATAAACTTAATTTTTATTGCCAATACCCTTTAACTGTATTGTATTGTAAGCCAGTGTTCATTATTTATCGACAGGGGTTAATTGGTACTAAAAGAAAAATAGGTTGTTTAAGTCAAATTTTTGGCAGTAAAATTTTCAGTAATATCTTATTGCAATTTTTAACAAATAAATAATGCAGTAATAGTTGCACTAGCAATAGGAATAGGAAAAAGATGTTTTACACAACCTGATGCAAACACTCGAGAGGCCGGGTTTAGGAGAATTCAAAAGTACTCATGTATAAAGTCTTAACATAAACTTTCGAATTCTCCCAACTCACTCGTGTCTTCATCAGGCTGTACACGAGCGTTTTCTATTTCTTATTTAATATGTATAAATACGAGTGCCTGAACACTTGAGTCAAACGTTTTTGGGGTTCAACTCCCTCTGCTATAAATAATGAACGTTCCCTAAATAAAATGATACAGCATTTCTACATTTAATTCTTACATACCACATTATACTAATCTACATCATATTTTTTACAAATAAATACTACAAATCAAAACAGGTCGCTTAAGATAATAAAAATATATACTATGCCTATGGTGCTAAATTGATAGAAAAGATCGAGGAAAAGGATATTAATTCATAGATTTTTTTATATTTAATATATTACTTCATAATAAATCATAATAAATTCTCGTCATACTATTACTATTGCTGTTGTCGATAACGTTTTTACAATTGTATTACATTGCAAGCGCAACATACGTGAACCCGCGAGTGTGTCGTGAACCGCTAGTGGGTCAGGTTGCGTAGAAGCTATTCTTGGTTTGCACTTGGCGTCATGGTGGCCATGTTGGAGGAAATTTCACGCATGCGCAAACGTTTGGCAGCGGTGTTACGAGCAACTATTCTGGAGCGAAAACAAGCGTGATTTTGTGATTTGTTAAAGGATATCAAAAGTTTATATTTAACCTTCGAGCGTCGCGTTTTGTTGGGAACCTGGATGTCAAACATTTTCCCGACAAATACAGTACAACGGGCTCAGATTTGGCAGTGAGTTTTCCCCTAAAGCCTGGTTTTCATATGTCGCCGATCGTCGGCGATTTGTGATTTAGATGCATGTTAAAACGGGAAATGCAGCAGCATGTTAAGTAATAAAGAACAATGCAGAAAAGCAGTGCTTTTATTCTTTTACTTAACATGCATCTAAATCACAAATCGCCGACGATCGGCGACATATGAAAACCAGGCTTAAAAGCGTGCGACATAACCGGTTGGGTGAGAGAAAAACGAGATTGACTCGTCTAGAAGTTTGGACTGCGGTGACTTTAGCCTGCGTAGCAGACGGTTGTTTGGGGGCAGGGGGTTTTGAGGGAAGGGGTTATCCCGAGAGTCAGGAGACACGCAAGGCGGAAAACCCGCAAGGTGGAAAACCCGGAAAACCCGCAGGCGGAAAACCCGCAAGGTGGATAACCCGCAGGCGGAAAACCCGCAAGGCGGTTGCAGGTTTTCCGCCTTGCGCGTCTCCCGACTCTCGGGATAACCCCCTCCCCCAAAACAAGCATCTGTTACGCAGGCTACAGTGACTTAAAAGATTCGACTCGATTTCGGCAGAGCCTTATTTTACGAGTACCTAGTAGTGGCGAGTATTTATAAGTGTCTGCTCGCAGGGTGTATATTATCTGGTAACACCATAGTTACTGATCGATTTCTTTGTGGTAATTCACTCATACTTGCAGCCATCATATATCCAAGAGCAAACCGCAAATATTTTAAAATTGTTTCCCGGTTGAAACCAGTAGCGTACTGAGGGGCACAGCTTCAAAAGGGCACTTTATTCAGGGGGCAGAGCTTCAAAAGAACACTTAAAGTACATGTTTTATAAAAAAAACTCACTTTTCTTAGGGGCACTTTACGGCAAAGTGTGTTCTGGTTGAAACGCAACATTTATAGATTTTACCAGTGGGATTTCCAAGGTATACAAGTCATTGTAAAACGACTAAAAATAATGTTGCAGTTTGTACTTGGATGTAAATAGCTGTACTACCATTACCCTGCAATAAGCCAGAGCCCTTTCCGACTTACGCAGGCTTCGGGGGAAAGTGGGCTCTCGATTTTCGCCCCAAGTTTGGGGCAAGTCCAGGTTTTGAACTGGTCAGTCAGGTTTTGAACTAGTTTATGAGCACCCGTAAGCAGGAAAATAGCAAGTAACGCGTTAGAGCCTGGGCCCAAAATAGTATCTTGGCAACCGTTCACGCATGCTCAAAAAGAAATATCGGGTTTGTTGGCAGAGCCACTTTCCCCCGAAGCCTGCGTAGGTCGGAAAGGGACTCTGAATTGCAGGGTATATTACCATCTACATTCTTTCAAAACAATTCTCATTGCTTGCAAACTCTCTGTAATTTTAAAATCCACTCTTCCAACTCCTCCTTGGTGCCAGCTTGTAAGACGAACTGTGAACCTTTCGCTGTTTTTATTTTGAAGCGGTAGCCATAAAATTGTTTTTGTTTCTTTTCTCCTGGGAATCAGACAGAGAAAAGAAATTATAGAAACTAAAAAGGGGTTGTATACGTTAAAGTAAATATTTAACCAATATATCGTGGGCTCATCTATCATACTTTGGTTATTGCAGCGCGAAATTAAACTAACAGAGAATCATCGTCAGGGTTAGATTAGACTTAGCAGAAGGGCGTTTATGAAAACCCATGTATCCCTTTAGCCGCTTCGCAAGCGTCATAGACATAGATTCATGAAACAAGTATATAGCTTCTATCGACCCTGGAGGCGTACAGTAGATCAAACAGTACTAATGGCAGCTTATTAAACATTGGTGTAAAAACGATGTTTTGCTCTTAAACGTTTCTACATCAGAATTAAGGACAGCATAATTCAAAAGAATGACAATAAGGGCCTGTTTCATGCACGATTAAGCATGGCCCACCCTTGAATACTTGCACAAAAATTAATTACTCCCCCTCCTCCCTTTTGAAACATACCATACTACTGTGGAACTACAATCCCAAAATCCCCATTTACTTTCGGATCTATTCGCCACTGGGAGGTTATGCTACTAGCAGTTTTCCAAAGGTCAATAATGTTGAATAAAATTAATTTATAACTTATAATTCACAAGGAAAACACAAAGGACATCAGTGGCATGTTGGCCAATTTATATATGATAAAGATATTTTCACAATTTCCCCCTGATTTTTATGTCATAATAAACACGTCTACTGTTAATAAAAAACTATGTGAATAAACTAACGAACTATGAAGAATGCATGTCCTTGATGCAAACAAAGGTGATACTGTGAGAAGCGGTACTACTAGCACACCAGCACAGGCTTCTGGTCATGGGAAATGGGGAAACGAGCGCTGAGTATAGCTAAGAGGTAATACGAAGAACTGAGTGATACGAGCAGATGGATATTGTAGATGAGAAGTGGGAAGAGCTGAAGAGCATCCTGCTAGAGGAAGCAGAGAAGGTCTATGGAAAGACTAAGGGCCCAGGGTCCGGGAAGAACAAAACTTGGTAATGGGGAGAAGACACCCAGGCTGCCATCAGAAAAAGAAAGTGGTGCTCAAAGAACTGGCACCAACAGGAAACAGACCAGAGTCCCGTGAAGCCTACAAAGAAGCAAAGAAGAGAGCAAAACGGGCAATGGCGATAGCCAGAGAAGAGGCTACCAAAGAGTTGTATGAGGAAATGGAAACACCTGAGGGAAAGAAGATCTACAAGATAACAAAACAAAGAGAAAGGGAAAAGAAAGACATCTTGGACGTCCGATGAGATGAAGATGGAAAAGTCCTGACAGACAAAGAAGAAGTAAAACAACATTGGTTTAGATATGAGGAGGAGCTGCTGAACATGAAGAACGAGGCAGACCATTTGGAAGAAACGCCACGACATGTATGCATGTGGAGGGCTCAGTTACCGATGTTTCACGGCTAGAGACGAAGAAAGCGATCAAGGAGATGAAAAATGAAAGGACAGCAGGGCCATTGGGAGTTGGTCAAAATTCTGGGTGAAGAATTAGTGTGGCAACTACTGAGAAGCATCTGGAGAGAGGAGCAAGTTCTAAAGGGATAAAAAAATAGTCTATTAAATCCTATCTACAAACAGAACTGAGAGAGATGCACTCAAGTGTACGAACTATAGAGACATCAAGCTAGTATAGCACCTCATGAAAGTCTTGGAGAAGATCCTGGACAAGTGAATAAGAGCAGTTGTGAATATAGATGAGATGCAGTTTGGATTTCAGCCAAGGAAAGGGACGACAGATACAATCCTCATTTGGAAACAGATACAAGAGAAACACCTCGAGAAAAACAGAAGACTGTACATGCCACGCATTTATCGATCTGGAGAAGGCCTATGATCGAGTGTCAAGAGAGTTGGTGTGCAGGAGCGTGAGGAAGAAAGGAGTCCCAGAAAAGCTGGTCTGTCTTGTGAGGACAACCTATGAAAGTACAGTGACCATCATCAAGACTGTACACATAAGACCGAGAAGTTTCCAGTCAACGTTGGCTTCCACCAGGGTTCTGCCCTGAGCAACGTACCTTCTTTTCACTATTATCGTTGACGTCCTGAGTACTGAGTGTTGAGAAGGACTCCTGTGGAAAATCCTCTTTGCGAACGATGTAGCCCTGACAGCAACATCCGAGCAAGAGCTGCAGCCGAGACTGCAAGTCTGGCAGTGGAGCTTGGAGACGAGAAGGTTGAAGATGAGTACAGGGAAGACGGTTGTCATGTCCATAATTCAAATATATTTAGACATAACCCACCCCCAATGTAGTGCACAGATTTTTTTGGCCCACCCCTTTTTTCAACCATGGAAGTGATGGCCCACCCCCCTTTTTTCTCTGGCCCACCCCCTTCCGTACTTTATGACAGGTCCCTAACAATTAATTCAGAGAATGGCAAAAACGTCTGTATACTCGCGTTGTCCAAATTCTCAGTGGCCAGAATGAAAAAGTCAATCAAAATTTTGTTTTTCCGTTTTAAGGTGACTCCATACAGTTTCTTGAAAAATGGAAAGTCCAAAACACGTGATTAAACCATTCGGGAAAAGACTAAAACTAAATGTTATGCATAGTTAAACCGTCTGACAATCAAAAACTGCTAGCAAATAAATAGCAACAGTTGTTGCTATTGCAACAATTACCCTTCAAACTAATTTAATTCGGAAAAAACTTTGGTGACCCCCAATATTTTTTTCATTAAAACTTTCCTTGAAGTATGAGTAATCAATAGGCCGATTTTTAAAAAATCTGTAGAACGAAATTTTTTAAAAATTAACAAACATAATTAACAAAATTATTCGTTCTACAGAATTTTTTTTAAATCGGCCTATTGATCACTCATACTTCAAGAAAAGTTTTAATGAAAAAAAAATTGGGGGTCACCAAAGTTTTTTTGTTTCGTTCCCCGCAGGAACGAAACTGTTACTGTATTAGCTTTCCATTGACATCACAAAAGAAACTGTCATCACAGATGAAAATCGTCCAATCGTAGTGCAGTGTTGTTGACATAACTGTGATCTTATCCAATGAAATCAAAATTCCGCATAAAAAATTTAGTTGGAGGCGTGGTTAAACGCCAAAACGAAGTGAAAATATTGCTGATCTAGAGTAATTTGAAGACGTAAACAATCCCGTGCTAAGCGAATCATCAATCTTGTGCTGTAGAAAGTAGGAACTTTCCCCTCGTTGAACTCGAGAATGCATTCGTTATGTATGGCAACTGCGCGTTCCAAAAGGTCAGTCGCACTGTTTCACGCGTGTCTAATAATTTTAAAATATAGCTATTTTATGAACGATGTCAATAGTTTGAGGCTAGAAGTTCCTTATCATTCATTTGTAGCCCATCTAAATGGATTATTCTGATTCGAGAATTAAACTATGACCTATGACGACGAAAATGATGATAGTCCGTTATTGACCTAATTTATATTGATCCTTTTGGCCTTGAAAATTTATGGATTTGCTATTGGCGATTATTCAATAAATACCGCAATAAATCAGCTGCATGAAATTTAAATGCGACGTGCTAGCGTCTTGCAATTTTCCCAAGAAAGCAATTATTTTGGTAACGTTTTATTTTCCTCCTATAGACGGTCAGAAGAGTATTGCTACTGAATAGAAGATTTACGTTGCCAAAATAATTGCGTTCTCACGAAAATCGCGAGACCGCTAGCACGTCACATTTAAATTCAGTCGAATTTATGCGACTGCGAATAACCTGAAATAATCAATAGAGCCTGCCCTCTGGACTGTGGAGGAAGAGTAATCCGTCATGATCAGACGGTACAACGTCTGAAATGTGTGTTCGTTTTATTAGACGAAGCTTAAATTATTTTTTTGTAGTTTTATTATAATCTTCTCGCTTCAGCATATTTCTAGTTTGTTTATATGCAAAACAAAAATCGTCTAAATTAAAGTTGTCGTATGAAACGCAGGCGCGTAGTAAAAATTGTCGCGCCAGTCTACATGGGGGAAATAATTAGTTGAGCTAAAATTCGTCATTGCTGTTGAAACAGACCCTCATAAACGACTGACCGGAACGAAACAGCTATTTCTTTTAAGAAATAGTTTCTTGTTCTAATTAAATTAGTTTGAAGGGTAATTGTCAGCCATTTTGAAACGTCATTGTTGCCATAGCAACAACTGTTGGTATTTATTTGGTAACAGTTTTTGATTGTCAGACTGTTTAACTATGCATAACATTTAGTTTTATTCTTTTCCCGAATTGTTTATGCACGTGTTTTGGACTCTCAAACTTGTATTTTCCGTTTTTCAAGAAACTGTATGGAGCCACCTTAAAACATTGTCATGTTCTTATCACCAAAAAATCTTGCTTCACAGTTACATGCATGCATGAAAAACAGAGAAAAATCTTCTCGACGTTTCGAGCGAAGGCCCTTCGTCAGGAGAAATCAGTAAACAACTCACATGCGGTCACGCGTATTTATAGCAGAGCTACAATGGGAATCACGTGAACACATGTAAGCCAATAAAAACAAAGTAAACAAATAAACTAATATGTAATTTTAGCCTGTGTGCAGGTGCTGACCCAATTTGTGGGTCAGCTACCTGCAAATAGGCAAAGAAACAGGTTATAAATTACTATTTAAATCGTCAGAAAAAGGTTAAGGAAAAGGTGTGGAATATGGTGGTGGAGTGAGCTAAATGAAAGAGAATCGCTCATTGAGGCCGTGAGGGTGAATGGTACCAAGTTTGTAAATGAGACGCATTTCTTGTTTACGACGAGTATCGTTACAACCTGTAATGGGCTGAATGGCACAGATTTTCATGTTGGAAAAGGAGTGGTTGGCACTGTTGAAGTGCCTGGCAACAGGTTTGTTTTGCACATTGTTTTTGACATCACGAAGGTGTTCAACAAACCTGTCACCTAAACGTCTTCCAGTTTCTCCGATGTAAAGCATGGGACATTTACTGCAAGAGATACAGTAAATGAGGTTGGAGGAAGTGCAAGTGAAACTATGGGTTATGTTGAACCTACATTTTGGAGCCGAAATTGAAATTGAGGAGTCTAAATATTTACAGGTGTTGCACCTACCACGACAGCAAGAGCTGGTGCCAACATGTGATACCAAGGCTTGCTGCAGTGAGCTGTGAACAACGTTTTCCCGGATGTTTTTGCTATGTCGAAAAGATACTAGGGGTTTCTCAGAGAAAATGGAAGATGTTTCTGGGTCATTTTTAATGAGGTCGAAATTGCGGCTAATGATGTCCCTTACTTTGAAATTGAAGGGATGAAAAGTGAGAACTAGAGGTACTTTTTCATTAGAAATGGTAGCCAAAGGTTCGCTTAAGGTGTCTGAACGGGAAATGTTGGAGACCTTGTGTAAGGCAGTGTCTAAGAGGTGGGAAGGATAACCGCGATTAACAAAAAAGTTTCTCATTTCCAAACATTTGGCATTGAAATCGTCATCTTCACTGCAGAGGCGGCGAAGACGAAGAAATTGAGAGAAAGGAATGGAAGTTTTGGTGTGTTTAGGATGATGAGAGGAGAAGAGGAGGTAGCTATGAGAGTCAGTGGTCTTGTAAAAGACAGAAGTGCTCAGCTTATTACCATTAATGGAGACGAGAATATCTAAGAACGACACACTAGTCTCACTGATCTCCCATGTGAACTGGAGTGCTGGGTGGAAGTCATTAACATAGTTAATGAAGCAAACCAGGTCAGCGCGCGAACATGATGCAGTGCCTAAGCAATCATCAATGAACCGACCATAGTAGTCAGGTAGGAAACCAGTGTATTGTTCAAAGATTTGTTTTTCCACATAACCAACAAATAAGTTGGCATAGTTAGGGCCCATTTTGGTACCCATGACTACACCACTAACTTGTTGGTAATGCTCACCATCAAATGAAAAATTGTTGAGGGTGAGCACTAACTCGGCCAGGCGTAACAAAGTAGTGGTCGATGGCTCCCGAGTTGTGCGTTGATCAAAGAAATATTTAAGTGCTTGAAGACCATCGTGATGCGGGATGACAGTGTAGAGTGATTTGACATCCATGGTGAAGATGAAATGATGTGAACCCTGAAAACTAATGTGGTCACAAATTTTCAGAGCATGTTTGGTGTCCTTGTAAGAAGGTAAATTCTTAACCAAGGGCGCCATGATGTGGTCAAGGTAGGATGAAATGGCTTGGGTAGGGCAACCACAAGCAGACACTATAGGTCTACCTGGGTTGTTGGGTTTGTGAATTTTGGGAAGGAAGTACATGACAGGTGTGCGTGGAGTGGTGGTTAGGAGATTGCTTGCTGTATCCCAACACAACACCACCATTCGATCCACCATCAACAACCTCATCACCACTGGGGAATTGCCACTGAAAATTTGTGACCACATTAGTTTTCAGGGTTCACATCATTTCATCTTCACCATGGATGTCAAATCACTCTACACTGTCATCCTGCATCACGATGGTCTTCAAGCACTTAAATATTTCTTTGATCAACGCACAACTCGGGAGCCATCGACCACTACTTTGTTACGCCTGGCCGAGTTAGTGCTCACCCTCAACAATTTTTCATTTGATGGTGAGCATTACCAACAAGTTAGTGGTGTAGCCATGGGTACCAAAATGGGCCCTAACTATGCCAACTTATTTGTTGGTTATGTGGAAAAACAAATCTTTGAACAATACACTGGTTTCCTACCTGACTACTATGGTCGGTTCATTGATGATTGCTTAGGCACTGCATCATGTTCGCGCGCTGACCTGGTTTGCTTCATTAACTATGTTAATGACTTCCACCCAGCACTCCAGTTCACATGGGAGATCAGTGAGACTAGTGTGTCGTTCTTAGATATTCTCGTCTCCATTAATGGTAATAAGCTGAGCACTTCTGTCTTTTACAAGACCACTGACTCTCATAGCTACCTCCTCTTCTCCTCTCATCATCCTAAGCACACCAAAACTTCCATTCCTTTCTCTCAATTTCTTCGTCTTCGCCGCCTCTGCAGTGAAGATGACGATTTCAATGCCAAATGTTTGGAAATGAGAAACTTTTTTGTTAATCGTGGTTATCCTTCCCACCTCTTAGACACTGCCTTACACAAGGTCTCCAACATTTCCCGTTCAGACACCTTAAGCGAACCTTTGGCTACCATTTCTAATGAAAAAGTACCTCTAGTTCTCACTTTTCATCCCTTCAATTTCAAAGTAAGGGACATCATTAGCCGCAATTTCGACCTCATTAAAAATGACCCAGAAACATCTTCCATTTTCTCTGAGAAACCCCTAGTATCTTTTCGGCATAGCAAAAACATCCGGGAAAACGTTGTTCACAGCTCACTGCAGCAAGCCTTGGTATCACATGTTGGCACCAGCTCTTGCTGTCGTGGTAGGTGCAACACCTGTAAATATTTAGACTCCTCAATTTCAATTTCGGCTCCAAAATGTAGGTTCAACATAACCCACAGTTTCACTTGCACTTCCTCCAACCTCATTTACTGTATCTCTTGCAGTAAATGTCCCATGCTTTACATCGGAGAAACTGGAAGACGTTTAGGTGACAGGTTTGTTGAACACCTTCGTGATGTCAAAAACAATGTGCAAAACAAACCTGTTGCCAGGCACTTCAACAGTGCCAACCACTCCTTTTCCAACATGAAAATCTGTGCCATTCAGCCCATTACAGGTTGTAACGATACTCGTCGTAAACAAGAAATGCGTCTCATTTACAAACTTGGTACCATTCACCCTCACGGCCTCAATGAGCGATTCTCTTTCATTTAGCTCACTCCACCACCATATTCCACACCTTTTCCTTAACCTTTTTCTGACGATTTAAATAGTAATTTATAACCTGTTTCTTTGCCTATTTGCAGGTAGCTGACCCACAAATTGGGTCAGCACCTGCACACAGGCTAAAATTACATATTAATTTATTTGTTTACTTTGTTTTTATTGGCTTACATGTGTTCACGTGATTCCCATTGTAGCTCTGTTATAAATACGCGGGACCACATGTGAGTTGTTTACTAATTTCTCCTGACGAAGGGCCTTCGCTCGAAACGTCGAGAAGATTTTTCTCTGTTTTTCAGGCCAACGTGACTTAACCCTGGTAATATTTGGATTTCAACCGTGGCCGACGCTGTCCTAGAAGCTTTTACATGCATGCATGATGCCACGGGTAAAGCAGTACAGTAATTGAAGAGTGGTGATCGAATCGAATATGATAATCACGTCAACGATCGATTTTCTTTTCAGAACGTATACACGATCCAGATCAGTGATATCATCAGTACAGTCGATCTACCGATGATTGGTAAAGATGTAACCAGATCGTGCCGCTTGTCAAGTGAAATACTCATTAAAAAAACACAAACTCAAATTACCTTATCCCCAAGCCCGGAGAGAGGATGCTAATCCCGACCGGCGTAAAACCCCTTATACACGAGTTTACAAGTATCTGATTAACGTTTTTCCCATCAAAACAAGTACATGAAAGCCATTTAAAGGCTTGCTAAAAAAACTCCTTTCGAAACCTCGAGTAAACAAAATATGTTTTACAACCAGACTACCAGAGTTTATTAAATCACAGTTTTGCTTCGACTCTTTTCTTCAACCACTGTTATATAATTATTTTCGACTGGAAATTTTCCTTTTGCTTTGAACATTTGGGGGGACGGTTACAAAATTACACGTTAAAGCGGGCAAGGGGTTGTTGCGTTTATGTATTTCTAGTACCTAATTAATTTCCATATAATCTCAAAAGCACAAGACTTAAAATACACTTCAAATAAACGACAAATTTTTTAAAAGTAAACATGTTTCGGCAATACTTATGCCATCTTCAGTACTAAGCAGTAATGGATTAAAATATTTACAAGCAGTATTTATATAACTTAACCTAATTTGTATTACAATGGTGATACTATTCTAAATATAAAATTCTAACACGATGTGACGAAATAAGGAGAATATTGACAAGGTGACATGTCAATCTAATGAAAGTGTCGAACGTAAAAAACAAGTAAAGAAATTCTAATTATAGTGGTGGAGATGTAAAGAGGGAGAGAGAGGAGGGGAAAAAAAAGTTTAAAAAAATAAATTATAAACTAAATATAGTGTTAAAATGAGAGACTTGAACGTTTAGGTCAGGTTTGGTTTTCTTAATGTAAAGAGCTTCCTTTAGTTTCAGTGTGATGGCAGACTTTGCCGTGTCTAGAATGTTAAAGCATGATGAGTTGTATTGGTTTTTACATGAAGGGGATTGTTGAAGATGTTTATATATGTGCGAGTTTTTGTCGGTCTGAGTGTGTTCTTTAATCCGTGTGGTGAGGTGACGAGTGGTTTCGCCTACGTAACGGGAGTTACATCCCGCGCAAGAAAATTGATATACCACGTTAGATCTAAGTTCACTAGGGATGGGATCCTTAAAACTAAAAAGGTTTTTTATTTTGTATGAAGAAAACACTAGCTTGATGTCTAAGTCGGTGCAGAAACGTTGAACAATTGACTTAAGTCGGCGTTGCGTAATTTTTGAGTAAAAACCAATATATGGGAGTTTAAAGTAGCGAGTTTCATGTTTGTTGTCGTATGTTTCGCTAGTTGTGTCCGAAAGGTTATTCTTATTAGCATTGTATTGATTTATCACTTTATCGATTATGTGGAAAGGAAATAAATTGCGTTTGAGTGTGAGAATAAGTTGTTTGAGGTCTTCTTGAAAACCGAAATCCGTCTTGTTAATTTTGCGGGTCCTATCAAGTAATGTTTTGATCAGGCCGATTTTATAATTGAAAGGACTGAAACTTAAAAAATTTGTTAGGAGACCGGTGTATGTTTTTTTGTAAAAAACCGAGGTGCTGTAAGTGTTTGATGATTTGCTTACCAAAACGTCTAAGAAAGGGAGTTTACCTTCCTTCTCTGTTTCGTGCGTAAATTTAATATTGGTGTGTTGTTGGTTTAAATACCTGAAAAAGCCATAGCATCGCTCTCAGTGTTAAATACGCAAAAAGTGTCATCCACATATCTACGGTAAAATAAAACACTAGGGCCATCATAGTTGTCTAACCATTGTTCTTCATGATGACCCATGAAAAGATTGGCGAAAACTGGACCTAGGGGAGAACCCATGGCTACTCCGTCGATTTGATCATAAAATAAATCGTTGAATAAAAAATGAGTATGTGAGGTAGCAACTAAAAATAATGCTTTAAGATCTTTTCGGTTGATGGTGAATTTCGGGTTGTTATCAAAAATTAGGTTAATAGCTATGTCGATTGTTTCGTCCAGAGGGATGTTAGTAAAAAGACTTTCTACGTCAAAAGATATAAGGAATTTGTTGTTTGAGTCAGAGTTGAAGTTAAGAAATTCGTCAACAAAAGAAAAAGAGTCCTTAGTTGTATACTTGTCAGGTATGAGTGGAGTGAGAATAGTGCAAAGATATTTGGCTAAGTTATAGTTATATGTATTGATAGATGAAATGATTGGCCTAAGAGGAGGAGCGGAGTTTAAATCTCGTGACTTATGTGATTTCGGTAAACCATAAAATCTAGCTGGTTGTGAGCCTTTGGGGTAGATATTACGATATGTGTTATCATCTAACGAGCCTTGGTTATTGAGTTTCCTGAGAAGCCGTTGTAGCTTCGCTTCTCTGTAGAGTGTAGGATCCTTATCTAATTTCTTAAATTTTGACTGATTATTAATTATATTAAGACAGGAGTTTTTATATACCTGACGGTCCATGATTACAAGTCCATTTCCCTTGTCCGGTCTTGACAACTATGATGGCCCTAGTGTTTTATTTTACCGTAGATATGTGGATGACACTTTTTGCGTATTTAACACTGAGAGCGATGCTATGACTTTTTTCAGGTATTTAAACCAACAACACACCAATATTAAATTTACGCACGAAACAGAGAAGGAAGGTAAACTCCCTTTCTTAGATGTTTTGGTAAGCAAATCATCAAACACTTACAGCACCTCGGTTTTTCACAAAAAAACATACACCGGTCTCCTAACAAATTTTTTAAGTTTCAGTCCTTTCAATTATAAAATCGGCCTGATCAAAACATTACTTGATAGGACCCGCAAAATTAACAAGACGGATTTCGGTTTTCAAGAAGACCTCAAACAACTTATTCTCACACTCAAATGCAATTTATTTCCTTTCCACATAATCGATAAAGTGATAAATCAATACAATGCTAATAAGAATAACCTTTCGGACACAACTAGCGAAACATACGACAACAAACATGAAACTCGCTACTTTAAACTCCCATATATTGGTTTTTACTCAAAAATTACGCAACGCCGACTTAAGGCAATTGTTCAACGTTTCTGCACCGACTTAGACATCAAGCTAGTGTTTTCTTCATACAAAATTAAAAACCTTTTTAGTTTTAAGGATCCCATCCCTAGTGAACTTAGATCTAACGTGGTATATCAATTTTCTTGCGCGGGATGTAACTCCCGTTACATAGGCGAAACCACTCGTCACCTCACCACACGGATTAAAGAACACACTCAGACCGACAAAAACTCGCACATATATAAACATCTTCAACAATCCCCTTCATGTAAAAACCAATACAACTCATCATGCTTTAACATTCTAGACACGGCAAAGTCTGCCATCACACTGAAACTAAAGGAAGCTCTTTACATTAAGAAAACCAAACCTGACCTAAACGTTCAAGTCTCTCATTTTAACACTATATTTAGTTTATAATTTATTTTTTTAAACTTTTTTTTTCCCCTCCTCTCTCTCCCTCTTTACATCTCCACCACTATAATTAGAATTTCTTTACTTGTTTTTTACGTTCGACACTTTCATTAGATTGACATGTCACCTTGTCAATATTCTCCTCATTTCGTCACATCGTGTTAGAATTTTATATTTAGAATAGTATCACCATTGTAATACAAATTAGGTTAAGTTATATAAATACTGCTTGTAAATATTTTAATCCATTACTGCTTAGTACTGAAGATGGCATAAGTATTGCCGAAACATGTTTACTTTTAAAAAATTTGTCGTTTATTTGAAGTGTACCTAATTAATTTCAATTAAAAAACAACTTGTTTGTAGCAGTAGGAAAGTAGAAATGCAGGATCAGGCATTTATTATATGGCAGCAGCGCTGAGAGGTCCGAATACGGAAATCCTGTAATCTGATTGGTTCATAAGCGGTCGGATATTTCCCGTATCCGCCCGCTCAGAGCGGAAGCTGCCGTTCGGGACCGTAAGTTAATTTTATAAACAAAATGGCAGTCATGTCAGTATGTCGGCACCAAGATGGATTATAATTTTAGAACTACTCATTGTTGAAATATATCGTGCAGGTATGTTGTTAGAAATTTTATAAGCTTTCATTTCATGTATAGTTTGAGTTTCCACGTTTTGTAAACGTTTTTAAAATGTCCAAAACGTTCGTAACATTGTTCGTAATAATATAACATTTACTTCTCACAAGTATTAGAATTTCAGATGATTTTTTATTCAACTACTTGACCTACGATCTTGAGCAATATGTCAAACAAAAGCAATTGAAAAATACTACTTGGGGTAGAAAGTTCAGGATTCTAACTCAACGGAAAGTACTTTAAAAATGAGAAAATGTCTGCCATTTTCGTTTAGTTCGCAAGAAAGATAGATCGAGTTTTCACAGAACGTTCACAACATTTATGGCCATATAATAAACTACTTATTGACCTCGCTTGTTCGGTCTGTACTAGTGAAATATCGGACCTCTGTTTTTTGCACAGACCTCAACTCGCTGCGCTCGTCTCGGTCCGTACTAAAAAAACATCGGTCCGATATTTCACTAGTACAGACCTCACGCTCGGTCAATAAGTAGTTAATACTATACTACTCTTGTTAATAACTAAATTGATAATGTTGCTTACCATCAACAGATTCACCTGTCACTTTCTGAACCGTTGCTCCATCTAACGTGATGCATCCTATTGGACAATCTGCCTGAAAAAGATAATTCATATTCCCTAATGAAGGTGATGTGGTACATTAATTTTTGTGGTGGTACATTAATTTTTAGTACGAACCAGCGACCTTCTTCTCAAACCGTCAACTCGTCTTTGATTTTAGTTTTTTCTCTTCAACAGTGAAACCAAAAATAATTCACAAACTATTGGAAATAAACAATAACTTGCAAACGTTGTTTTCGGCGCCTAAATTACACCCCTTCAAACTTCCTAAAACATTCATTGTAAATGAAGTATTTCGGTCTCGATGCTCCTCCCAATGTTAGGCGGGGACTAGGCGCAGAAGTAGAATTGTTGGTTCCTCCTACAAAATCAACATCATAGTTTCCCCAGTTAATCCTAACTAGTTCCATCAAGCGATGATGGCCATTGGGTTATCAGTATCTGGATACTGTCATATGTTAAAATTCCATGGCTCTCTCTGGTTACACAAGCAAATCTCCAAAAGTTAACTCAAAATATTATTCTATCTGCATATTATTCTATATACATGTACCTCCCGCAGGCAGGATGAATATGCAGCATTGTACTTCTATAAATTGCAGTGTCATTTATAGGGTAAAGCCCACGCTGGTTCACGACCACTATAATCAAGACTTAGCTATTTCAAATAATTGCTATTTCCATACTTTTGTTGGTTTACAGTAGTATAGTTTTGCAGGTTCTTCACATAGAACAAATTTTCTTGTTTTCCAGTTATGGCGTACATGTCCCTAAATGTGATAAGAAATATATAATCATATACATCATACATAAACTAACCACCTAAAACTAAAACTTATCAGCAAGTTTATTTTAGACTTTTACGTTTTATAACGGTATTGTTACTTTTATAGGCTTATGTATTATATACAATAAATATAGGGGCGCTAGATGGGCTCAAGCGACATTTTCACCAAAATTATGCAGAATTAACTTTGACAAAATCATTTACAAATTTGCCTAACCACACTGTAAAAGCTCCGTCGATAAACTCAGCCATGAGTGTCGAACTCTTCCGCTACGCTACTGATGTACTTTGGCTGGTGAGTGGTTTGACACAGTTTTTGTGCAATATGATTTGTTTTTCCGTAAAAGCATTTAGATCGATTAGTGAGTTAATTAATTAATTAATTAATTAATTAATTAATTAATTAATTAATTAAATAAGTTTATTTATTATAGCAAATCCTTTAGCTCAGCCATTTCAAACAGGCATACGCTAGTCTATTCAAAGAAATTCTTTCTGCTCATCTATGTCGATCTTGTTATCTTTAAAACGTACTTTGAACTGATTATAAATAATTTACAGAAAGCCAAAAACAACAACCCAATTCGTCGCGTTATAAATGTGGCTAAATGTAATTTAGGCAAGGTAAAAAAGGAGACAATGCTAGTCAGCAGTCACTCATGATAACATGTGGGGATTATCTCAGCGCTCATCAAAGTCTTGTCAGCTATGGGGCGCCAAGTGTTCATTTATTATTTAGCATTAATGTTGTCATTTTCCCACTGATTTGTTTGGTTATATCAAATAACCAAACTGGCTGCGATATTATGAGTTGGTTATATCAAATAACCAACACGCCATAAGTTGGTTATTTCAAATAACCAATTTTTCTGTCATGATTTAATTTGGTTATATCAAATAACCAATTTCTTGTCATGATTTAATTTGGTTATATCAAATAACCAAAATAATTTCTGAACACTCGGCACGCCAAATGACGTAAGGAACACGTGGCTTTCACTTCTCGGGGGGGGGGGGGGGGGGGGGGACCTTGACCGCTTGGCGCCTAATTTTGGCGCGTTTCTTCGTTCTTCAACATGGCGAGCGGTTTGAACACAAGTGAGTTGGCAAGGACATTAACCGAAGCGATCGGGAAAGCGATAACTCGAACTCTTGGCGAGACAGAGGCTGACTGACCATTTCTGTTTATAGCTAATTTATTATTCATTTATTCATTTTTGTCGAGTAGCATTGTTTGTGTGGGAACGTTATGTATAATTTATGTTTAAACATGTGGGTTGAAGGAATACTGTAGCTGTACGTTCTCTTTTGATGTATGTTTGTGGCGTTGTAGACTCCAGTCCAGGCAAGTCGTTCCAGCCCGGTTAGACATTTTCAATATTGTCTACTTTAATATCAGTCACAGAAATCTTTTTATACAGCTATTAATAATAGAATATTCTATTATTAATAGCTGTATAAAAAGATTTCTGTGACTGATATTAAAGTAGACAATATTGAAAATGTCTCACCGTTTGACTAGTACCACTACCAGGGCTGGAACAACTTGCCTGGACTGGAGTCTACAACGCCACAAACATACATCAAAAGAGAACGTACAGCTACAGTATTCCTTCAACCCACATGTTTAAACATAAATTATACATAACGTTCCCACACAAACAATGCTACTCGACAAAAATGAATAAATGAATAATAAATTAGCTATAAACAGAAATGGTCAGTCAGCCTCTGTCTCGCCAAGAGTTCGAGTTATCGCTTTCCCGATCGCTTCGGTTAATGTCCTTGCCAACTCACTTGTGTTCAAACCGCTCGCCATGTTGAAGAACGAAGAAACGCGCCAAAATTAGGCGCCAAGCGGTCAGGTCCCCCCCCCCCCCGAGAAGTGAAAGCCACGTGTTCCTTACGTCATTTGGCGTGCCGAGTGTTCAGAAATTATTTTGGTTATTTGATATAACCAAATTAAATCATGACAAGAAATTGGTTATTTGATATAACCAAATTAAATCATGACAGAAAAATTGGTTATTTGAAATAACCAACTTATGGCGTGTTGGTTATTTGATATAACCAATTTAAATCATGACAGAAAAATTGGTTATTTGAAATAACCAACTTATGGCGTGTTGGTTATTTGATATAACCAATTTAAATCATGACAGAAAAATTGGTTATTTGAAATAACCAATTCATGTTGTGTTGGTTATTTGATATAACCAACTCATAATATCGCAGCCAGTTTGGTTATTTGATATAACCAAACAAATCAGTGGGAAAATGACAACATTAATGCTAAATAATAAATGAACACTTGGCGCCCCATAGTCAGCGTGGTCTGAGCTTGACTTGCGCGCGCCAAAGTCTTGTCAGCGTGGTCTGAGCTTGACTTGCGCTCATCAAAGTCTTGTCAGCGTTGGTCTGAGCTTGACTGGTTTTGCGCGCGCTGTTTAGTGAGTTGATACTTGGGGATTTCTTGCTTTGCGCTGTGTTGTTCGATTGATTTGTGGTCTAATGAGTAATGGAGCGAATTACAAGAAATAGCTGTCAGGCTTCTGGGTTAATAAATTCATCATTCGCGTACAGTAGTTCTGGTGAAGTCCATGAAGACGGCGCCATCAGAAGCCACCGGCCTTCACCTCAAATTATTGCCACGGTGATAGCGGCGGTGAAGTCAGCCCTTAGAGAAGAGCAAGGAAGCGCTACAACTACCAGTGTGCCGTCGGTGGAGGAGCGCAATCACACTTAACGATCGTCAGACCATTCAGCGCCGATCGTGTATGTTTGAGGGAGAATTCATCTGGCTTAGTGGCACAAACAAATGCCTTTCAGTTAAGTAGTGCGCCGCCCTTGATCGCCCAAAGTATCGCAAGCGCTCAGGATCGTCAAGGTAGGTCACCGACGCTTATATAGTCCTAGTTTTGTGTCTACATTTTCAAGTCTTCGAACAGCAGTTGCTCACGTCTATATAGACAAATACATACTCTCCATTGTCTGGCGCTAACTCCTCGAACCAGCTTGTCGGTAATTTAACCCCGTAATCCGGCAGCGCGGAAATAGGTTCATTACTCCCAGCTTGTTTTTTGTTTTTTTTTGTTTTTGTTTGTTGTTTTTTGTGAAGGACGTCATGTTAATAATTGCGAAACTGAGGTTTGGCCGAGTTGTCTCCGGATGATCAGTGGTTGTCTCTTTAAGCTTTATTGCCATTTTTTCGATGTTTTAATATGGCAAGACGTTTCACTGTTTCTCAGTTTACTTGTTTGAATAGCGTTGCAAGTGACCGAGTTATAGTTGATCAGTAATGCGGCTGACAATTGGCTTCAATTCATCATAAACATGCTTACAAAGCCTTTACAATATTTACAACTGCACACGCCGGCGATCGCGGTAGACCTAGTACGTAAAAAGATAACGAGCTATTTCAAAACTGGTTGGTCCTGGCCTTGCTATAATAATAAGCACCGATCGAATAGAGCGCATACCGGTGAGATATCAATATGTTGAACGTGTTCAGTGCATGTCTAGAGATCGCGTGTCGCATTACATTGGAAACGTGTGTTTTAAAACATATTTAAATATTTGTGTTTGTCCGAATTTAAATAAATTCTGTATCAAAATGATCGATTGAATTTGCCGAATCCGACACGATAGGTTTGTCTACTAAATTATTAGATCCGTTGTTTAATTTTCAGAAACGGCCTTGTTTACATTATACTACATTAGCAAACTTTTGGCGCTTCCTGCACCGCAGCAGTTCACATAAGACCATAGATTCTATTTGAAAAAAAATATATATATATAAAAATCTATGCAATCATGCATTGCCATTGTCATGTAGTCTGGCTAGAGTACGCACAGGCTACGCGAAGCTTTCAGAAATTGGTGGCCCGAGTGAACGCCGGAGCAGGCGTCCTTTTCCCCTGTGCTTGCTAAAGTGGTTTCGCAAATGCAGTAGTGGCACGGAAGTTTATAGATTGCAGATTTGCTGCGGTCAACCTGAATTGCGGAGAGACGGAGCCGCAGCTGTTATTGATGGCCATTTGGTTTAGCGGCAGCGCCTAAGAAACCTCGTCGGAGGCTTTACGATTTATTCTTCGGTGTTGAGTTCACACTTTCCACATCGGTGGAAATCTTGATTCTGCGAACATACGATCAATACTCGGGGCGCGTGTGGCATAGCTATAATGTGGCTTTCCGTGAGCAGACTGCAGCAACGCGATGAACGGACTGGTCGAAGTTCGACGTTCAGTTGTTTAATTTCCACGCTGTTCGCGCGAATGTAAAGGGATCGTCGGATTAGCCTCGCGGAAACGAGTGCTCGTCAGTGCGTTGTATATCATGGAATGCTGGGAGATATTTCGCTCCATCGTCATGCAAGTTCTTCCATACATGTTTATATTGTAAGTGCCTTGAAAAAGATCCCAAACCAACCGACGTTTTGTTCACCCCACCTAAGAAACAAAAGAGGCATTGACGGTGTTATTCGTGACTTTTAAGCTGCGTGGGTCCATACTAAATAAGTACTGTGTGAGTATGTTGCCCCACGAGACATTTAAAATACTTACTATATGTTACGGGGTTTGTCTGTTGCATGTCGTGTTGCTGACTTGGTAGTTTTGCGCTGCTTGCATGATATTGACAACGTTCTTGTATAATTTGACTGCTGGGGGGCTCTGTAGTTGGGATTATCACTTTCTACCTACAGCGGTCGTATTATTTCCGGTGCATACAGGGTTCACTACAGGTATATCTGCTAATATTGCCTTTCAGGGTTGGAATGGGGGCTTGAGGGCGAAGTTGATGTCAAGGCAGCATAGCGGAATATCCCAATTTCTCCAAAGGATCGTTATTCTTAGGTTTAAGGTAGAAGGAAATTTATGTTGACCTGGCTCTTCCGTTTGGCTTGCGCTCAGCTGCTCTTATCTTCAACTTGGTAGCAGACTTGGTGGAATGGATTTTGAAGACAAATCATTCCATGCTAGACCTATTGCATGATCTGGATGATTACTTCACTGCAGGTCCAGCCGATTCACGGCAACGCGAGAATAATTGACCAAGGCTATTGCACTTGCTCTAGATTAGGCTTACCTTTGCATCCCAATAAATGTATCGGCTCTGCCTCTTGTCTAGTCGTGTTGGGTAGTGAATTAGATTCTTTGCACTTGCAGCAAATAGCACGCGACAACTGTTGGAGTTGTGGCCCGGGTGTTGGTGGTGTATAAGTAACAGCGTGAAGCTTAATCGGTCACTTACAACGTGCTTACAACGTGCTTCAATGGTGGTCTGGCCTGGTAGAACCTTGTGCGCAGAATGACTCATTGGCCATGTTGCTTCAGGAGGAATGACCACCCCATAGACTGGACGACTTTCAGTTGGATTAATTGTATTCATGGCAACCATTGTTCGGGGTGGGTTGGGGTTAGCGTTGGTTGTTCAATGGCCTAGGCACCTCTTTATTGATGTGTAGGCGACTTGGATGCAGTGGGCAGTGTTGGCTTGGTCCTCTCTGGGGCGCTGAGTGGTTAATGGTAGGTGGATTCCTCTGCAGATCCAGTTTCCAGTGCATACAAGGAACTATGTCCTGTGGTCATTGCAGCTCTAGTTTGGGGGTGGTTATTGGAGACAACGCAGTTTGTTTCCACTGTGAGCATACTATGTTATACATATGTTAGCATACTTAATTCGCGTACATCCAAGTACCCACTCATCATGCACTTGTTGCGCAATTTAAAAATGTCAGCAGTATTTTTGGCTTTACGTTTTGCGCGCAAAGTGTATTTATCAGCAGTGCGCTTACTTCACATTGAAACGGGTTTCGGAGACCTTCTTGCCATCTCCTTAAGGCGTAAGGAGTTGCTCATGGGATTAAAGAGGTGCAGGGACTGTCAGTCACCCCTCGACCACCAGTAACAAAGGAGGTCATGCTGGTTATTTACTGATCTGTGGATTCTAAAAGTGTTGAGTCTGGCGATTCTCAGAGCTTACAACACCGAATTCCAGTGCATCTTCATCTTCAGTTCATTTACCTTTGCAGGATGGAGCATTCGACGAGAGTCTTTCCAGCGTTGTCTGAGCCTGGCTGGTTCTGCGCGCACTATCTATTATTTAACTTTGCAGGATGGAGCATTCGACGAGAGTCCTGCCAGTGTGGTCTGAGCTGCACTGGTTCGGCGCGCGCTATCTATCATTTAACTTGCAGGATGGAGCATTCAACGAGAGTGTTGTCAGCGTATCATTTAACTTGCAGAATGGAGCAGAGTCTTGTCAGCGTGGTCTGAGCGTCACTGGTTCTGCGCGCGCTATTTATCCTTTTCGTAAAAGGTATTACATTTACACTGGTCAAGGAAAAGCACCCTTGTGTGCTATTGATGGATGCGCTGAGCAAATATCTGCAATGTTCATGGTCCATCACTTATGAGAAGAGGAGGCGCCCTTCTTAACGCGCGTTGTTTACGAACGGGTTAAGAAGCATTGTGACTTCAACCAGATTGGAGGGCAACTATGGCAGTCACAGCTTCAGAAGTGGCACAGCGACAATGGCTGGTCAAAACGGTGATCGTATTACCCAGTCTCTTGGTAGATGGACTAGTAGTGTATATCAAAGGTATATTAGGATGGCACCGTAGGTTCTGGCAAAGTTTGCGCGCCATCTGTCATGATCTTGGAAGGGATACATTAAAGGTATTTGTCCACTTGGGTAGGTGTGGTCTTGGCTTACCGTTATTGGTGGAATGGTGCTTGGTGGCCTTGGAGTCAGATGCCTATAGTGACCCCGTCACAGGCCCTTCTCAAGCACCATTGTGCTTGGCTCTCGTTGGGAGGTGGGCTGTGGCGGGGTTGCCATGGTTACCTCTGATCAGGGGGTGGCATCCCCCCTGTGGCTTGGCACCAATCCTCCAATAACGTCAATTGGCGATCTATTTTTAATGTGGCTAAATGTAATTTAGGCAAGGTAAAAAAGGAGACAATGCTAGTCAGCGGTCACTCATGATAACATGTGGGGATTATCTCAGCGCTCATCAAAGTCTTGTCAGCGTGGTCTGAGCTTGACTTGCGCGCGCCAAAGTCTTGTCAGCGTGGTCTGAGCTTGACTTGCGCTCATCAAAGTCTTGTCAGCGTGGTCTGAGCTTGACTGGTTTTGCGCGCGCTGTTTAGTGACCCACCCACCCACTCCTGATGGAATGCAAGGTAAGTATATATTTCCACTGCTTTGACAGTGTGACTGGTGCCCGGAGGTGGGCTGTGGCGGGGTTGCCATGGTTACCTCTGATCAGGGGGTGGCATCCCCCCTGTGGCTTGGCACCAATCCTCCAATAACGTCAATTGGCGATCTATTTTTACACAAATTATCTTATTTTCATAAACCATGCTTCATTTTGCTTCATTTTGCCGAAACATGGCATGTAGATAAAATTAGTCAAGACAAAATGTTTCCAGCTGCCCTACTCAAAGCATATGACAATAATGCATATATTAAATAGATGCAATAACTGACCTTTTTTACTAAAAATCCTTGTTTTACAACAACTCCTTCGATACTTTTAGTCTGAAAAAATTCAAAACATATCACTTGATGGTAAACAATTAATCTCAACATGGAATTACTCTTCCAATGAGTCCATTTTACTTTAATTTGGAGTTACTACTCCAAAAAGACGGTTAAAATTTTGGAGTAGAGATCGAATAACTCCAAAAACGTTTCCCCCTCTTAACTACATGCAGTTTTGCCGTCAAACTGACTTCTTAAAATCAACAGTACACCACTATTCATTTCATCTCTACACGTTAAATGCAATAATGGGTACATAAATCACTAACAAAAAGGCATTTCTTGTCGAGGATGAAAATTTACCATATTCAATGGCGCTAACGTATCATGAGGATTCAGAAATTGACATTTAAAGTGGCACTATGACGAGAAATCGTGTATTTAAGTTTGATTTCAGTAAAATATAGTTTCCAAATGATGAATACTGGCGTTCTCAGTTTCTCAATATATTGTCTCTTTCTCGAGGTATTGATCAGGTTTGTGAAACATGTAAATTAGGTGCCTTGTGACGTCATTTTCTCTCACACAAGCAAAATGAGATTAACAAAATGACTAATATCTATTCAAATAGCAGGAAGAAATAATTCAAACTTTGCACAAGTATAGTTATCATAAAAGTACACTCCACTGAGCGCATCATGTTGTTGCTACGGAAACCGTTTAAAACACGAGATTTCTGCTAAAAAACTAACATATTAACTTCATGTTTCTTTTCAAAAGAATATGATGATTGAAACATTTGAAATACAATATCTGTGTGTCTACAAATATTCATGTGAATGTATTGCAGTAAAAGTTATTTTATGGAGAAAAAAATAAACAGTTTTGTTTTGCAAATGGAAGGCGCCTGTTTGCAAACAGTATCCATGGAAAAAACTATAATGTGAACGCTGGAGTGTATTTTCCCCATAACTATTCTTGGGCAAAGTTTGAATTGTTTCTACCTTTTAGTTTCAGATATATTACTCATTTTCTAAATCTTCTTTAGTCTGTGTGAGAAAATGACGTCACCTTGGTACCTAATTTACATGTTTCATAAACCTGAATATCTTGAGAGAGGCAATATATTGAGAAACTGAAAACACCGGTATTCATCATTTGGAAATTATATTTTACTGAAATCAAAATTAGATACACGATTTTCTCGTCATAGTGGCACTTTAAGAGACATCAAATTCTAACAATTACAAACCTGTTGTTCTTTGTCAGAGTCCTCACTGTCACTGGACTCATCAGATTCAGGTTCAAATGACTCACTGTTGGTGAGCCGTAAAGCAGACTATAAAACATTTTTAAAATTAGTTAACATATGATAAAAATAAACCAAACTAAACTCTAGCCTGGTTCCAAGCTGAACTCGTACAAATAGCACAATTAAAGAAAATCAACTCAACTACAACAAAAAGTATAAGAAAAAATAAAAAATGAAATATATGACACAAAACCAAACGGTAACTTTTGTTTACAATCCTTGTTTGGATGTGTTCAGGAGTTGTCTCAGCAAATATATTCACAAAAAAAAATCACGTCGTGCAACTTTTTTTCCACCCGAAGCAATTTTCCCTTTTGCGAACGGTCTTATCCATCCCAAATGGTTTTTACATATATTCCATCCCGATTCCCTGCTTACCCCAAATGTATTATACCCTCAGCATAAATCTTAGTTTGGGTTCGTAGAGGCTATTTTCTGCGAAAGAATGGTAACCGACAGAAAAGCGTCTACTTTTTTCAAGTTCTCGAATTGCAGAAATATAGACCTGAAACCAAGAACTTTCATCTGAATTTTATTCATTTACCCTCCAATTTTTCGGCGTCCGATTAATTTTGGGCTTAATTAATGTCTATATTGCGATTTTGGTCTCATAACAGTCTACGACATTTTCGAAGCTATAAGATAATACTTACAAAACGATAAAGTGCATTACCACCATCACAAAAGAAATTCTCAACGTCTTTACCACGTTTCTTCACAGAATTTCTACTTCTTAACCCAACAGGTTGTACATGGCCTTGCTCGAGTAAACTGTTACCAACTCGCATTCCTTCAATACGCGTGGCTACAAATGACCACGACATCAGCCAATCGATAACTGCAGCGCCTATAAAATAAAGCAATTGATGGACTGCATTGGAATAAAAGAGAGATGCAAATTCTTTGGCATAACGGGAAGGCTATCTACAATCGTTGATCACCATATTAAAACATAAATCCCGAACGCAGCCAGGTCATGAAGAATTATGAGACATAGTTTGACGTTACTCTGGCTTAAAAAAAATTTAAATCGTAATTACTACAAACAAGATGCAAATCAACTTCTGGTAATATATAGATCACTGTCAATCCGTCATCCTTGTGAAAAATTGATGATGGTAGTCAAAATTTACATATATCCAAATTTTATAAGATTTCACACTAAAACGTAAAAACCAAAACTTAGGCTTGGACTGCATGGCCATTGCACAATTTTGACATGGAACAATGAGCAGCCATTATTCTATACAATACTTAGCTATCGTTCTATGGTAAGATGGCGCAATGACCAGTCTAAGCCTGCCAAAACTAAACAGATGTTTCAGTTCATGTTAACACAACCAACATTCTCGTGTAGTAATATATTTAGGAACCAAAGACAGTTTTTACATGCTTTATCCAAGCATTTTAATTAAAGCTGCATACCACTAAAGCAAAGCTTGTAAGACTTGTCATCTTGCACTTGGTGTGTTTCTATAGAGATTCCTGCATCTTTATCTTGCATTGCTTCCACTAGCTCCCTAAAAATTCAGCAAAAATAATAATCAGTCTAAGTTCTCTCTTAACATTTCATTTGTTACACATGGAGCAAACTAAAAATACATATGAAAAAGAATTTATGTCCCTACTTAAATATTTACTTTGGCTAACGCCAGACGTTTTTACTTGTCAACTGGGTACCTCTCGCAGAAACCTGCCTGTTAAAAGTTAAGAAACTTTAGTGAAGTAAAACCCGATTTTCCAGGTCTCGTCTTGTCCTGTTGTACATGTAGTCTGCGTTGTAAATATACGCAGGCGCAAACAGATTTTGGTTTTAGAGTAGATGGACAGAGTGGATACAATTCTATGGCTATTACTGGCTAGAGTCCTCTCCTGGCCAGTCAGCCGCAGTAGCATGCATGAGCTAGGACAGTTTGAATCACACTGGCCAAATCGTAAATTACAAGTCGAAATGCTCTTTTTCTCATTTTCCATATATCAAAAATAGTATAATGCATGCAAAAAAGATCCGCTGAAATATACTAAAATACTTTAAAATATATATTTACAGTATATGTACAATGTGTAAAATACATATACGTAATCCACCAAAGAAAAAAATGATGGCGACTGTACGTTTTACCATGATCCATTGCCAACCCAAATAGGTTCTGACAAGAGCAAAAACGTTGTTTGACATGTCAACGTGAGGTTTAATAGATACAGTGAACTCGGGTGGAGAATAATATTATGGTGTTTATACTCGAACCATACCGGACAAGTAGAGAAAACTCTACCAGCCTACAGAGGTAGAGAAAACTCTACCAGCCTAGACAAGTAGAGAAAACTCTACCAGCCTAGAGAGGTAGAGAAAGCACTACCAGCCGGGACAAGTAGAGAAAACTCTACCAGCCGGGACAAGTAGAGAAAACTCTACCAGCCTAGAGAGGTAGAGAAAACTCTACCAGCCTAGAGAGGTAGAGAAAACTCTACCAGCCTACAGAGGTAGAGAAAACTCTACCAGCCTACAGAGGTAGAGAAAACTCTACCAGCCTACAGAGGTAGAGAAAACTCTACCAGCCTACAGAGGTAGAGAAAACTCTACCAGCCTACAGAGGTAGAGAAAACTCTACCAGCCTACAGAGGTAGAGAAAACTCTACCAGCCTACAGAGGTACAGAAAACTCTACCAGCCTAGAGAGGTAGAGAAAACTCTACCAGCCGGGACAAGTAGAGAAAACTCTACCAGCCTAGAGAGGTAGAGAAAACTCTACCAGCCGGGACAAGTAGAGAAAACTCTACCAGCCTAGAGAGGTAGAGAAAACTCTACCAGCCTAGAGAGGTAGAGAAAACTCTACCAGCCGGGACAAGTAGAGAAAACTCTACCAGCCGGGACAAGTAGAGAAAACTCTACTAGCCTGGACAAGTAGAGAAAACTCTACTAGCCTGGACAAGTGGAGAAAACTCTACTAGCCTAGAGAGGTAGAGAAAACTCTACCAGCCTAGAGAGGTAGAGAAAACTCTACCAGCCTAGGGAGGTAGAGAAAACTCTACCAGCCTAGAGAGGTAGAGAAAACTCTACCAGCCGGGACAAGTAGAGAAAACTCTACCAGCCTAGAGAGGTAGAGAAAACTTTACCAGCCTAGAGAGGTAGAGAAAACTCTACCAGCCTGGACAAGTAGAGAAAACTCTACCAGCCTAGAGAGGTAGAGAAAACTCTACCAGCCTGAATAAGTAGAGAAAACTCTACCAGCCGGAACAAGTACAGAAAACTCTACCAGCCGGAACAAGTAGAGAAAACTCTACCAGCCGGAACAAGTAGAGAAAACTCTACCAGCCGGAACAAGTAGAGAAAACTCTACCAGCCGGAACAAGTAGAGAAAACTCTACCAGCCGGAACAAGTAGAGAAAACTCTACCAGCCGGAACAAGTAGAGAAAACACTACCAGCCGGAACAAGTAGAGAAAACTCTACTAGCCTGGACAAGTAGAGAAAACTCTACCAGCCGGAACAAGTAGAGAAAACTCTACCAGCCTAGAGAGGTAGAGAAAACTCTACCAGCCAGAACAAGTAGAGAAAACTCTACTAGCCTGGACAAGTAGAGAAAGCTCTACCAGCCGGAACAAGTAGAGAAAACTCTACCAGCCTGAACAAGTAGAGAAAACTCTACCAGCCGGAACAAGTAGAGAAAACTCTACCAGCCTAGAGAGGTAGAGAAAACTCTACCAGCCGGAACAAGTAGAGAAAACTCTACCAGCCGGAACAAGTAAAGAAAACTCTACCAGCCTGAACAAGTAGAGAAAACTCTACCAGCCGGAACAAGTAGAGAAAACTCTACCAGCCTGAACAAGTAGAGAAAACTCTACCAGCCGGAACAAGTAGAGAAAACTCTACCAGCCTGAACAAGTAGAGAAAACTCTACCAGCCTGAACAAGTAGAGAAAACTCTACCAGCCGGAACAAGTAGAGAAAACTCTACCAGCCTGAACAAGTAGAGAAAACTCTACCAGCCGGAACAAGTAGAGAAAACTCTACCAGCCGGAACAAGTAGAGAAAACACTACCAGCCGGAACAAGTAGAGAAAACTCTACTAGCCTGGACAAGTAGAGAAAACTCTACCAGCCGGAACAAGTAGAGAAAACTCTACCAGCCTAGAGAGGTAGAGAAAACTCTACCAGCCAGAACAAGTAGAGAAAACTCTACTAGCCTGGACAAGTAGAGAAAGCTCTACCAGCCGGAACAAGTAGAGAAAACTCTACCAGCCTGAACAAGTAGAGAAAACTCTACCAGCCGGAACAAGTAGAGAAAACTCTACCAGCCGGAACAAGTAGAGAAAACTCTACCAGCCGGAACAAGTAGAGAAAACTCTTCCAGCCGGAACAAGTAGAGAAAACTCTACCAGCCGGAACAAGTAGAGAAAACTCTACCAGCCGGAACAAGTACAGAAAACTCTACCAGCCGGAACAAGTACAGAAAACTCTACCAGCCGGAACAAGTAGAGAAAACTCTACCAGCCGGAACAAGTAGAGAAAACTCTACCAGCCGGAACAAGTACAGAAAACTCTACTAGCCTGGACAAGTAGAGAAAACTCTACCAGCCTGAACAAGTACAGAAAACTCTACCAGCCGGAACAAGTAGAGAAAACTCTAGCAGCCGGAACAAGTAGAGAAAACTCTACTTGTAGTTGTCCGGTATGGTTCGTCAGTCGGAGTAACACCTTATTATTAGATACAGCTTTCTTCTTACAAATTTTAGTATCCTTACAGTTTTTGCTGTACGCAAAGGATTATGGTAAAACGTACATGCCGCCATTTGGTTTGCTACAGTGGATTCATTAGGGTTTTCCTTAGTAAAAATTGAGGAGAATTTAAAAAAATAATCTTACCCAAAGCTTGGCAAAGGTAATTTAACACTAAGTTCAGAATTTTCTTGATTTTGATCTATGTTTTCTCTGCTTTTCGACTTTTTCTCTGACTAGAAAATATACGAAGGGAGGATTAGAAAGCAAATTCATGAGTGCGATTACAATAAAAGATTAAAGAAATTCAGAAATTTTTAGATAATATACATGCAGTCAACACTCAGTAGTCAGAGCACTGCACTAGTATTGCATGCAGGGTCGCAGGTTCGAGTCTCAGACGGAAAGCCTTGAGGTTGCATTTTGACAACTGGTCCTGGGTTGGTCTTAAAATGTAGAGCTATTCTTAATAACTAGAAGTTACCATCGCAAGTGAAATGCTGCCTCGAATGCCAAGGAAATCCTGACATTTTAGAAAATTTCAAAAATATGCCTCGCTCTCGTTAAGCTTTCACTTCCCATTCACGCAGAAGTCAGAACAGAAATTAGAATTATCACTTAGAACAGAAATTTGAATTTATCCGATGATGGATCCGTGAGCTCTATATATAACTGGAGTGATATCTGCTGGTCATTGACTGGGCGAAGATTGAAGTCAAACGTGTAGACCTGAAGTATGTATAGTTCCAGTCTCCTACGCGGTCACCTGCCCGGCACGTTGTCCGCCAAAAATATATCACTCCAGTTATATATAAAGCTCACTGTGACGGATCCGACAACAGAAATTTCAACGAAAATCGATAAAAATGTCAAAAATTCGACAGAAATCCGATCCGTCAACAAAAATCTGGACAGACTTCCAAAGCTAAATCCAGTGTCAAAAATGTGGAGTAACTGACGATATCCAGAAACTCGGCAACAAAATTGTCGGTAACTGATCCGTGCTCAATTCTCAAACATCCATGCAACGATTATGCATGTGTTGGAGCAATAGTAATAATAATAATAAATAATAAACAACTTTATTTAAATGAGAGTAAATGAAATTTACTCAAGGATAGCGTCAAGTCTATGCGCGCGTATCATAGCAGTCACTGACAGACTATGGCGTTATGACTGGTGACTTGCTATACACCTCATGAGTTGTGTACATGTAGCGTCTTTGTTACGAGGCAAATATTGCGCTGTGATGTGGCATCACATCTTCTGCTTGCTTGGAACAGTATGTGATATAAATTCGAGCTGAGACCTGAAGGGTCATTTCCTTTGTTGCGTCTCTGTTGTGAGACATGTAGCTTGCTGTGACGTAGCGTCACATCTGTTCATTGGTGGGTGTCTGTAAGGCAAACGTTGCGTCTCTATTGTGAGGCAAGTAGCTTGCTGTGACGTAGCGTCACATTCTGCGTCTCTACTGTGACGTAGCGTCACATTCTTGCGTCTCTATTGTGAGACAAGTAGCTTGCTGTGACGTAGCATCACATTCTCCTTGTGGTGGAGGTACGCAGGTCGAATGGCGAATCAGATGACGGACAGAATTATTAAATCTAAGTTAGTGGACGTTGCCTTTCAAATGAGACTGGTAACTATAGCTGTGACGTATGAGACCGGTAACTAGCTGTGATGTTTGTCACGTGCACTATGGAGAGTTGCGTTGCATTGTCGCTTCAGCGTGGCGTGTCGCACTTCTGCTCTGAAGCTGTAGTGTTCGATTGCGCTCCGTTTCTGTTTGGCTTGTCGTCCCACCCAACCACTCCCCTTATAAAAAGACAACAAGATCTACGATTGAGTGTAGGTGGTAACTATTAGTCAGTTCCACTGATATGA
Source organism: Corallium rubrum (assembly GCA_964035015.1). NCBI lineage: Eukaryota > Metazoa > Cnidaria > Anthozoa > Scleralcyonacea > Coralliidae > Corallium > Corallium rubrum. The sequence goes on from OZ035997.1 coordinate 32,481,883, forward strand.
TCAGTGTGACAAGTGCCAGAGGTTGACCCCTGGCAGAGTTGCCATGGTTACCTCTTTTGCTTGGCGAAGCAAGAAGTTGCTTCATATCTTCGCGCATTTTTGGCACCTACGCTCAAGTATTAGCGAGAAGTTAATGAGGGTAATACATAACACTTTTCACTAACAAACCTCTGAAACCTGCATGTATGTGGCTCTCCTACACTCAAGATTTTCTTTCACCAAAAATCCCATAAATAAATAAAGTTTATAGTTTAGTTTTAGTTTAGTTTAGTTTAGTTTTAGTTTAGTTTAGTTTTAGTTTTAGTTTAGTTTAGTTTAGTTTTAGTTTAGTTTAGTTTAAGACGATGTTGACGCTCATATTACCCTTTCTTTGGATTCTGTCTCTCTTATAGCTCCAGCAATAGTTGCAGACCAAAGTTGAAGTTCTCCTTCACTGGCAGCTTGCAGCAAATATTCTCTGCCTTTATTACTAATTAATCTAAATACACCCTACAAAACAAAAACTTCATTTAAATACCAGTGAACTTAAAATTATAAACCATGAATACAAATAACCAATCCAAAACAGACATGCAGTATTACAGTTTATTATATGGCTGGGTTTGATTTCCGGTCCGTACGTAAAACGACGCACGCTGATTGGTTCCTGAGAGGTCGGGATTTTACGACATTGACCGACCGGTCAATACGATTTTTTCTCGGCCCTGTAAGTTTTGGCGAGAAAATGTCTGAATTGATTTGAATACAAATAAAAAAGAACTAGCCACTAGGTATCTTTATTCAAATATTCTGAATAATAAAATGTGTTGGAACATTACTGCTGGTTTTCTTTAAAGCTGTTTATCTAAAAACAGACAAATAAAAGCCGAACTGGTGTAAACAAAGAAGGCCAAGAAGCGACAGGAAAAAGTTAACAGGTAAGGTAAGCAGCATCCGAAGACGAAACTTAAAAATAAAATGAACCAATAGCCATATAATAAATTCCTTATTAACCTCGTTTGCTCGGTCTGTACGGGAAAGTTTTTGCCCTCGGTTTTATCGCACAAACCTCGCTCCTTCGTCGCTCGGTCTGTACGAAAGCCTCAGGCAAATACTTTCCCGTACAGACCTCACACTCGGTTAATAAGTCCTTAATATTAAAGACTAAGTTGTTAGTAAAAAAATAAATTTTCGCCTTTGTTATCAGTGCTGTTCCATTCATCCAAGTTATACCGTAGTTCACTTTCATCACTTTTATGTCGTTTTCGCGCCTTTTGCGGCATTTGGTTATGATGCATGCTTTTAAATATGCATTTTAAAAACGAATTCTCTTCTAGGCCTGCCTGCCGCTGGTTTCTGGAACGAAGTGATTCGCGGTTCAATTCAGTGGGATAATGTGAAAACAACTATATCACACTGTAGACAGTGGGAAAATCGAAACTGATAAAACATTGTTGATTTGTGTAAAAACTAGTGGCAAAACACTCAAAACACCTGAAGTACGGTATGAACGTTTCTCTCTGAACAAAGGCTTTGGTTCAAAAATACATCCTTTGAGTATTTAGTTAAAGTTACAAGATATTGCAAGTTAATGTTGATGGATGTAAATGTAACTGTACATTAATTGTCTATATTAGTATATCTTTAGAGTTTAGACATTATTTCCTCGTTTCCAGGGCCTCGCCAGTAAATTTTAAAATCGGAAAAGCTGGCGGCAAAGACAAACCATGCAGATGTCTTAAATTCTAGGAGACTTGTATACACTGTTCACGTAGAAGATAATGCGCTTTATTGGTTTGAAATAAAAAAAATACTGAGAATAACGACTGACTTCACGACAGAATATCACATATTTAGTAGTAAGAATATCCAAGAATATGGGACATTTAAGGTTTGTCTTTTACCAGGCTTTGCGCTTTGAAGTTTTCCAAGGAGGAAATGGAAATGGAGTATTGGGATATTTACAAATATTGTACAGTTGGTAATAAAAAAATTGTTACTTACCAACTTCTTTGTATAATCTGGACACGGAGAGACTAACGAACATCCATGAAGTGGTATCTCACCAGCACACACAGTATCCTTAAACATATATTAATTAATCATTAAAAAAGAACCAGGAAAACCCCATTGCGATACTGTCGGTACATTTTCAGGTGTGTGTAAAGTTTATCTTAGTGTAAGACCTGAAGATGAGTTAGAACAATGTATCTTTTCAGCTACAAGCAAAAATATAGATTACTTAATTTGGTAATTTAACAACAGATCTAAAACTATCATTTCGATAAGTACATGTAGTTTTTTTCCCTCTGTGATGTATGCTACTGGCATTAATCATCCACAAGTTCTGACATTTGAATATCAGAGAAAAACCCATGATAGCAGAATCAATTCAGCGATCAATGTATTTTGAAACACTTCTCCTTTATAAATAATAGGCTGTGATGAAAAGATCAATATGAGTGACGCTACATTTACTGTATCGTACGGTACGGTACTGTACTGTACTGTACTGTACTGTACTGTACTGTACTGTACTGTACTGTACTGTACTGTAGCAGCAAAAAAAAAATGACGGAAGTCGCCAAGAACAACAAAGTTTCAGATAGTGAAATATGGCGACTTTTGCTAGGCACCTGGAACTATCATATATATGTATAAACATGTTGGTGTTTCTCTTGACAACCAAAAACTAAAGGCACAAGTAGATATTAACTAAATATGCTATTGATCTGAATAATGCTGATAATTTCTGTTTCAATCAACCAATAACCTACCCTGCAAGTCACACCCCCTTCCGACCTACGCAGGCTTCAACCCCATCTTCGCCCCAAGTTTGGGGCGAGTCAGTCATGTTTTCAACTGGTCAGACAAGTTGTAGTTTTTGAGCAAGCGAAGCAGGAAAATAGCAAGTAACGCGTTAGAGCCTGGACCCAAAATAGTATTTTGGCAACCGTTCACGCATGCTCAAAAAGAAATATCGAGTTTGTTGGCAGAGCCCACTTTCCCCCGAAGCCTGCGTAGGTCGGAAAGGGGCTCAGCTGACTTGCAGGGTACCATGCAATAACCCTGATTAGCCAAAAACTTGCCGATTATCATCTGTTAATTGATTCCCTTAACGATTTCTGTCTACATCTCACCTCTTTTTTCTTGTAGTAGCAAAGAGCATCGTCAAACAAGACAAACCATCTTGTCTTCCAATTATGACGCACGTACCCCTAAACAATCATGCAATTAAGAAAAGTCGTTAACCCATGCAGTACCTGCCCGTGCCACGACCAAAAACGTCCTCTTTACTTTACTCTGTTTAACAGACAATTTTACTCGTCAGAAGGAGAACCATCAGACAGTCTAGGTTACAATGCGTTAAGAAACTTTACTTTTAAAAAATACAAAATGACTGCCCAATGTTGCTTTATGAAACTGAACACAAGAGTGAGCTTCATGCAGTATCCCAAGAATACCATTCAGTCTTTTTTAACACTTTCACTCCCAACTTTCTGGGAGCTCTCTCATTGAGGAGTTAAAACCCGTTCCAAGTAATAGCAATATTAACCAAGAGTAAGTCATAAAAATTACTTTATGTAATAAAAAAATGTAACTTTTCATTCCGGTTTGGTTTACATCTGAAAACACACAGTAGCTCTAAAGCGTGAACCGCATTTTACGCGCAAGTGCGCATGCACAACATCACGTTGCGTTTCCATATTTTAACGTCCTAGAACGTATTAACGCTTTATAACGTAGTGGAACGTTTTATAAGCGTAGCGCAACGTCTCAGGACGCAACGTAACGACGTACATGTAACAAAACGTTAGTAGCATAACGTCTCAAAACGGAACGGGACGCAACGTGTCGGCATGTTGCGTCGCGTAAGATGTACAGTCTACGTCTTACAAAGATGCGTGGAGTTTCAGAACATGCATGACGTAAATCTTGGAACACCCTGATCTGCACATTGTTTCCACACCTGTGTAAATTTTTCGGAGCACAAACTGCCTCATCTAAAATTAATTCTGCTCTGTTCTCTCTGGACGACGGGTACTTACATCACAGAATAAGGATCAACCAGAAGTCCAACTCGGGAAATGTCGGCCTCGCGACCCGGCGCCATTTTAAAAGTGCCCCCGGGAAATTAGCCCTCTCGTCCTTGCGACCCTCGGGCTCCTGTATTCAATTTTACTATTGGCCTCGGTGTGACCTTTTAATTAACTTTATATTGTTAGCTATCTGTATAAATAATATTTAGTTAAGTAAACAAGTAATTTACTTTAAAAAACGATTCTTTGGAGATATAATTCTTTGACCACGAGCTTATTAAAACTTCAGTGAACGGATACTACGGGTAAAAGTCCGTGGCAAAAAAGTCCTGCACTCGCAAAGTCGGGTTTTACATTTCTCGATTTCGCCGACACATTTGTTTATAGAAAAAGATTGCTAACAATTTCGGAACTACGCATTGTTAAAATACATCGGGTACGTATGTTGTTAGAAATTTTATAAGCTTTCATTTGGTATATAATTCAAACCTGTAACTTTTTAAAATGTTCAAAATGTTCTCACCATTGTTCGTAAAATAAGAATTATATAATGGAAATGAACTCCTCACAAGTATTATAGAATTTTGGATTTTGTTTTTAAATACTAAACGCACAACCCTGAACTGCATATTTGAAACAGAGGATACTGTCAAGTGCTATTCATGTCAGAACTTTTAATTTTCTTGATGGGAAGTATTTTAAAATATGAAAAAAACAATCATTATTTTGGTCTGGACCGTCTGAAATTTATGTATTTCTTAAGTTTGTTTTGCCTTTTGCTGTTTACCTTTGGTGTTTGCAGTTCAGAAAGACTTCTGGTATGAACCTCAGATATTTCTTAAACAGAAGCTAATTGAAATATGAAAGGAGTGGAAAAGTTTGCGGATTTCTAGTTGAAGTAGAAAAACGTTTTTGGTGCAAATTAGTCGTCATACGGATTCATACCTTTTGCACATATGAAAAGATAATAAAACTTTTATGGTCAATGGTGAGAACATTTTGAACATTTTAAAAAGTTACAGGTAACACTAAAGTTTGAACTATACACCGAATGAAAGCTTATAAAATTTCTAACATACGTACTCGATGTACTTCAACGATGCGTAGTTCCGAAATTTTTAGCCATCTTTCTCTGTAAACAAGTATGTCGGCATCATCGAGAAATGTAAAACTCAGCTTCGTGAGTACAGGACTTTTTTGCCACGGACTTTTACCTGTAGTATCCGCGTACTGAAGTTTTAATAACCTCGTGGTCAAAGAATTTTATCTCCAAAGAATCGTTTTCTAAAGTAAATTACTTATTCACGTTTCTCTCTGACGAAGGGCCTTCGCTCGAAACGTTAGACTCCTACGTTCTCTGTTTCGGCAGTATATCTTAATATCTAACCTTACTATATTTAAATATTATTTTATATATATATATATATATATATATATATATAACAATATGAAGTTAATTAAAAGGTCACAAGATGACCGAGGGTAATTGACTACAGGAGCCCGAGGGTCGCAAGGACGAGAAGGCTAATTTTCCGGGGGCACTTACTTTCAATATGACCGACTGGCGCATGCGCATAAAAATAATGGGACACTTTTTTCCGCGAGTTGGACTTCTGGTTGATGCTTATTCTGTGCTTACATGGTAGCTGAGACATGTGGGTAAAAAACCTTCAAGTGTAAATATCGTAGATGCAACAAATCTTTCGGAATGGAACAGGAAAATAGAGAGGCAAAGTTCTGAACTCGGTATGATTTCTCGAGTCTTGACCACCCAAAGTAAGACGTCCCACAGACGTCCCACAGACGTCCCACAGACGTCCCACTACGTTGTAAGACGTTCCACTACGTTCTAAGACGTTACGTTCTACAGTAACTAGACATTGCGCAAAAAGTTATGCTGCAAGATCAATTACACTACTGACAATAACTGGTGTGCAAGTGTGCATGATATGCTACATTGTATAAATGTATTTATGAAATAAAAATAATTAACATCATGCGATGTGTATGTGTTGTTGTTCCACAGGTCCCTTGGGGGTTCTACTTGGGGGTTTCAATCCACTAGCCCTTTTGCTGAGTTAATGAGTGTAGAGGCTCAGAGCTCATTTGTGTGCTGACTGCTGTAGGTGACACTTCGCTATCACCCACCCACCCACCCTCCCTGTGTTGTAGGCGCATCACTTAGTCCAGGTGGTTGAGCTGTTGCCATTCCTTGACTTGAGCTCGCTCTGTCGTGCAAATAGGATTTGTTTTTCTGCTGGTGCCCCTAGTGCCTGCTATCGTTGCGGGGATGGTGTTGTGTTCCTTGCGGTGTTACAGTTGCGGGCCGGGTACTGCATTTGCACTACACTACTTCGCAATCTTACAGATGCTAGGTGGTTGCTTGTCTGCCACTTTGCCATAATATTATTGCTAGGGGCATGCTTTTGTACTATTGTTCTTTGTTGTGTTACAGTTGCTAGGTGGTTGCAGGCGTGCTACTTTGCTATCATATTGTTGCTGGGAGACTGCATTTGTACTATTGTACCTGGCTATCGTACAGTTGCCTGGTGGTTGCGTGTGTGCTACTTTGCTATATATTGTTGCTGGGGACTGCATTTGTCCTTTTGTACCTTGCTATCGTGCCATTGCTAGGTGGTCACATGTGCGCTACTTTGCTATCATATTGTTGTGGGGGGCCTGCATTTGTGCTAATGTACTTTGCTGTCGTACAGTTGCTACCTGGTTGCTTGTGCGCGACTTTGCTGTAATCTTCCTGCTCGCGAGGGACTGCATTTGTGCTAATGTTTCTTGCTGTCCTACTACTGCAGAGACCCGCTTTGCGTTGGCGCTATTAACTTTCCCACAGTTGCAGAGACGCTGTGTGTGCTCCTGTTCCCTGGGCGGACTCCTTTAGTCCTTTCTTACTATACTACAGTTGTGGGTGACTGTAGATGTGCTTTACTGCTGCCGTACAGTTGTTGGGAACTGTATCGTGCTTTCTGCTGCCGTAGTGCTCCCCTCCCAATGCCCTGTTATGCGGGGTCTCTTAATTGTATTGGTGACGTCGTTATGGGGTCCGTACTGTGCTTCACCGCTTATCGTACAGGCGTTGGGGGCCTGTATTTGTGCTCCCCTGCTGTTGCACAGTCATGTGGGGGGTCCTCTAGCCCAGCTGTTGGCTGCTTGCCAGCTGCTTGAGGGTCTGTACTGTGCAACTTTGCCGTACAGTTGTTGGGGGTCTGTATTTGCTCCCCTGCTGTTGCACAGTCCTGTGAGGGGTCCTCTAGCCCAGCTGTTGGCTGCTTGTCAGCTGCTTGTGGGTCCATACTGTGCAACATTGCCGTACAGTCGTTGGGGGTCTGTATTTGTGCTCCCCTGCTGTTGCACAGTCATGTAGGGGGTCCTATGGTTCTCGCCTGCTTGCTTGTGTGTTTCGCACCAGTACATCTGGTCTGTTCCCCGGCTACTCCGGGTGATAACTTATGCAAGGTGTGTTCTTGGCTACTCCAAGAAAATGTGCAGTAGTGTTTTGTAATGTGTAATAGCATGTGCTTAGCTGTTGGTAGTTTGTGTTGCCGCACCCGTACATCGGGTCTGTTCCCCGGCTACTCTGGGTGAAACTTATGTAGGGTGTGTTCTTGGCTACTCCAAGAAAATGTGCTGTAGTGTGCTGTAATGGTAGCATGTGCTTAACAGTACTGGCTTATCCGGTTTATGATTAGTGTAATTTAAGTTTATTGGGCTCTCAGCTGCTCTGAAGGCCAGCTCGTTGGTTGCTGTTGTTTGCTTTGTACTTGTCCACCTGCTCTGGATAGGGCCCGTTTGTTGCTCTTCTATGTTGCAGGAGTGGGCCTTTGTTTTGGCTTTGCGTACAGGTTCCGTTCATTGATGGTCACCTGGATGTTGGTCCTTCAATTACAGCTTTGCCATTTCTCTGTTGGTTGGCCCCTGGTGGCTTGCATAGGTCCAGGTCGGTATGGTAATTTCGGAACCATTTATTATCATTTGGTAAGTTACTTCTCCACTTTATGTGTGACAGTAGTTCTGTTAGGAGAGGGTAATTCTCGGCAACATTGCTACAAGTTAGTTGGGAGTTTAGGCTTGCCTGGAGCTGCTCTACCTACTGTAAACTGTTCCTCAGCTATTAGGCCAAACCCTCTCCGACGGAGCTACACCCTGCAAAGGTAGTAGTTTACATTGCTGTATCCTTGTTAGGCATACTAATGCATCTACATTAGTTAATGGCGTGGTATCAAGCCCTTTGCCAGACATTGCAGGATTGTTAAATAGAGGATATTACACGGTGGTGCGAACTGATATGGATTTATCTTCGAGTGGTGAAAACAATATTTTACGAATGAGTGTAGCGAATGAGTAAAATATCGTTTTTACCACGAGACGATAAAATTCATATCTTCAAGCCAGCGTGTAATTTTCTTTTTATTATATAGATTCAATGCAAAAAGAGGTAAAATTCTTAATGACGTCATCGATATCTTCACTAGTGAGGATATGGAAAATACGACACTGCATATTTTCTAATAAAACACTCGCATCTATATAATAAAGAATAATACGCTACACCAATTTTGCTAAGCTGCGAGATCAAATCCGTGATATTATACAACATGTGATACTACTGTAATCGGTATATTGGTTACAAGCTTGACAAAATCAAAAATTCAAAAACAGGAAAATTTATATATTAAATACTTATTAACTGAGTGCAAGGTCTGTATGGGAAAGTGTTTGCCTGAGGTTTCATACAGACCGGGCAACGAACGTGTGCGATAAAACCGAGGGCACTTTCCCGTACAGACCATGCAAGCAAACAAGATTAACAAGGAATTTATTATACAGTAAAAAACCCGCGTATAAGAACCTACATTTTCCCAGGTCAGCCTGAATATGTTCTTATATATTTGATGCATAAGAAAAAAACAGGCCGTTTAGGTTCTTAAATAGGTTCTTATTTTTCAAAGACTGTGGTGTGGGTCATGAGTTTGTAGATACAGATGTATAACCTGGGTGTGGTCCTATGCACTCCAATAAATTACTGCACGTATGTATTAGGTAAAATTATGATTAATGATTTCAGTAACATGGAATGGATTGATGTGATGTACAAAATTCAAATTCTATTACTCCATTGCTTTTTACTTTTATTTATATTCAGTTTATACCTGATTTAGTACGATTTCGCTACATTAGCTTTGCTATTCTAAATAGCCAGTGCTTTAGTGATTTGTTTCAATGTAATTTATAAATAACTTTTGTATTATAATTTTCTTATTGGCACAAATAAATCTGTTCTGTTCTTTACTATAACTGTATAAACTGACCTCCCAAATAAGAACCTATTTTAAATTTCAGGCTGAATAGGTTCTTATAAAATGGGTGTCTAAATGCCAAATTTCAGGCTGCAGGTTCTTAATCCACTAAGGTTCTTATACGCAGGTTTTTACTGTATGGCTATTGGTTCATTTTATTTTAAAGTTTTGAACGCTGTTTGAGTTTCTGTCTTCAGAGTATGCTGTTTACCTTTCCTGTTAACTTTTTCATGTCACTTCTTGGCCTTCTTGTTAACAATTGCAGTACACCAGTTCAGTTTTTCAAATAAATTATTTGTCGTGTTTTTAGATAAACAGCTTTAAAGAAAACCAGCAGTAATGTTCCAACACATTTTATTGTTCAGAATATTTGAATAAAGATACCTATTTCTCTTTTATTTGTACTAAAATCAACTCAGGAATTTTCTCATCAAAAGTTACTGGTCCAAGAAAAAGTGTATTGACCAGTCGGTCAATATCGTAAAATCCCGAACAACTGGGAACCAATCACAAACGACTTTTTATAGAACCTCATTATCATACTGATAGATTTAGAAAGTCTTATTCTGGCCTGCGTGCAGACTTCGTCCCGTTTATTTATTTTAGTTAGTTCATCCAATGTAATTTTGCTGCAATATTTACTACTTACAGTATTGACCGAGCATGAGGTATGTACTAGTGAAATTTCTAACCGACATTTTCAGCACGGACCAAGCAACCGCAGCGAAGCGAGGTCCGTGCAGGAAACGGAGGTCCGATATTTCACTAGTACAGACCGAACAAGTGAGGTCAATAAGTAGTTTATTATATGACTACAAGTGTTGTAAATATTCTGTGAAAACTTAACAAAGTGTTAGATTCTTTCTTGCGAACTAAACCAAAATGACATTGTTTTCCCATTTTTAAAGTACTTTCCATTTAGCTACTGTAGAATCCTGAACTTTCCACCCCAATAGCATTTTTCAATTGCTTTTGTTTGACATATTGCTCAAGGTTGTACGTTACGTAGTTGAATAAAACACAGTTGAAATTCTATAATATTTGTGAGAAGTAAAATAATGTTATATTATTACAAACATTGCTGCGAACATTTTGAACATTTTAAAAAGTTTCACATAACATGGAAACTTAAACTAGGGGGATTCATAATCATAAGAATAATATTACAGTAGCCAGCTCCAGCAGTAGAAGGATCCATGATTGGATTCACAGTAGCCTTCCTACATTAGGAATCTTCACAGACTTCATGCAACCCTGAGAAGTCCATAGAGCAATGTGCATGATATAATTTTTTAATTTTTTAAAATTTTTACAATTAATGCACTATGACTATAATTATATTGCCATTGAATTTGATATTTTGATCTGAAAAGATCTTCTTCTGTATAAATATAATAAATATAATAATGCCAGCTACTATATGAGTTGTAAAAAAGAACTTTAGCTTTGGTCCATTTATCTCTAATCATGTTGCTGATTGATGAAAGCTATTAACTGACAATAAAAGTTTTTTAAAACTTTTTTATAACTGAGAGTTTAGTAACATCATTTGGTTTATTGTATCTACTGCACATGCACCAGTTAAGATACATTGCTGTCGTGCATGTAAGTTAAGTTAAGCTAACAAAAGAATGCCTTCAGAGCCAATCAAAACAAAGAATTAAAGGATTGGCTGCCGACCACCTATGAAACTAAAATTGTAAACCAAGTACTTCATGTAAGTCAATGCTTTGGCAGCATGGAGTGAAGATCATTCAAAGCACGAGCTGTATTTATTTCAAGAATAAGTTTTTACAAGCTTAGTAAGTATTTTAATTAAGTATGAATCGTTGTCAATTTTTAAATGTGATGAACAGTACTATAGATGTTGTTGGAATGATGATAAGTTTTTGAAAGCCAGCTCTTTAGAATAGTCTTAATTTGGACAATTTCATATTCAGACAAGGCCATTTATATGGCCAACATGTTGTACATGTACAGTATTCAGCAGTCTGATCGAGTTTTGTAAACTGACAAGGTTGTGCATTGCTGAACAGAAATGAAATTTTCTTCTAAGAAAACAAAACTAGCTTCATGACCAAGCAACATTGTGCAAAACCTGTGGTAGTCCACGAGCAAAATTATATGCTATTAAATAGCATATTGTACAATAGTCAAATGTCAGTGACAGGCTATGTAGAGAGCGTGAAACTGAAACAGCAAGTCTTTATATTTATAATGGGGTAATTAAATTGTATGCTGCAGTTGTCAATGTCATGCAAAAATTTGACATGAATGCCAAATATTTATTCTACCTTTTACTGCATGCATGCATATACAGTATACGTCTACTCTTGATGAACAATTAATGTATAGTTGCTATTAGTTGCTTTCATAATTTTGATGACAACTGCTGGAGATCTTCATTCACGACTTCATTATTTCTAAACTGCATGTACAGCAGTCATACTTCAGATGCTTGTTTATCTCAAACGATTTCCCTTTACCTACCAACTGGATTCCATTTTATTATTTGACAAATTGTTGCAACAAAGTTATTTAAATAACTTAGTCAAAATTTTGTGAGTTATTGGTGTACAGTATTGTATTAAAATTTGATTGGCCTACTAAACAATAACCATACTTTATTACGGTAACCATAGGTTATAAATAGTACCATAGCTTTAATAGTCAAGCTATTATCACACTGCCTCTCACCATGAGGACCTACAGTACATGTAAGTGAAGCCCAATTTGATTGAGTGACCACATGCACATATCTGCATGGGCTTCAGGGACTCATGCTTCTGTGCCAGATATAAGTATTGCAAGTTCGATCCCAAAGTAATGACCCATCGCATGTAGCGACCCCCCTGAAAGTAATGATAAAATTCAGTATTTGCTAATAAATCCCAAAAGTAACGATACCCCCGAAAGTGGTGACCCCCCGAAAGTTACGATTTCAAACAAAATTCAACATTTTTTTTAACAAGATATGAAATAAACGTATTACATTGTCTCATCTTAAACTTTAATATTTATATACAACTTGAGTTAATTATGAAATGTTAGTATAAAAAGTTATATTGTTCTAATTAATATTTGCAAGTTTATAGGTAACAACAGAAACCTCAAGAAAAACAATTAAGGATGTAGTCGGGTAATTATACTGACAGAATGCTTTGTTGAGATTGTGTTACAATAAAAAAACAAAAGTCTGATAATATTTGTCATGATTTACTTCAGATACAATTTTTTGCCATCCAAAAATAACGACCCCCCAAAAGTAATGACCTGACAAAAGTAGCAACCCCCAAAAGTAATGATTTGGATGGCTGCTAAATCCGAAAGTAATGACATCGTTACTTTGGGAACTTTACGGTAGAGTTGTTAGTGCTCAACCTTCTGTGCTTTGATGGCTTTGCTCTGAGTTCCTTTCTTAAAAGGTAAAAACACAGCATGGGTAGCATCAACAAAAATCTTTTCAGCTCTGAGTACAAGGTCACTACAAGTACATACAGTAATTACAACATTGTTTTTACCATAGTAGCTATAGGCATGATTGAACGCAGTAGGTACATGCATGTCTGGACATACCTATTTTTTACTAGTATCAATATTTTTTTTATTAACGTTTCGAATGATCTGTCCTTCTCATCACCTAATGAGAATATTTGGCAGTTTTTTGTATAATAATAATTAACTAATATAAATGTTTACTCAGTATAATAAAATAAAAGTCCGACTGATCAGTTGTCCTGCGTATGTATGAAACATAAAATGACTTACCTTTTTGACCAGGAAACCTTCTTTCAGTTTGCTAATTCGATTCATGCCAGACGAGTATGTCTGACTCAAACAACTGGAGATCAATATTTAAAATAGCTCCAAATCAAACAAACGTTTACAGTATCAATAAAACCTTTACGATCCAAGGAATGTTGAGTCATTGAGTGTTGCCAGGATATAAAACAATTGAAAGGCTTTCACAAATTGATCACAAAATCCGGCGTGAAGCACTGAAATACGAACGCGTACGAACAAGTACGCTACTTTCCGAGTGATGACGGCTCTTCCCGAGTTACACAATGATGATTTGGATCAAGAAAGAAAGACGAAATAAAGAAAAGAAAGACAATGAAATGATGTACATGTATTGAGATAACAAAATTCATTCGTCGAACAATGGATAATGAAGCGCATTGCAACTGTCGGTGTGAGAGGAAGTTTAGCAAAAGGATTCTTGTGACAGGGGGCGCTGGTTTTATGTAAGCTTTTAGATTTTTATATTGATCCTGGGTGGAAATCTACAAATTTCCCAGGCACATGACACTAGTTCAGAGTTTTGCAGTTGTGCGCCAAGAAAATAAGACGTTGTGCACCAGTTATCAAATACACTTGTACACCAAAGATGTCTGGTGCACTGCCAGTGCAGCACTGGCCTTTTATTCCATACATGATCTTTGAAATCGTGAAATCAATAGAATTGAAAATTCAGTCAATTAATCGATTGATTTTGATAATCAAGTGTGCGTTGGGATAATCCCAGTGAGATTGGAATGGTTTGGACACTTTGTCTTGCAGTAGATTTGTATAAGACATAATTATGTTCATCACACATTATCATCTTAAAAGTATAATTATACTTGATGTGCTATTGCTAATATGACGATGACTAGTACTAGTCACTTTAGCTTGTTCAAACTAAACAAAAAAAAGTTCTTTTAAAATAGTCTTAAAGAAGACAGGTCCCAATTTTCCAATAGACCTGTAAATTTTCTGAATATTGCAGTGTTATAGGTGCTGCACCACCCCCCCCCCCCCCCCCCTAAAAAAAACAACCCAAAAAAAAGAAAACAAAAACAAACAAAAAAACAAAACAAAACAAAACAAAATAAACAAAAAAAACCCAAAAACAAACAAAACAAACAAAACAAACAAACAAAAACCCCTTGCTACAGCCCTGTTCATAATATGAATAGTAATTTATTGTCATCAATTGACAAGTAGACAGATTATTGGTGACTGGTCATTGATAATTTGCCAAATACATATGGCCAATATCTAATTGTTGCTTTTCATCTATGCATTTTGCATAGACAGAAAGATATGAATTTGGAAAAATGTGTCAATCATTAATAATATATATATATATATATATATATATATATATATATATATATATATATATATATATATATATATATATATATATATATATATATATATATATATTATTGAATGATTCACCATATATATATATATATATATATATATATTATTGAATGATTCGCCCAGCGCGAAACTGACAGTAGCGACCATCAAGATTTGAGGTAAACCCACTTATTGTATTTTCACTCTATCTTTATGGTATTGAGCACTTTTTGACATTTTGTGAACAACACTTTGTTTGTTTGAATATATATATATATATATGATTATGCATCCAATATATTTTTTCGATTGAAATTGACATCAATTAATGGTGAACAGAGAAGATAATTAACTAATTTTATCAAAATGAAATGAATAATTATAAAATGTTATACTGTAATTGAATTTTGCATCTGTATAAGGAATTATTATTATAAAGTAACTAAGACTCTACTTCACATTGGTCTGCATGTGGTCTGCATTACGTGTTTCATATAATTGCCCACCTCATCCAATTAACTCTTTGTTTAATAATTTAGTATAATCTGTAACATTGTTTTGGGAATTTCATACAAAAAAATTTTGTTTTGAGTGTATGTACTATATGTACAGTATAGACTTCTCAAACCAGATTTTATTTTGTTGAGGATATTGATTATGTTGATATAAAACATTGAAAATTGATATACTGGTACATATACTGTACATATGCTCAGCTAATCAATAATAAAATTAACATTTCAGAGCATATATTGATATTGAACGTGTATTGTATTGATTAATTGATATTGATTAGCATGCAGTGATTCTTGATTATCTTCTTTGATTACCTGTTTGTCTGACAGTGGCAATGGACATGTACAAAAGATGTTTCAAGTCTTTCAACTTCTACTGCAATACTGTGCGTGCCAGTGAAATTCAATCTGACATGCTAATATACTTTGGTCATTAGGCCATTTAAAAAAATATCCCGGTTTATCATCAGCACCCGCATCTGTTTTTTGTGCTGCATGGATTTTTTTAAAATTTTTTATTATAAATAAAAATTATTGTTTTCAACAAAAAGTAACCAGTTTGACCACGATCACTTCCGATCACTATTGTGCTGCGTATATCATTTTTGTTGGAAAGGGCCACTGATCATATATTATTTGAGATCAGTGGAAAGGGCGCATTACTTTGCTTCTGTTTTTCAGAAATATGTGATTTTTATGTATCATGAACCAGACATGTGAATTTGAACATATTCTTCCATGCATCTAATGAATGTGATTCAGACTGTCAAATACTTAAAAAACAAACAAAAAAAACCCGACCACGCGCATAGATTTTTTTTGCTGCTGCTGATGATAAACCGGCATATTTTTTTAGATGGCCTTAACAGGATTTAAAAAAGAAGTGAATGATGTCAAACTTTTGTACCTTAGTGCATCAGTTCCGATCTCCTATACTGTGCTGACACTCAACTCAGAGTGCATATAGACAACAGTTTGTAGGGGGAGTAATTAAAGAAATGCAATATTTTGAGCTTGACTTCACTTTATTTTTTGAAGTTAGCATACATGTGCTGTAGTCATATACTGTATTACTGTGTGTATAAGAATTGGTACATATATGTATGTGTCTGTTAATTTTTCTAGAGCTTCACATGTTGTAATAATGTTGGTTGAAAGATATCCTGGTTACTTCATTGTAAACTTGGATAAGGTGAGACTTTCTTCAGAACTTTAAACATGCGCACATGTAAAGTTAGTAAAAATACAGGCAGGTCTGTTCCCATATTAATGTGTTCATTTAGTGAGTAATTGAGTTTAATTGACAATGTCTACTTCTTTGGGTCAGAGCTGCTACAGTTCTTTTGAAACACTTGATTACTGACTGGTTATATGTATCACATGTCACAAATATATTGATTAATATTATTAGTTATAAATTTAGCAGTCAAGATTGAAGAGTAAATTAATTTACTGCAAATAGGTTAGTTGTAATTACATATTAAAATAAGACCTTTTCTTTGCATTGACAGCTTGATCATTGTGCTTCTCTGCTCAACCTTCAACAAATTGAAGGGAAACCAAATTATAAGTTCATTGAGGTAAAAGTACTGTATATTTACTACTTTGCTCTTTTAATGGGTTGTGCAATAAAGTGAAAGGATGTAAAAGCTGTTATTTTGGTTTCATTACATTTAATGTTTCTAATATGTATATATATACATGTAAGAGAATTTGAAAACCAACAAACTGTACTGTACACCCGCTAAGTCTCACTCTGCCAGGAATACCAAATGTGTTTAAAGCCCTAATCAAACGAGAACGCAAGTCATCGCAAGTTGGCAGTCACAAATTTCTGTGGCGGTCGTTCAAACACCCAAATTAACAAAATAAAGGTTTCATGGGTGTTTTAAACAAGTTTTAACTTAATACGGTACATAATATTTTTGGGAAATTATTCAGAGCGGCTGGCTGAGATAGCGTGACTACCAATTTGCAATGAGTTGCGTTCTCGTTTGACTGGGGTTTAAAAGACATAAAGGTGTTTTGTGCAATAAGCAACTGCGCATAGCTGGGTTCATTGGTTTATATATTAGGCAAGCTTTATAGGCAATTGTGCTTAAAGTCTGACAGTATGAAGTCAAATTAATGGCAATGATTTACAAGGTACTGTATATGATTTACAAGTATTTAAGTCTGTTTTGAAGGATTAACATTAGAACACATTCACGTCCACTCCCAAGTTTTGTTATATGTGGGACAGGTTTCAATCATTTTTTTTTTTGTATTCGACACTCTTTTTCAACCTATATGTACAGTTGTGTATACAGGTAGATATAATAAAATTATCCTTTAGCTATACCGCACACGTCCACTTTTCAGGTCTCAAGACTAAAGTTATTGTCTAGGATGTGAAAATTTGAAGAAGATGAAATAAAACGAGCGCGTAAAGAAGTTATTGGATACCCCACTGACTGTATAGTTTAGTAGAAGGCCCATTCCATCAGAAAAAAAGAGAAAGAAAGTCAGTGGATTTTCTGAGGTTTTCTAGTCTAGTAGATGTAACTTTGGTGACACAAGCGGAAACTAGTAACTGAGTGTATAGATGCGCAATGCACGTTTTTGAAGAAGGCTTCAGAGCAAGATGAAATCATTTATAGGTGGGCCACTGTGACCGCACTGACTAGGGGGTACATGCCCCCAGGAATTTTGAAATATATGGTCTCTTGCTTCTGAGAGTGATTTCCAGCAAGTTTTAAACTGGTTCTTATGAGCCAGAGCAAATTATTGCCCAGCTCTCCCCCCCCCCCCTCTCCCCTGCTACGGCCATGAATATTTCTCGACAATAACCAGTGCCAGTGGTAGACTGTGAATAATGTAAAGCACAAGAGTTCTTCTACAGAGCGCGCTTCAGCGTCTTGATCATGACGTATAAAAGAGTCCTGAGCAGACGATGAGTGACAATACCCCGCCCCACATACCTTTTCACTGTCTATATTACAGGTGATATTGTGGATGTTTTACTTGATTAAACTACATGTTCTGGACTCGCATTGATAGCAGGTTTATATAACTGAAGCGATAATCCTGATAAAATATGTCCTTAAATAAATAAATAAATAAAATAAATAAATAAATATTAAATAAATAAATATTAAATAAATAAATAAATAATATCACTGATGAATGGAAAATTTAGAGTGTGAGAATACATGCAACAACAATACAACATCAATGCCTTCCGTCTGGAATCGAACCCGCGACTGTGTGATGCTAGTGCAGGTACAATCGTGTGAACTTGTACGGCATAAATACTTTGCGCTTCACTCAAACGCGGTTGCGTTTCACTGAAAGGCAATAATTGCCTTTCAGTGAAACGCAACCGCGTTTGGGTGAAGCGCAAAGTATTTATGCCGTACAAGTTCACACGATATTGCGTTTTATCCAAACGTGATTGCGTTTCGTCCAAACGTGATCGCGTTCCACTCAAACGAGGCGCGATTTCATGCTGTGACAGACTCATCGCGGCTGTACTGCACTACAATCTTGCTAGAAAATGTATATGTAATTGCATGCATTATAATTACCTGCCTGTTTACTTGAAGATTGGTCTGCTAGCATGATCATAAAGATTATCTACTCGCACGAAAGCCAGAATTATCAGTAACACTAAACATACACTGATACAAGTTTAAACTATTTAATATGCCTATACCTGTTATATGCTATGCCTATAATATGCCTAGAGCAAGCAAGAGTACATAGAACTTTTCACTAAATACTAAAGGTGGGGTACTCCCAAAATTAGGAAATTGATGTTTGAATTTATGAAAAATTTCAGGGGGTAAAACCTTCGGCTTAGACAAAGGATTGCAACTGCTTCGTACGCAGACGTCTTTGTTACATACTTATTATGATTTTGTAATTTTCAGCAGTATAGAGATCAGTAAGAGATCATGTAGCGGTTATGTTAATTGGTTCACAGTTCGATCAAAACGGTGCGTGCCACCACCTTGCTGCCATCAGAGCGCCCTCAGTATAGTGCGTGCACGTGATTTGCGAGGCTGAGTATTTGCATTTTCACGCGTTTTCCATCCATTTATAATAATGAACTAATAATGCATGGAGATTGATGCCTGTAAAAATATGACTAAATACTGTTGATTGTATATTTCAGGGAGATATTTGTGAAGCAACATATATGAAATATTTATTCCAGTCAGAGAAAATTGATGTTGTCATGCATTTTGCTGCTCAGTCACATGTAGGTATGGTATTTTGATGTTATACTGTATGCCCTTGTTTACATGACATATCTCTTCTCAAACTCATTAATAATTCATAAGATGAAAACAAAGAAAATCAGTGCCGAGACGGTGAACTGGAAACTCGAATTTTGCCAACTTTCAACCTGATTTTTTCATAAAATACTGATTTGTTTGAGAAGCTAGATCAAACACTCGAAAGAGTGTTTCGTCCTCTATCCAGTCACCTCGAAATTGGTTAAAAACTCGGCCTACGGCCTCGTTTTTCAACCACTTCTCGGTGACTGGATATCGGATGAAACATTCTTCCTCGTGTGTGAGACATTATTTCAAGAGTTTTCGGACTGTTTTAGTTCTTACCTTTTGAATATGGACAGTTTTATCTAGCTGACAAAGAAAATCTATATAGCAGTAACTGCTTTAACTAAAGGGCACTAGAGACTCAACCTTTGGATTTCTATTGAATACAAAAGCCTTAAGACAATAAAAATAATTCAAAAAGAAAATTGCAAAGAATTTGACATATATATATATATATATATATATATATATATATATATATATATATATATATATATATCATGTTCTAAGGATTTAGGGTGAAGGAAAATTCGAGTGTAGAATATATACATTTTAAGTCCAAACCGGGAGCAGTTGCGAAAAATGCATTCTACACTCGAATTTTCCTTCACCCTAAATCCTTAGAACATGCTATGTAATCGAAAGTGAAATGCCCAATATCATCTATAATATACCCAATTCTCTCCTGGCATTACCACCTTATTATATATACAGAACTCGCGATCAAGCTCTCGGCAACCACTTCTCGGTGACTGGATATCGGATGAAACATTCTTCCTCGTGTGTGAGACATTATTTCAAGAGTTTTCGGACTGTTTTAGTTCTTACCTTTTGAATATGGACAGTTTTATCTAGCTGACAAAGAAAATCTATATAGCAGTAACTGCTTTAACTAAAGGGCACTAGAGACTCAACCTTTGGATTTCTATTGAATACAAAAGCCTTAAGACAATACAATAATTAAAAAATTAAAGAATTTGACATATATATATATATAAATGAGAATAATAAATGTTGAAAATATCATGCAAGAAAAGAGTTGCAGGAATTACGTTAACGTTATTTATTTCAATTGCAAAATTTTGTTCAAATAAAACTGGAATAATTGACGATGCCGAAAAAGATGGCGGCGGTACATTTAACCACAACGCTTTGCGACCTCAAATCTGCTCAAATAACAACTGAACATTGTTTATCATGCTAGAAGGATTAAGTAAGCAAGAACTTCATTCCCACCAAAGTTGATGATGTTGATCGTTTTAAACCCATATCTTCCAATAATTCTGCAAGAAAGAATATTTACTGCACGCAAAGGATTGTGGTTAAATGTACAAGTCGCTAGCTTTTTCGGCACGGTCAATTGGATTTATTTTAAGATATTTTATATTTCTTTTTTAAAGACAGGTCGTTTTGGAGCTCTCTTGAATTCACCAAAACCAATGTTTATGGAACACACGTGCTTGTTAATGCGGCTTTTGAAGCTAATGTCCAACGTTTTATTCACGTTAGTACAGATGAAGTTTATGGTGGAAAATCTGACAGCGTGAGTGTTACAGTCATTTGCAACTCACTTTTCACCCAAATCTTCGCAAGTTCGTTCCGAAGTTCGCAAGTTCGTTGGGAAGTTTGTAGTTCGTTTTGAACTTTTGATTGGTTGCTTGGTTTCTAGCAGCCAATCAAATGCGTAATTCAAAACGAACTTTGAACTTTCCAACGAACTTGCGAACTTCGGAACGAACTTCCCAAGATTTGGATGGAAAGTGAGTTGCGAATGACTGTAAATTAAAATGTCAAATATGCATGTATTTGTATGATTTAGACCCCGTTTACACGATGGCGGTACAATTTGAAAACGGAACAAACTCATGCCGGTATGTAAATACAGCATATAACATTTCATGTTGTTATATAGCTAGAATTTCACTGGATGCAACGATGACTGTCATTGGTTGGTTTGTGGTCACATGACCTTAGCTAAATTTCAACGTCTACCGAGTGGGCAACAATTGAGAACTTATTGCCTGCTCGGTCAGTAAGTTTTCAATTAGCCTGCTCACAGGCTCTTGCAAGATCGAAGAAAGAGGAAAGAGCCTGCACGGACTCCATACAATTTTGAACATCCGCCCCCATTTGAAATAAAGCCAATCAACCATAAATACATGTCAGATGTGTGCTCGTTCGTGTGTAGCTGAACAAAGCAAATCAAATAGCATTTCTTTCTTGTCGACTGCGAGAAACTGATCGAACGGAAAATTTCCATTGTGCGTGCATTATTGAATATTTTGTTATTCTTATTCTTAATATGGTTTGCATACTGGTATTTTTGGCAATTTTCTCTTCCTTTTTACAAGATTTACTGAACCATTGCAATAAGTACGCTGTTTCTTCGTTTCACTCCAAGTCTAGATGATGGTTTGACTGTATAGTATTTCGCATTTTCGAGTTTCATTCCAAAATCCAATCTTTTGCCTCTTGAGATTTAAGTACACAACATCCAACTTCATGAGTAAGTTAATAATCTACTTTAAGATTTGCATTTATGATTGACGTTATAAGACAAACCGACCAATGAGAATTTTGCGTCATGATTTAGGACGCAGATATCTAAAATTCTATAGCATCCGTGCAGGCTCTCTTTCTCTTGTCTGCATTCCACTCCCTTTCGCCCTCCACAAGAGCCTGCTCGCAGGCTAGTTTTCAATTGTTGCCCGCTAGAACTTTGAACTCTTCACAGCATCCTATAAACAAAAGCTTGTTTGCTACGAAAAAAGGAATATTTATAGGTCTTCAAAGCATGTGTGAAGATTAACTGGAGAAATGTATTGCTGTTCTTTTGTTCTGAGACTCGTATTTGTTTGGTTGAAGTGAAATTACGGAGCCAGGCGAAATGTGTTGGTATTTAAAGTCTTAGTTAGCGTTTGTCTTTTGTGTACATTCCCTTGATAAACGTCGAAATTATTCAGCGAAACTCAAGCTACATAACAAAACACTTAATGTCTGCTCCCTCGAGAAACAGTTAGTTTTGTTTTCCCTCGAGTCTCGATGTTTCCCTCGACTTTGTCTCGGGAAATATCAAGACTCTTGGGAAAACAAAACTAACTGTTTCCCTCGGGAGCAGACATATTAAGTGTATATTATTTTTGTGCCGGTATCGTGTAAACGCAAGGCCTAAACGGCATGATTTTGTTCCGTTTTCAAATTGTACCGGCATCGTGTAAACGGGGTCTAACAAGAGAGCGCGCGTGTTGGTTCACGTTGGTGGCACCAACATGCTGCATGGCAGATCAAGGTCAGATTTAAACCCAACACGACATTACTGGGACATCTCTTTTAAATATAAACTTTTCATTAAAAGCAACAACGATCTTCAAAACATCTAAAACGACCAGTAATTTTTTTGGTTTTAAAATTTAAATTTTAGAATTTTGATAACGTCATATTATTCCTTTACTTAAGCCGTGTTTACACGGCCAAAATTTAAGCACGCTTAAGTTAAGCGTGCTTAAAATGCGCCACCTTGGTGCGTTTACACGGTCATTTAATAATCCCTTACTAAACCACGTACTCCATTATTCAACATGGCGGACGAGCTATATTTTTGGTTTTGGAAGCTTCGTATGGGTAGCGTGCGTCAAAGAACAACGGAAGACATCGGTACACGAGAAAGAGTAATAGCTAAAAGAAAGAAAGGAGGGCAAAAAAGTGCATTATATGCAAGCGTTTTTCAATCCCGTTGCGTTTACACGGCCAAGTTAAGCGCGATTAACTGATCGTGCTCAGTTTAATGCACCTCCTTGAGGTGGTGCAAACTAATCGCGATTAATTTACGCCGATCTGTTTACACGGACATTTTAAGCCCGCTTAAAGTCAGATGTGGCTCAGATCCCGCTTAAATTTTGACCGTGTAAACAGGGCTTTAGTATACAGTTACAATTTTGCAACTAGTATACAGTAAATTTTACGGAGTAGATTCAACTCCAGTTGGTGTCATTCTATCACCGTTTGTACTCCAAACGATGACAGAATGACACTAAATGGAGTTGAATCTGCTCTGTAGAATTTACTGTGTATATATTTCTCTATCCGACGCCAGATGATTTTATTCGTCAAGTGTAGACGTACTGGAGAGTTTCCAAGTATATGAAGCATTGAAAACTACCAACGGTTGCTATTTTGCAACTTGCATATGTTTTACTCTGTCTAAAGCTTCATTTCCTGTCAGCAGAATTTTGCGGGCGGGCGGAACTCTTCGACTTTTCTATTGTACGAATTCAATAGTTTTCATGTCGTTACACACACACAAGACAAAAGAAAAATGTCGAGCACGCAAGATTTTAGTGGAAATCCAGCTTAAAGGCAGATTCCCATTTAAGCTGGATTTCCATTCAGTGCATTTTATCGCGCGAGCGACTTTTTGCGATCGCTTTCTTTGTCTCATAAAGCTGGATTTCCATTCGGTGCATTTTGTCGCGCGATCGACTTTTTGCGATCGCTTTCTTTTGAATTGTGGGTTGTCAAGCGGAACGCATTTCATTAGCTTTGGTTGAATACACACATTTCAAAAGAAAGCGATCGAGAAAAGTCGATCGCGCGACAAAATGCACTGAATGGAAATCCAGCTTAAAGGTGGATTTCCATTCAGTGCATTTTATCGCGCGATCGACTTTTTGCGATCGCTTTCTTTTGAATTGTGGGTTGTCAAGCGGAACGCATTTCATTAGCTTTGGTTGAATACACACATTTCAAAAGAAAGCGATCGAGAAAAGTCGATCGCGCGACAAAATGCACTGAATGGAAATCCAGCTTAAGCCCTCGGGTGGAACGGATCCAGTCGAGAGCCCACAATTCAAAAGAAAGCGATCGCAAATCGTCGATCGCGCGACAAAAAGCACTGAATGGAAATCCACCTTAAAGGTGGATTTCCATTCAGTGCATTTTATCGCGCGATCGACTTTTGCGATCGCTTTCTTTTGAATTGTGGGTTGTCAAGCGGAACGCATTTCATTAGCTTTGGTTGAATACACACATTTCAAAAGAAAGCGATCGAGAAAAGTCGATCGCGCGACAAAATGCACTGAATGGAAATCCAGCTTCAAGCGGAACGCATTTCATTAGCTTTGCCGTTGAATACACACATTTCAAAAGAAAGCGATCGAGAAAAGTCGATCGCGCGACAAAATGCACTGAATGGAAATCCAGCTTTAAGCTGACTGTTCTCGATCGCTTTCTTTTGAAATGTGTGTATTCAACCAAAGCTAATGAAATGCGTTCCGCTTGACAATCCACAATTCAAAAGAAAGCGATCGAGAAAAGTCGATCGCGCGACAAAATGCACTGAATGGAAATCCAGCTTTTTAAGCTTTTTAAGCTGGATATCCATTCAGTGCATTTTGTCGCGCGATCGACTTTTCTCGGTCGCTTTCTTTTGAAATGTGTGTATTCAACCAAAGCTAATGAAATGCCGTTCCGCTTGACAACTAACAATTCAAAAGAAAGCGATCGCAAAAAGTCGATCGCGCGACAAAATGCACTGAATGGAAATCCAGCTTTAAGCTGGATTTCCATTCAGTGCATTTTGTCGCGCGATCGACTTTTCTCGATCGCTTTCTTTTGAAATGTGTGTATTCAACCAAAGCTAATGAAATGCGTTCCGCTTGTCAACCCACAATTCAAAAGAAAGCGATCGCAAAAAGTCGATCGCGCGATAAAATGCACTGAATGGAAATCCACCTTTAGACAAATAAAGCGATCACAAAAAGTCGCTCGCGTGACAAAAAAAAAGCTGAATGCAAGTAAAGACCTAGCTCCTGGGGAATTGCCAAGTAAAAGGGTATAAACTCAAACATACTGACGTGAAAAGACATTGTACCTCTAGGTTCAAACATCACAAATTTTATCTTGTTTTTAGGTATTAGTTGAATCATCTCCGTTTAGACCTTGTAATCCGTACTCGGCCTCCAAAGCTGCTGCTGAATGTATAGTCATGTCTTACTGGGAAAGTTTTAAGGTAGGAACATTTTAAGCCTGTCTATATAAAACACGAAAAAAAGAATTGCTTGTTACAAACCTGTTGCGAACCGACATCTTGTTGATAAGTTATGAGATTTCTTGTGTGTAGAAGACATGTAATTTAGAGACCTAAATTCCCCTTTCGGGGAGCACAGGTGGCGTGTGCTGTTAGGGCGCTGCCTCTCACCAATAGTTAAGCCCGGTTAGACGGGGTTAGTACTTGGATGGGTGACCGTCTGGGAATGACCCCGTTCTCGAGCTTGGAACTCATGTGAGTAGAGTTTAGTTGGTCTCTCCTGTGTTCCGAGGGTTTTTCGCCGGGTTCTCCGGTTTTCCCCCCTCAATAAAATCAACACCTAGGTCTCAGTTGTAATCCGTGGCTGTGCTGTGTTGTATGGCGGCTGCTTGAAGCGCCTTTGATAAGCCATCTGTAGCTTTGTAATGCGCATTTGATCATATCCACATGCTAATTTGCGCAATAGAAATATTAAATCACTATATACATAGGTCGTTTCATGACCCAATCTATCTTACATTGCATCACCAATGATATACAATTGATATGTAAGTGCAAATACGCAATGATAATCTGGGGAGCACGGGTGGTGTGTGCTGTTAGCGCGGATGACCGATTGAGAATGACCCGTTGTTGAGCTTGAACTAATATGAGTAATCTGTAGTTAATCGCTCCTGTGCTTCGAGGGTTTTTCGCCGGATTCTCCGGTTTTCCTCCCTCCGAAAAAAATCAACGCCTACATCTTAGCTGTGATCCATAGTCTGAACTGTGTCGTATGGCGGCTGCTTGGAGCAGAGCGCCTTTGATATGCCTCGACACGGTCACGTTAGTAAGTATGGCTGCTTAGTAAGTATAGGTTAGTTAAATATAGTTTACCGAAGTTGAACGCACAGTCCGTAAAAATGCGTATTCGGACCACTGTCCGTCTTTTCCACTGACCTATATATATATATATATATATATATATATATATATATATATATATATATATAATCGAAAAGCTTATAATAGCCATATAATAAACGATTTACCTCGGTCTGCACTGGAAAATATCTGATCATGACCTCGGTTTTTTTTTGTTCGAACCTTGCTTACGGCTTGGTCCGTACTGTCAAGACCTTAGTCTGATATTTTTCTGTACAGTTCTCGTTCTCGGTTAATAATCTCTTAATACTACTCACTTTATAACCGTTAAAATGATATTTCAATATTGCGCCAATAATGTGATTGTGCATCAAAGGTCACCCCATGTACTTCTTCGTAAATTAAAATGACATTCTGTTTCTTTTGCAGTTTCCTGTAATTATTACTCGAAGTAATAATGTTTACGGACCTCATGCCCATCCTGAAAAGGTATGAAAACTTTAATTTGTTTCAATCTTCTGAAACATGCAGACTAATTCTTACTAGTATAGACCTGGATAATGCACGATTATTATCAAAATGTATTATACATGAAAATTATCAAAAAGGTTTTGGGGATACATTTAGACACACGTGTAAGCGACAACGTTTGTATTTTTAATGAACGGTATTTTGATGCCACCATAACATCATAGATATTGGAAGGGGAACTGGATAGGAAACGATGTTACGAAACCGGAAACAATGTTTGCACAACTTTAAACGGCTGGGACCACCCGTTAGGTGCACTAGCCGCTTATAAGCGTATAATTACCATAGCAAGTTGTGCAAACATATCGTTTCCGGTTTTGTATCCTATCCAGTTCATAACATCATCCTCAAATTCAAATGATATATGTTTACTCGCGTGATTTATATACAGTTTACGGGTTTTTCCAGGTCGTATCTAAATTTATAGCTCTTCTTCAAAGAGATAAGAAATGGTAAGTGTTCCTTTTACGGTTGTGTTAATATATACGTCATCAAATATATCCATGTCGAACATTAAAATTATAATTGTCACACTTATAGACGCGGTACCGTACTAATCCGAGACCGGCCTCGAATTCGTCCTATTTCGCCGTGTAAACAGGCGGAACCGTATACTAATTCGAGACCGGTTCCGAATTCGTCCGGTACCGTGTAAACGGGGTCTTAACCTATCTTTACTTATGACGTCTTTTGCTCTTCTTGGTATCCCCATTCCTTTTGAAATCTTTTTACATGCATAATTAATGTGATTGTTCCAAGAAACATTTTCATCAACAATAACTCCAAGTATTTTGGAAGTAGTTACTCGGTTAATTGTTTGTGAACAAATTGCATTTTGGGGGTTATAGGCGGTTCTCGATAATCTTTGTCGAGATCCAATAATCATATACTCCGTTTTGCTGATGTTCAAAGACAATCTATTTGCTTATAACCAATGATGTAAATAATTTAACTCAGTATTTAGTTTAATTTCGATATCCTCTAAAGAGGAACCATAGTTGGATGTTTAACGTCCAGAACAGTCAAACTTTTTGCCTTCAAATGCTTGATTAATGCATGAAAACACCCAGTATAAAGTTGTAATATTGAAGTGGACTTTGCTGATAGTTGTCTCAGTTTGCCACAACATATTACCACAGGTTTATGGTCAGGGCTTTTGGAATGTTGTGATGCGTCAAAGTGAAACAAAACGACGAGTTGCTATATACTGTTTGTCATCACAGATGATCCCGTATTCTCGCTGTACATATCAACCAAAATCATCACTAAATGATAAATCTTCTTCTATAAACTCTAGATATATTTAATCGAATGGAATGGCCGATACAAAAATCTTAATTTGGTACGTCCGAACAGTCGTCATGCATTCTGGTTCACAAACGATTCCATATATAATTCTATTTTGAAGTAAAAATACAATTATTCAATGCAAGTTTTGGATTTTTTCCTGACAGTTTCATAAATCAGCCACAAAAAAGTTTGATTATTCTGGTCATAAATCGATTACACAAATCAATATACAATCTCAGCACGGTGGCAATCTCAGACCGCCACACCGGCTCCAAAAATGAGACGAATTTGGAGTATCAAGATGACCGCCACGAAAACTTGTATATTTTCGTAGCACGAAAAGATACGTAATAACTACATTAAGACAATTTAGGCTATAGGTATCAAACAGAGAACAGTGTACAAGGTTTAGAAGCGTAGATTTTGCATTTGTTTATATTATTAAGCAATAAAACGTGTTGTTATATAGCAAGAGTTTCACTGGATGCAACGATGACTGTCACTGGTTGGTTTATGGTCACATGACCTAAGCTAAATTTCAATGTCTACCGAGCGGGCAATAATTGAGAACTTATTGCCTGCTCGGTCAATAAGTTTTCAATTGTTGCCCACTTGCCCGCTAGAACTTTAAATTTGGACTCTTTACGGCATCCTATAAACAAAAGCTTCTTTGGTACGAAAAAAGAATATTTATAGGTCTTCAAAGCATGTGTGAAGATTAACTGGAGAAATGTATTGCTGTTCTTTTGTTCTGAGACTCATATTTGTTTGGTTGAAGTGAAATTACGCAGCCAGGCGAAATGTTTTGGTAAATCTTAGCGTTTGTCATTTGTGTACTTTCCCTTGATAAACGTCGAAATTATTCAGCGAAACTCAAGCTATATAACAAAACACGTAATGTCTGCTCCCTCGGGAAACAGTTAGTTTTGTTTTCCCTCGAGTCTCGAGAAAACAAAACTAACTGTTTCCCGAGGGAGCAGACATTAAGTGTATATTATTTCTTAGATACTCTGCTCGGTAATCGATAAACTTGCCTAATCACAAAACTCGTAAAAAACGGCGAAAACAGTCATAACTTCATTATGAAACTATTTATATACCTTTGGTAGTAAACCTTGTCTTTACAAGGCCTTGAAGTATGTAGTTGACAATTTTGGACTGTTTTTGCTTGTATTTACCTTCTGTTTTCCAGTGGTAACGGTAAATTGTCATCTGAAAATTGTTTCACGGTTTTTCTGACTCCCCTGGTAAACTTTTACAACGCTTAAGCCCGCAAAGACTACTGGACAGGGAGTAGTAAAATGGTGGATGTGGCTTCAAAGTTTTGACTGCTGGACATAAAGAAGGCGCTATGGGACCAAACCCGCAAATTCGGGTAGAGCGCCTCGCGGGCTTTCCAAAAATATGTGTCTCGGAGCCTGGGGACTAACCCTAACCCTAACCCTAATATATCAGGTCGACCTCACATCCAAAATTAAGGATTAACCTTAATTGTCAACTCGCCTAGAATTAAGGCTAATCCTTAATTTTAAATGAAAACTCTCCCCCATACCCCCAACCACTAACCACAACCCCCCGGAAACCCTAACCCTAACCACAACCCCCCGGAAACCCTAAACCTAACCACAACCCCCCGGTAGCCCTAAGCCTAATCACAACCCTCCGGAAAAAAGTCCGACCTCTCAGACCCCGACCACAACGCCCCTCTAGGATTCTTAGCTTTATGTGTTCAAGTTTGACATCCCGCTTGTGGGACAGATAAATTAAGGCCATGTCTTAATTTGAGCCCTATTTTAAAATTAAGGCCATGTCTTAATTCGAGCCCTATTTTACAATTAAGATATACGCTTAATTTTGGTAAGAGATCGTGTTGAATATATGTAGAGATCAGTGCCCCATCCCCCAACGTGGCACCCCTCTTGCCCGGTTCACTCACGAAGATCACACAAAGATTTCCCAAAGTGTCCCAGTCCCAATCCATGTAAGTGGCACAAAGGTTTCCTGTAGAAGAGTCTAGTGCGAGCCAAGGTCCGTTTAGAAAACGGAGGTCTGATATGTCACTGTGTAGTTCAGACCTCATGCTTGGTCAATAAGCGGTTGATTATACATGTAGCTCTATAAACATTGACCATTTTGTTAAACCTGTTGTCTTTCTAGTTGTGTCCACGGTAAAGGCATGCAACGAAGGTACGTTTCACGACTTCAAAATTGTACTTATTACATATCAGAGTGAGTAGCAGATCCATGGATTTCGTTTTGTTGCAGGGGCACATATGCTTATACTTTCATCAGTTTGAAAAAAGATATCATTGACCTACTTGTGACCAACATTAAAGCAAGTTTAATTTTCTGTTTACTTTAAAGTAAAATAAATTTATATTTATATTTTTTAGGAATTTTCTCTATGTGACTGACGTCGCTGAGGCATTTATTTCAATTTTACACGAAGGTCTTGCTGGTAGGTTAAAGAAAACATATTGTTAATTCAAAAGTAATATTGGGCATTTCACTCGATTACATAGCATGTTCTAAATATTTTGGGTGAAGGAATATTCGAGTGTGGAATATATACATTTTAAGACCAAACTGGAACCAGTTGCGAAAAATGCAACTACACAGGCCTTCCAGCAGGAATTGAACCCGCTATTCTTGTGCAAAGCTCTGATCACTGGGCCACGGAGGGCGTTGTCGAGAGCTTGATCGCGAGTTCTGTATATATAATAAGGTGGTAATGCCAGGAGAGCTCGAGAATTGGGTATATTATAAGTAATATTGGGCATTTCACTCGATTACATAGCATGTTCTAAATATTTTGGGTGAAGGAAAATTCGAGTGTAGAATATATACATACTGTTAAATCATATTGTTAATTCATGTCTCTTCTATTTTTACAACCATTTGCGCCTTCGTCAACTATTATCTTATTGCAATTGAGAGTGAATAGTCTAATTGTTTTGAGTAGAAACTAAGTTGTGTTATGTACCTAAAAAAACGAAACGTAACCCTAGCCCCCAGTCCTTTATCCCCTTATCGATGCACGCTAACGCTTATTTCTAATCCTTTCTTCTTTTCTATTCACTGTGTGCATAACTATTCTGTTTCTTGTTCCAGCTGCTTACTGTACCCCTTTCCCGTTTTCCCCACAATGCTCACTGTGTGAACTCTTATAAGTTTTTAATAAACTGACATACCGTAAACCTCCGAATATAAACCCTGGCCATATATTCGTTCGTAAGCACTTTTTGGTGGGCTTATACATGGGGGGCTTATATACGGGGGGGCTTATATTTGGAGGTTTACGGTACATTTTAAGAGCGTTTAGTAATGAACATTTAGATTAATTAGTACGTACAAGACATGCATCTTCGTTTATACAATATCTATTTGGACTATTTAACTTGATTAAAATTTGATCTGACTGTATATTGTTCTTTCAGGCGAGACCTACAATATTGGATCAGACTTTGGAATTTCTATTACTGATCTTGCTAAAGATCTTATTAAAAGAGTGAGTGAGTAAAACGGCCCAATTATATAGTCTGTAGCGCGAATATAAACGATATATTTTAAGAAAAAACCAACGTAAAAGTTAAATTTGAGCGTAAGTCGTGTGAAGTTACCTCACGAATTGTTAATGAATTTAAGAATGTCTTGTTTTTGTTTTCTAGATTAAAAAAGTAAAGTCTGATGAAGACATTGATAATTACATTGAATATGTAGAAGATAGGTAAAGTGAATATTTTTTTCATGTTATGTAGTGTTTCAGAAGTTAGATAACGAATAAGACTAGAGTACACTTTATAATTAACAAATAAAACATAAAGCTCCTGCATATGTACTCTTATAAAGGCACGTTTGACGTCATTTGAACACGAAAGAAGGGACACGAGGCGATAGCCGAGTGCCTTTACACTTCTTGCGTGTTCAAATCACGTCAAATGTACCTTTATAAGAGTGCATATGCACAGGAGCGGTATGTTTTATTTGTTTTATAGAATAAGAAGAAGAAAAATCAAACTAAAAGTGAGGTAGTTTTAGAATTTGGCGGGCTTTCCGGCCAGCTGACGCCATTCTAGGCCACCACACTTTACGTCATTCATGATCTTGGGTATCTCATAATAAGGAGAAAGGCATCAGCTATGTTCTCTTATAAATGCACGGAACCCAGCCAATCAGAGCGTGCGTAGAGGGCACCTTATTTTATAATAGAGTACACACAAGATACTATTAACTGTAAGTGCGGAAAAAGAGTAAAATAGAGTAATATAAAAGTGTAGTGTAGGCAGTGTGTTTTAAGCCGGTTTTCCACTAGGCGATTTTTATCGCGCGAAGCGACTTTCTTTTGTTCGAATTCAATAGATTTCTGATTAGTTCCAGCCATGAGACAAAAGAAAAAGTCGCTTCGCGCGAAAAAAATCGCCTAGTGGAAAACCGGCTTTAATGCTGTGTCCGCCAGTAGAATGGATCATGGTGGAGTTGTAAAGGCTGATTTCCAGTCAGTGGAATTTTGCGAGCGGGCGGAATTTCTCTGTCTTTTGTGCTCTGAATTAGATTAGTTCCGCTCCAGTGCTCACAAGACAAAGAAAAATTCCGCCCGCTCGCAAAATTCCACTGACTGGAAATCAGCCTTAACGCTCATCAAGTCAACGAATGCGAATGCCGCCAAAACTCACACAAAACGATAAGTTACTATCGTTGCTGCTGACAGATGATTCCATATTCTTGCTGTATATATCAACCAAAATCATCGCTTATCTTCTAAACTCTGGATATTTAATCGAAATATGAAACGATAGATACAAAACATCTTGAATTTATTAGTACGTCCGAAAATTTCGTTATGTATTCTGATTTACGAATGGACCAACGATATTTCGTATTAAAAATACAATTATTCATCGGAACTATTGGCGAAGGCAACAATTTTGGATTTTTGGATTCATCCTAGTTTTCATAAATAGGTAATTTCAATGGGAATAGTCTGATTATTCTGGTCAAATCGATATACAATTTCAACAACGGTGACAATCTGAAGACCGCCAGCAGGCTTGGTCTTATAGCGTACAAGTTTAGTGGCAAACACGATTACCGATTCAGGTTTTCTTGTCGGAGATGTGTCAATGAATTCTGTAGCTTATAAATGAAGCCTTGTATTACCCACTACTATTTATAAAACGAGTGCCAAAGATAAGGAGTTATGAAATGATTGAAATATTTGCTAAAACATCGATCGAGTACGCGGCAAATTTAATAGACGCTATGAATATGCGTAGCATATCGGCTGTATTTCGTTAGTTTCTTTCGAGAAATGTGTTGGCTCTGAAAAGAGCCGTTTTGGGGGAGAAATATCTTGCTCGATCTACGTTCACTTTGAGCTGGTGTACTTGGTGACTGCTTTAGTTCCTTCACTCACAGCATGTTTGGCCAATTCACCAGGAAGGAGAAGACGTACGGATGTCTGGATCTCTCGGGAACTAATCGTCGCCTTCTTGTTGTAGTGAGCCAAACGGGAACTCTCGCTAGCGATTCTCTCGAAGATATCGTTCACAAACGAATTCATGATACCCATAGCTTTGCTGGAGATACCAGTATCGGGATGAACTTGCTTCAGTACTTTGTAAATATAGATACCGTAGCTTTCTTTTCTCTTGCGATTCCTCCTCTTTCCTTCGCCTAGCTTCTTCGGACCGGCCTTCTTCTCTCCTTTCTTCGCTGCCTTAGCTGGCATGTTGCTTTGGAATTGTACAGTGAATCAAGAAATCTCTACGTTGAATCGTTGGTAGAAAACGAGCGTCGAGCGATTTGATGAAGATTTGATTTGGACCTTTATTTATGTGGTAACAAGCCGGATAGCGCAATTAACTCGGATCAAAATTTACAATTTCTGATTGGTCGAGCGCCGGTCGGACCTCTGCGAAGACAGACCCCTTTTCATTGTCGCCTTTGATTGGCCAGAAATTTCTACGTGATCCGACCGTGATCCGACTGTATATAGGTAGCAAACATTGAACCACTTCAATTTCACATCAACAGTAAAAATGGCGGGAAAGTAGCGGGCGTTTTGTGTGGCAGAGGACTTTTGCTTTTTAAACGAGTGTCATTAAATAAAATAGCAAAAAAACTTATCTTTACCGTTAGGGAGGTTTTTACTCGGACTCTAAACTAGATATAAGGCAATCGCGGCGGTTTCTGTTGGAAATATTGACTGGACAAACAATGGCTGTTCGAAGATAAACATTCTAGAAGAAGCGTCTCAGGGGCGGATTTAATATACGTCAAACACGTCAAGCGACTAAGGTAAAAAATCTGAGATGGGAAAATTTAAGGGTTTCTTCTGATTTTCCAATTTTTAACGTATTTGGCAAGATACGGTTTATTCTTTGCTGGAGAATAATTTCATAATTTCTAGAGCCCTCGTCAGACGCCGCGCAAGTTATTCTGTGGCGACTGTGGCTGCCATCGGCCTCGTAGCCTGCAAAGCAGGCTTAGCTTGGCCGTCAAAATGGCCGAAATACGTCGGAATCATGAGCGCTGATTGGTCAAAGCCAATGGAATTACGTCGGAAGTAAATGCAATTACGTCGGAAGTAAATACTTTTAACGCAGGCTAGATTTTGATTGGCTAGAAACTAACAGAGATTACGCGCGGGCTTTGATGTCGTGGCTTCGACAAACGTCTTAGAACGCGTGCAGAGCGCTCTGAAGGGTAATAACGATGAGTTATTGTGACAAATCTATTGCGATTTGTCTTCGAAAATCCAAGCTTGTGCTATCCTCTCGGATCGGAAGCTTCATGCGAAGTTTAGTGTTAAATCCTTATACAAGGATGGAAACTTTTTTTATTGGAAAGAAGACCCAACACATGAAGGCGGACAAGCTAGAGTAAGCCATATGTCGCTCTAAGGTAAGCTTATAGGTACAGTAGTTCATCAATATGGATTCAATATCGATGTTATTCTTTTGTCATCTTTGTTGATATCCGTTCCATATTAGCATAATCTGCGTTGAGCACTTGAGCACACTGGTATAAACCAATGCTATTAAATGCTTCATGTAATACTATAAACACTACTTAGTGTTTCAATTCTAGATACTCACTAGTATATCATAATCATGATGTAGAGACAGATTGCCTTTCCACAGTAGTTTACATAATACATTCGTCCTCAGTTCATATTACAAGTCAGTTAATTGTCTAATATATAACATACAGTATTATAAGTAATAACATATAACTTTTAAACATATAAGTAATAAGGTTTGGGCCTGGGGAAACAGATCAAAAGCTAAGCAATAAATATCTAACATTTCTACAAATTTCCATGTATTATCGTTATACATCAAGTAAGCATTCTTCTCACATGTGGCTATTATGAAATTTTAATCTGATAATTGCATTGGACAGGAATTGAACTTGGGTTGCTGGTGCCTGAAAATCAGACAGCTCATAGTAACATGGGATAGTAGGGGGATGGGTAGTGGAATATTAGATGGGGGTTGGAATGATCGGGATGATGTAGAGAGTTGAGCTCCTCTATGTCTATGTCCATGTAATGTCCATTATGGTCATTAACAAAAGCTTCTCCTGACTCCTACTAACCAGACATTGTCTGCTTGGGTTGAGGTTTAAAAGGCAAGTATCAGGCATTTGAAAGCCAGACAGCTCTGGGTAGGTGGGGCTCAACAGCCATGGAAGGTAGCCCACCTTGCTCTGGGTTATGCAGAATGTTAAATTCAGCTATACCTTCACTTGCGTGTTGGTCAGGCTGTCCATGTTGGATTCACTGACTGCGGAAACAATGTAACTGGTGTTTCCTAGGCATACTGATGAACTTTTTTATATTAGAATGTGATCACATATCTCTCTACTGTTTATTGGATTTCCCCACCCTCATAGCCTTACACACTTGCAAACTATCACAAGGTTTCTAAGACAAGAAAATATCAAAGTCAATTTAGATAAAATGTTTCTTGAAAATGATAAAATGTCCATTAAAAACATGTTTTAAAACATTTAAAATTTTGCTCAAATGTGCTGTCAGAATGCAGGAAATGCCATTTCAGAGATCCAAATTTCAAAATTTTTTTTGGGGGGCATGCCCCCGGACCCCCCTAGAAATATGGGCCCACAGCAACTTTGACTAAGGTATCAAAATTCCTAGATCCGCCCCTGCGTCTTACTGTACAATTGTAGGTGAGTAGACTACGCTATTTAATCTCGTAAGAATCTTTTGTTATAGGACTAAGCGGTGACACCTAATTTACTTTTAGATCGCAAATATTTGTGCATTGGAATGCATGTTGAGTGACTTTTTCGTCTCTGCAATCTCGAGCAAGTTCTGTCCTTAATTACCATCAGTCGTTCGATAAACATTTATCTAAGAGAAAGCTTCTAGGACAGCATCGGCCATGGATGAAATCCAAATATTACCAGGGTTAAGTCACGTTGGCCTGAAAAACAGAGAAAAATCTTCTCGACGTTTCGAGCGAAGGCCTTCGTCAGAAGATTTTTCTCTGTTTTTCAGGCCAACGTGACTTAACCCTGGTAATATTATCTAAGAGAAAGACCTTTAAATTTGTTTTGGCGCCAGTAAACCCGGTTTCCTTGTCAATGGCAACGCTCAGGTCTTTTGCAAAAGCGTTTAATAACTTGAACAGAAACTGTAATTTGGTATTCTTGCTGTATTATGTTTCTGAATTTCTTTGTAACCGTGGAAGAGGCTTCTTAAACTTCATTAATTGCTGTAGGTTTTAGATGTAGGTTAGTATTTTTTTTTTAATAATATACCGTATTTCCTCGAATAAGCGACCCCGTTGACCTTGATTTTTTAGATAAGCGCCCCCCCCGATTAACCGCTCCCCCCCCCCTCCTCAAATAAGCGCCCCCCCTCTACATACTAGTTTAAATTTGCAATGCAAGTTTCTAGAAACAAACTTTCTTTTTTAATTGAAAATCATTCACATTTATGTCCATGTGCCTATACGTTTCTTTCAGTTTCACCAGCTCCACGTGTAACTTCTTGAGTATACTGGCACTTTTGAGTCTGATGGAGAAGATGATGAATTGATTGATGTAGAATACATTTGTATAAAACATTTTAGTAAACTTTTTTCATTCTTTTGTTTTCTTAAAAGTTTTGTTGAAGTTACCGCGTGCAGTTACCGCGACTGACAATATATAAACAAACCGTAAATGTTCGTTTTTGTTGTTAAACTTTGGTTATTGTTAGATACTCTTGTACTGTTCTTGAAAAATGACTCTTGACCTGATTTTGTATATTTTGTAATAAGCCCCCCCCCCTCGAATAAACACCCCGGGGCGCTTAATCGAGGAAATACGTAGTACTTTATAGCACAACATCTGTGTAACCCAAGCTACAAAAACGTGACTAAAGTCTCTTCAAGAAAGCGAAACTCTGTGCACAAGCGCGTGGCTGTGAAAAACAAAATGGCGGCGATCTTTCGGGAATTTTCGTTAACCACCGTACCTTCATCGTGTAACGTAATTGCCACAAACACTGCCAGTCCTAGCTCATGACATAATGTGCGACTTTCAGTCGACACAAAAAAGTGGATGCAGCAAACATGTTGCTGCATTGTTGTTTCAAATTCTTGATTATATACAGTTGGAATTAACAGAAGTTCCCTATGATCCAACCTGCATACAGCTTCTTTGGCATATGGCATGTGCCAAGAAATGATGAAACAGGTGAAGCAATGCTTTTTGAGGATATAAGTTTGGGGCAATCAGTTTCAACTTTCGTTCCTCATACCATTTTTTACAATCAGATTGGCTCATGGTGTTTCTTTCAATTTTTAATGTTGGTGTCACATGTTGTACCTAAATTTTCTTTCACAAATGCCATATTTTCATCTACATAATTATGTTCGTTTAGTAGAGTCTAACATTTACGAATATGAGTGCCGTCATGTAGATGCAATGTTATATCCTGCAATTCTGTGCATTTACTCTTGGATTAAAGATTGTTATGTAGTTTCTCAAATGAAATAGGTTTACAGTCATTTGATACCAACAATAACTGACTGAGGTAACTAGCTTTCCCATTCCTCAATTTTGACTTGGCTGAACTCTTTTGCAAAATGTGGGGTAGAATTGTAGTTGGCTGCACCTCTGTTTGGTATTTTATGTTTTCTCCTCTATTGCCCTTTTCATATAGGAGGCTTTATCAAATCTTAAATCCTCAAAAAGCATTGCCTCATCTGTTTCATCAATTCTTGGCACATGCCATATGTCAAAAGAAGCTGTATGCAGGTTCACCATCTATTTTTATTTCTGGTTTCACTTGAACTTGTTTCACATACCTACTGTATCTTAAAAGCTGGTATGCACCATGTCATCTGCTTGGGTTTCAGTTATAAAATGTTTTTGCAGCAGATCATGTGAAAATAGTGGAAGTGACTTTAAATCTCTTGTCCATGACTTGATGTCTTGTAGCTGCAGTACTTTGTTTTCTTCATTTGTTTTCTTCATTCATTGTTTGTGGTTTGGTTGCTGTTTATTTATTTAATATTTATATTTATTTACTTATTTAATACTATTTCTAACTATCCTAACTATTTATATAAATTTATACACAATTATTATTTGACTTTTAACCTAACTAAATCCTGGTAATAGTTATTTACAATTCTATAATACAATTAAATTAATTTTTTTTTATCAAATATTTTATAAAAAAGCCTTTATAAACAATTATCAAACCACAATAATAATTTAAAATTGTGCCAATTGCCTTGTCAGCTTGGAAAATCATTTTTTTAGCCAAATGCTTATATTATTTAAAAAAAATACTAACTACATTTAAAACCTACAGCAATTAATGATGTTAAGAAGCCTCTTCCACGGTCACAAAGAAATTTAGAAACGAAATACAGCAAGAATACCAAATTACAGTTTCTGATCAAGTTAACGCTTTTGCAAAAGACCTGAATGTTTCAGTTGACAAAGAAACCGGGTTTACTTGCGCCAAAACAAATTTAACTGTCTGTCTCTTGGTAAATGTTTATCGAACGACTGATGGTAATTAAGGACAAACTTGCTCGAGATTGCAGAGACGAAAAAGTCATCAACATGCATTCCGATGCACAAAATATTTGCGATCTGAATGTAAATTAGGCGTCACCGCTTAGTCCTATAACAAAAGATTCTTATGAGATTAAATAGCGTAGTCTACTCACCTACAATTGTACAGTAAGACGCTTCTTCTAGAATGTTTATCTTCGAACAGCCATTGTTTGTCCAGTCAACCCGAGTCAATATTTCCAACAGAAATCGCCGCGATTGCTTTATATCTGTAGAGTCCGAGTAAAAACCTCTCTAACCGTAAAGATAAGTTTTTTTTTCTATTTTATTTGATGACATTCGTTTAAAAAGCAAATGTCCTCTGCCACACAAAACGCCCGCTCCTTTCCCGCCATTTTGCTTGGTAGGTGAGCGTTACCACTCTACCATGATGCATTGCGGTTTTTGTTAAAAGGGGAAAGGTCCATTACAGCATCTATTAAAATTATACTCTGGAAATCAAACTTTAAAAAAGAGCAAAAAACGAAAATTTTGTATTTCAAGAAAATTGCGAAGTTCACTTTTTAATTTTAATTGTGCTTGTTACCTTGTTCAGAGCACAATATAATTTGATTTCAATGTCTGTTTACTATTGTTGAATGGGTCAATTCAAAGCATTTTTTACACTATACAACGAACTTTGAAAAGCTGCTTCAAATGCTTACATGTATAAAAGAATATCAAATTGACGGTCATTTATGATTTGAGTTATTCAATTAAGGTTTTCATAGTTGAAGCTATCAATGAATAGAGTTTAAGATCAAATGAGGCCAAACGCTACAATGGTTTAGCTTTCATCTGCTACGACATCATCAGAAGCACGATGTCGTAGCACGACGGAAGCTTAACCATTATAATAAATATTTTTAATATTTTTACACAGTAGCTTTTGGCCTCATTTGATCTTAAACCTTATTCAACTCAACATGCTACTGAAGGACATCTTCATCCGTTGAAGCTATCAATCAAATCGTGCTTTGTATATTGTTCTTTCACATAAAAATCCTTTCACACGAAAATCATCCTTCCGTGTTTCTATAACCCGTTAAGAAACATGTTCAGATGATTCAGGCTATTTCTTATAGTTTTGCTTGAATGTTTACGACGGATGGCTGTTTAACACTTTGGACCTCTCCCTGTGCAGAATAAAATTGTCTGGCGTTAGCCAGAATAAAATACTAAAGACTCGTCGTCAGGCTTCAAAGTGTTAATGGAATGGAGTTGTTTTTTTTGTTTTCATTATTAGACCATTTAATGACCGCCATTATCCGATGGATTCTTCAAAAGTGGAAGCTTTGGGATGGAAGCCAGTTGTTCTGTGGAGTGATGGCATTGAAGAAACAAGTATGTTTATTCAGTTTACTCTGTAGTTGTTCAACGAAGAAAGAAGGAGGGAAGGAAGCAGTGTTGCCAAGTCAAGTTTCATAAAAATCCCAGTAAAGGTCTGAAAATATCCCAAGATTCCCTATTTTTTACCAAAAAATCCCAAGGTTCAACAACAGCTTCATTTACTGACTATTTCCCAGGTCTCTATCGCCGTTTGATATGCATGTTCCGAATTTTGGTAATAATTCCATGTCCTAAATAACCCAGGTACTTCATGAAAGCCTGACCCCAACACACACCCTAATCCTAACCAGTAAATTCGTGAATATAGGACATGGATTTATAACCCGAATTTTTTTCGTTGGCATCGACATGTTTCACATGGACGTGCACGTGTTTCACATATAGCAATCTGAGCCCACTGTATCAGTGATACTTCATTTGAATAGAGTACTTCATCTTGTCTAAATCAAACGCATACGTGAAGAACGCAGGGCTAGTGGAGTATGATCACTGAGTATGATCTAATGATCAAGTAAATATTTAAAAAATACGATTAACATTGAAATCAGCTTTTTAAAACCGAAACTGTTCGCTCTGGAAAAATCCCAAGAAAAATCCCAAGGTTGAATCCCTGAGAAAACAATCCCAAAAAAATCCCAACTCCTTCAAAAAATCCCAAGATCTTGGGATAAAATCCCAAGGTTGGCAACACTGGAAGGAAGGGAGGGGGGAGGGGGGGGGAGGGAGGGAGGGAGGGAGGGAGGGAGGGAGGGAGGGAACGAACGAACGAACGAACGAACGAACGAACGAACGAACGAACGAACGAACGAACGAACGAACGAGCGAACGAACGAACGAACGAAAAAAAAAGAAAGGAAGAAAGCTTCCTGCAAATACTATTAAATGAGATTCCCATTTATAGATTGTTTAACAATGAAATGTGACATAGAAACACTGTAAAAGTCATTATTTACCAGTTTTATCATAATTTTCATTACATTTCCTTGTTAAAATTTGCTATAAACAGCAAATAAAATGTCTACGTGTGACGGGGAATCCATCAGCTGTGCCATTGGCAGTAGCCATCATATATGTGTCGGTTGTTACTCACTTGTTTTATAATGTGTTTTTTTCTTATTTTAGTTAGATGGTACAAAGATAATTTCCACAACTGGCCAGACGCAGAACGATCTCTGACTCCATTTCCCATTGGAAGTAATACTATGTATTATCACAAAGATGACGGTACAGTAGTTAAAGTATCAAAAATGCCAAGATGCATTCCTTCTAAAGATTCTTGCTAGAAGCGCAATGACAGTCATTTCTACTTTGTAAAGTCGATGCTCTCGTTACTCGATAGAGCCTTTTTAAATTAGGCGCGAGTTCTCAACGAGATGCACGCAATTCCGGCAAACTTATAATCAAACATATAGTTTTGCTGAATATCAGAAGAAAAGTCTTGACAATTTTTATTTTCCTTATTTAAATAAAATCATATAATATATGGCAATAAATTTAATTTAATTCATTTTCACTGCATATAAAAATTAATACATATGAAATTGAGTAAAAACACTATAAAGGATGCAGTCCGCTGAATTTAATTGGGTATAAGGCTTGACGACTTATCATAAAATTAATGGAGTAAGTTATCTTATCATAAAATTAACTGAGTAAGTTGTCTTATCTTAAAATTAATTTAGTAAGGTTTAACTTATCTTAAAATTAATTGGGTACGAGGTTAATCTATCCCCTTTTAAATGAGAAATATTTTTCCTTATATGAATTAGTCTGAAAGAATTAGGTTTACAGTTGATTTCACATTACTTTACCGCCGTGTGTTGCGAAGTTCGTTGGGAAGTTCCGAAGTTCGTTCGGAAGTTCGGAATTACATTGCCAAAGTTTGAAAAATTATCCAATCAAATTGCGAGCTGTCGATCAAAACTATGATTGGATAATTTTTCAACCTTGGCAACGTAATTCCGAACTTCCGAACGAACTTCGGAACTTCCCAACGAACTTCGCAACACACGGCGGTAAAGTAATGTGAAATCATGACTGTAATTATTTTATTTCTCTTCAGTTATACTCATTTCTATGGTTCTCATGGGAGAATTTATAAATCCCTACATGTACTCATCGACATGTATGCATGCTTCATTCAAATAAAGGAATTTTTTAGTTTTTCTCTATTAGCATGCATGAGCGAACGTCAAAAGGGCATTGTTTCGCATAAAGTGACCAAAATAAACTTGATCAACAAAATAGTGACTTCCACATACCCAGTTTTGGAAACAAATTATTAATCAGTATAGACCCTTTACACTTAACATCTTGGTGGAGAAACAAATGCTTCTAAGCAATAAAAGTTATATTAATGATTCACTCTGTTGAACTGTGGAACATTGAAGTTGTCCTCCATGTCGGCCGTTTTGACGTCATGTGCAAAGGGTCTATAATGCACCCCTCATGTCTTGGTGTCTTGGTAGTGCTTATAAAAAATTATGAAACATGTGCATAATTATGGACTATTAAAAGTGGACACATATTATATAATATTCCAAAGTGCGTCAAATCGCATTGATTGTTTTCAATACGTTGTTTAGGCAATAGTGAACATTCACACTGTGAATAAACTTTCTAGAATAACAACCCAGCGAGGCCTATACCTGCAAAAAAATGCTAGCGTAAAATTCAAAAGAAATGAATGTTTAATCAGTGCAGGAAAATGTGCCATTTTACTTTCACTTTTTACTTCGTTTTATTTATTTAACACTTTGCGATGTCAAGCTTCAAAATATTTATTATAAAATGGAATTCTCAACAAATTTTGAAATTGGTTGAATCCAATATAAAATTTAATATATTTTAAACATTTAACAATCGTGTATTACTTAATGTTGGTACGTCCTATTTTGAGGGAATACCGTGAAATCTCCTATCAGATTTCCCAGACATTTTTAATAGAAATGACGTCATTGAGTTTCATTCACAGCGCAAGAACGTTTAAAACCATGTCTTTTAAAACCTGTCATGTTTGAAACCATGTCGTAAGTGTTGTGTTATCATTAATTAAAAATTGTATGTAAAAATAATAATAAATTTGTAATAAACACAACATGAATTAAAAGTATTTATAAAATAATTGCTAGTGTCTTGCTTGTGATTGGTCTGTTTCGTGTGGCAAAACGCAAAGTCTTCTAGGAGGTTCAAAAGCATGCTTTCGGAACTTTTTGATGTCATG
The DNA here is from genome assembly GCA_964035015.1 of Corallium rubrum. NCBI lineage: Eukaryota > Metazoa > Cnidaria > Anthozoa > Scleralcyonacea > Coralliidae > Corallium > Corallium rubrum. The sequence continues at coordinate 32,525,552 of OZ035997.1, forward strand.
AGTGTCTGAAAAGGCATTTCCAGCATTTTGAGCTACATTTGAGCACTTAGCAGTAGAAAAAGTTACATATTTGGATTACTTGTATTTTATATTACAATTCACAATCAACTATAACTGTTCTAATTTTTTCTAGCTGAAATAGGGGGTGGTTAGCCACCCAATCCACCTACCCTAAATCCACCCCTGCTGATGTCAGGTCGTTCAGAAGTGCAACGACACCTCCTGAAACAGTGTATTTATGAGTTGATAGTCGACGAGGTTCAGCTGAGTTGACTAAAGAAACAAACTGAAACCTCAGCAAAATGCGAGTTTTCCACCAATCCATTGTTGCATTTAAAACTTGACTCTTTCGTTACTAGTGGTCTATCACCAATAGTTAGTGAGTAGCTCAGCCAATCAGAATACAGTATTTGTGATAGTTCACTAGTTGGTTTGTACTAACAGGTGTAACACAATAAAGGTAGCTTCTATGATATATCTGCATCTCCCCAGTGTGAGCTGTGTAAACGACAAGACTGTTCAGAACTGACTGCATCATACTGCGGTAGCTTGTTAGGTTGCCAGGAGCGCACTTGATATACTGATATACATATATGTTCTGGAAAGACTGGACACGCTGCAACCTCGTTCCCAGGGCCTTCTTGAAATTGGGAAAGCGGGACCCAGCATTTTCATTGGTTGATTGCTTTTCTTAAATTTCCTCGTGAAACATTTATGATCAAATAGCTTCAACTAGATCACCAATTGGACCACCATTACATTGAACTTCTCCCATAGGACTGTCATTACTCAGAATGATTTTGCATACTAAACTAAATTGCTAATTTATTACACCTAGTTCTGGGTGCTGTGATCAGCCGATGCCAGGGCTTTTTTCCGCCCTCCCAATTTCAAAAAGGCCCTGGGAACGAGGTTGTCAAGCTCTTTGCAACTCCACCTGCTCCACCTGTGGGAACAGCAAGATTACCGTGTACAAACAAAACAGACAGAGAATACGTCACAGCTATACATTGAGGTTGTTTTGTTGAGATTTAGCTGACTAAACCGAATAAAAAAACTAACCCTAATCACTACCCTAACCCCAAGTGTGAATGCAATCAGACTGACTTGACTGGGAATTAGAAGTAATATTGGGCATTTCACTCGATTACATAGCGCGCGCATGTTGTAGGGATTTTTGGTGAAGGAAAATTCGAATGTAGAATATATACATTTTAAGACCAAACCGGGACCAGTTGCGAAAAATGCAACTACACAGGCTTTCTGGCAGAAATTGAAACCACGACCTTGCGATTCCAGTGCAATGCTCTGACCACTGAGCCATCATGGAGGCCGTTGCCGAGAGCTTGATCGCGAGTTCTATATACATGAATGTGGTAATGCTAGGAGAGAATTGGGTTTATTAGAAGTAATATTGGGCATTTCACTCGATTACATAGCATGTTGTAGGGATTTTTGATGAAGGAAAATCCGAGTGTTGAATATATACATTTTAAGACCAAACCGGGATTACCACCTTAATGTATACAGAACTCGCGGTCAAGCTCTCGGCAACGGCCACTATGGCTCAGTGGTCAGAGCATTGCACTAGAATCGCAAGGTCGTGGGTTCAATTCCTGCCGAAAGGCCTGTGTAGTTGCATTTTTCGCAACTGGTCCTGGTTTGGTCTTAAATGTATATATTCAACACTCGAATTTTCCTTGACTGGGAATGGACTGTTTCCATAATGAGGACTCATGTGTACGAAGAAATGTAGGCAGGTCACCGTGTTCACTATAACTGAAAATAAGTTCCCGTGAAAGTCCAGAGCCAAGTTAGCAAAAACAACCCGTATTAAAAAAGTCCTATTGCATCCTGTAGTGTCTTGTTGATTTTAGATCTATTTGACAAATAGATGCGTTTGGTTATTATATTTACTTGGTTAATAAATTAAATCGTTAATTGAAACAAATGTTCCAGTTTTAAGAACGAAAGAAAGTCGAGTGTATTCCTCTTTTGCTTCACTAGCTGGATTTTAAATTATGAATATAGACGGACTGCATACGATACTTGCATGGAGGCCTTAATGAACACGATGAAACTGTCCATCCAATGGCTCCAAACGACCTTGAGCGTGGACACGCGTAATAGACCTTTCCGCATGAAAAAATAGATCACATGATCTTTCTGACAAATCTGATTGGCCAATGTTCAATGTTTATCCGAAGTTTTGGATATCCGAAGTTTTGCGAAAGCCAATCAAATCTCTCAACGCGTTATCCACGCACATCTTGCGGAAAGGTCTATTTGACGACACACGTTTCACGCGGGAGCGGAAACTGTAACGGTATTGTTTCAATTTGAAACGAGCGTCAACTCATCTTTATACTCAATTAAATCTTCGTTAAGTGAAGCTGAGAATTCCACAGTGCTTTTCCGGTCGGCCATTACGCTGACAAACCCCACAACACGTTTGAGCGAATAAACAATGCCGTTTGGCCCACTGGTTTGGCCTTAGTAGCTTCGCGTTTCCGCTTAGCAACATGTTAGTTCCCGTGTGAAACGTATCGATCGTCAAATTAAGCGTGTCCATGCTCAAACCGGAACCGTAGTAATCAACCAGAAGTCCAACTCCCGTGAAAGCTTGTCCGACTTTTTATGCGCATACGCGAGATTCGTCATTCTGTGACGTCACTCAGCAAGCGTGGTAAAGACGTAGCTAGTATGAACGGGTTTTCTGATTGGCTAAGTTTGCCGTATTTGAAAGAATACTTAAAATGACAATGTAACATATTTTGCAGTTCTTGGTTTTGAGATATTTCAGTTTGTTTGATATGTAAATTTAACTTATAATATAAGATAACTTTACGTCACACTTTGCATAATAACTTATCGCAAAAGATTACATATCTCTGTTATTGTCAAACAAAAACATTTCAAATTTACAGATTCTGTTGTAGGAGAAACACTCGCACATGGACCCTAGTTCGCTGAGTGCGTTTGTTCGATAATAACAAAGATATAGAACACTTTGCGATAAGTCATTATGCAAACTGTGACGTAAAGTTATCTTATAAGTCAAATTTACATATCAAACAAACTGAAATATCTCAAAAACGAAGCAAGGAAACGAAAAACTGTCAAAGATGTTGTTCTTTCAAATAAGACAAACTTAATTTTCGTTTCATAGGCACCTAAAGTATTCTTTCAAATAAGACAGACTTGATTAATCGTTTCATGGACATACACTTGTAATCAAACTGAAGAATGACAGAAACAGAACAGATGAGTGGTTTTAAATACTTTTATTTTGAGGTACAGGGTTGTCTTATCTTTAAAACAGAGTATATCGTCTCACCATAATGTAAACTTGTTTGTCTGGTGTGGCCAGACTTAACTAAACAAAAGGCTACTGAGGAAAAATAGTTAATGCAATCAGTGATATATATAAATATATACATAATTATTTAGCAAGCCTACGCTCTTTGAGCAAATAATTGTGTTACCTATAAGGTCTTTAAAGTTAAAATTAACGATTTTCTTTTATCGTACAGTTTAGTATAGATATACACAAGCAGACTATTGCAGACATTGAGGACTATTTTTTAAAACTATTGCATTTTTAAAAACAACACGTGACGGCACTCGTAGTAGCTGAGTAAATATATTGGAGCCACTTTATTCTGCTTTCTTGATCTTCTTTGCAGGTTCGTTTGATCTGAATATAAATAAAACTACAGTTAAAAAACAAAACATTATACCATAGGCTCTAATCGAATAAAGTTATCCCTCAGTAGCATATTGAAGATAAGAAGATAAGATAAGTTGTCTGGAAACGCGATGAACGTTAATGATTTATGTTGAGGTGACCTGAAAGTGTACAAATATTTCGTTTATGTTCATTATTAAATATATATTTTTACAGCACGGTTGCAGACTGAAAAAATGTTCAATGTTCCTCGGATTTTGAAATGTTCCTTAAAAAGGCAGTTTCGTACCCAGGCTTATAACACGTGCAGTGTAATGTTTTTTTGCGCGCCTTTTTTTACAAGGTTGCGCAATGGGAAACTGCATGATTTTCACTGCGCAATTCATATTAATAAAAAGGTTTCAGAACACAAACATAAAGATCCCTCAATTCTCACAAATAATATTTCAGGAAATAAACATCCCCAAAATCTGGGACTCACCTATGATATGTGAGAAAACAAAAAAAATCCAATTCTATCAACGGGATATGAAGATTGAGGAACACTTCACGATCAATCTACGATAGATAACTGAACAAGATTCTTAAAGTGCAAATGAAGCGAAAATTAAGTCAGTCTTATTTGAAAGAACACTTAAAATGATAGAGTAACATCTTTTGCAGTTTCTCGTTTCCTTGCTTTTTGACGTCATAACGTGCATAACGAGTTATCGAAAAAAGTTATATATCTTTGATATTGTCAAATATAATTGCCTGAAAATCTACATGTTTAGTGTTCTGGACGGAACACACCCACATGCTTCCTTTGAATTAATTTGGTTTGATAATAGCAAAGCTATATAACATTTTTCGATAACTCATTATGCACGTCATGACTTCAAAATGTTTAATTTGCATATCGAACAAACTGAAATATCTTTAGAACGAACCAAGGAAACGAAAAACTTCAAAATATGTTACTCTATCATTTTAAGTGTTCTTTCAAATAGGACTGACTTAATTTTCGTTTCATTTGCACTTTAACTCTTTGCCTACCGTATCGTTCATTTTCGAACCAAGCAGACTTTAATATTTTACTCTAAAGCCCTAATCAAACGAGAACGCAAGTCATCGCAAGTTGGCAGTGACGAATTTCTGTGGCGGTCGTTCGAACACCCAAATTAACAAAACAAAGGTTTCAAGAGTGTTTTAAACAAGTTTTAACTTTACATGATATTTTCGAGAAATTATTCAGAGCGGCTGGCTGAGATAGCGTGACTGCCAACTTGCGATGACTTGCGTTCTCGTTTGATTAGGGCTTAACGCCAGACGATTTTACTTGTCAACTGGAGAGGCCTCGGTAGTATAACATCATTTTTCCACCTTAGACAAAGATTTTCCGAGTTTTTTTTTCTTAAAAGCCCCAAATGATCCTCAATGTCAGGCTCTTAATAAATGTTCCTCAGGATCTAGGATCCCAAAATGTATTTACAATAGCCTTTCTTAATCTTTATGAATACGATGTGTTGGCTGATTGATCATTATGCCGGAAATACAATGGGCTGATTGCAGAAACGCCGTTCAACCGTTGTTTAAAACAATCAGTGATAAAATGAGTTTTAAAATACCTAGATAAACTGTGTTATGTTAATCAACAATTAACAATTGTGTTTGGTTTTGCAATGTTGTAGTCGATAAATCCGACGTTATATATTTTGTTTAGCTACTCACTGTCTAACTAAATCACTGTTGCCTTCTGCAATTGGCCCAATGTGTTCAGCAAGTGCGAGAGTAACATTTGCATAAACGTGCACAAAAACAGAACACAGACTTTTGCCGCATATCCATACATTTTAATTCAAGAGATTATGAACATGCCGATCAAGAAACGTCACGTACTGCAAAATGTCAGTTCTTCTATTCACTTATTCTGGGGTTGCCCCCTGGACGATTAAATACCATATACAATGATAAATAACAGATTATTAATTATGTGGTTACCTGTCTAAATTATTTCGTTTTGGGGCAGCATTTCTTGTAATATTTGGATCCTTCAAGTCTTTAGCATCTTAAAAAACCCCAAATTACTTACGTTATTCACATTACTTATGCTATAAAAATGAGAAATGCCTTTAAATTTAGCACGTTATTTTATTGTTTCACATGACCACCTTTAATGTAATTTGTAAAAAAAAATCGACACGCAAGGGAAAATGATCACGCGTGCTGACAGATTAACCTTTGCGAATACGCTAGTTTCAACATTTCCAAACCGGTGGTCAAGGACACGAGTGACGTATAGCAACTATCACAACCGTAACAAAATCATCTTACCTTGCAGCCATCTAACTTGTGTAGCAGGGCCATACCTGTTAATAATGAACATAATTCAATAACTAAAGAACCAGAGCTGAAAAAGTTCCGGCTGGAAAATTTAGAAAACATTTGGTGCAATAGAACTTGATTCTATAACGAGGTTAATAAATCATGTATTATATAGCTAATTCACGTTTTTCGATACTTATTGTATCAAAATTAGTGTGAAAACATTAGAAATTCACGCAAACAAAATCAACATCCGGGAGCGCGATCAGGATACGGAAAAAGACGGACCGTGGTCCGGATACGCATTTTTACTACCATGCATTGACCACTAATCAGAACTCGGGATATTACAAAGCCAATTAATAAATTGAAATATTATTTCCAGACCAAAAACAAGGAGGAACAGTTCAAGTCCTCTGCTAAGTACTTTCCTGCAAATTCAAGTTTCCTGACGTGATACAATACAGTGCTTGTTATTTGACAATTTGCTCAGGAATTACTAATGCGCTTGAGAAAGCTCATTATGGCTCCTCTGAAATAGTATTTCCCACACTTCGAGAGTACTTTAGGTCAAATTTAAAAGACAATTATCGCACAACTGCACGGCTAGTGCACAATTTAAGTGTTGTAAATACACTGCAAAGCAAAGTAAGTTTGTGTTTCTAATCAAACTTATTTGTCAACAAAGGTTTTGGTACTTTGCTAACTAAATCTCTTACTCTTTATCATCCTATGTCAACATGACCACTGCGTTAACGTGGACCTCTACGCTGGTCAATGTACTTAATAAAGTCATTGGCTAGTCCTTACCCTTTGTCGTTCTTTGCTGCAATGCGAAAAATGATAGCAGGTTTTGTAGAGTAGTCGATGTGAGCGTTTTTCAAAGTATCAGTATTAACAGTACACGATGGTTTTGGACCACAATAGACACGAACGAATGCCAGTTGAACTGGTGTTGGACCAACACCACTGACTTCTTTATTGTCGGTCGCTTGACTGTGAATAGCCAAGTATACGGAATATTCATTCACATTCCCAGCAACATTGGTAGGCGCTTCCCAAGACAAATGAGCGCCTTCAGTATTCTATTAAAAAAAAATATGTGAGTCTAACCAAAAAGTAGAAACGGTAAAGTGTACTGTATATGTCAAATAACCTCAAACATTGCTTGAAGCTTTGTTGCCTGCATGGACACGCTGTAACAACATTGTTATAGAATGGAACTTCTCAGGGGCTTTTTCTTCTCGCCTTCCGCTAAATCCGACAGCGCGGGCGAGGAGACGCAGTTACTTTTTCTCAGAAAAAATCACGAGCCGCACTGCCGCAGGAAGAAATTGAACAGTTAACCTTGTGTTGACCAGTGACACGCTCATACCATTTAGCTACTCGGAATGAAATGGCAGAGCAGGTAACATTTAAAGTGACCCATACTCTGTAGAAATACAACAATTAGTTCTTCCTTGAAGTTGCATTTTCTATATTAGGGATTTCCTACATTTCGTGACATAATAAAAGTAAGTTGGGTTTGGACTCAAATTATTAAATCATTAAATCAAGTCCAAACCCAGCGGTTTTAGTACCGCGGCTACTTCATGTTAGACCTTAGTATCCACGAAAGCCTCAGCGGAAGAGAGAGGCGCGTACCCCAGAGTTTCTCATGGGAAGTCACGGATTTGGGGACAACCAAATCCAAACCTGCGAAAGCCTCGTAACGAAGTTGGTCGACTGTCAAAGACTCGAAAAAAGTGCGAAAGACCTTCAGAGTAAAAGAAATTTCGTAGTGAATCTTAATAAACGTTCAAGTTGGCCTTTCAAAACAAGACTTTTAAATTTGTCACGACAAAATCACTATTCTATTGCAAATTGGGCGAAAGCAATAATCCCGTGGAATAAAACACCTGAACAGCAGCCTAATACTTTAATGGTTAGAGCATCTTAATATGAACCACATTCGCAAACAATAACTTTTTCTTACCTTACTAATCTTGATAGCTGATGGAGCACCCGGAAAACCTATTGTTCACAAAATAAGAAAATCAGAAAATCAGAAGCTCTTCGTCTCTTTGTGGAATGGGGAAAAAAGAAAAGAAAAGAAAAGAGGGAGGAAGAGAAAAAGCAAAGAAAGAGAAGGAGAAGACGGGAAAGGTATAGTAATCATAACTAATTACTTCAATTCACCATAGTCCCCAGAATTAAATTGTCTGGAAACGAGGCAAACGTCAAAGTAGCTAACAATGAGCGGAGATTTATATAGAATGTACCCTGAAAGTGCACAAATCTTTTGTTTGACGTTCATTAATATTTATATCGTACGATTGAACGATTGCTTCAATAAAATAAAGGTCGAAAAAGTGCATTGAGGGTAGCACGAGTACGCCAGAGAAGACTTCGCAATGTTCTGCACAAGCCTACCAAAGAAGCACGAAACTGTGAAAAGCCACGCTCTGTAAACGCTTGTCGTGCAATTTAGAGTAAGCGCATGTATATGTGAAGGAGAGTTCTCTTTCATAGTGTCATCAAATCTAAATATCGTAATCACCTAACAACTGTTAGATTGTGTCTTAATGAAATACTCTCCACGATACAGAAATTAAATGGCCGATTAAAACGAGTTGGCCCAGTTAACCAGGCGGACTCGTCTGATTAGGATCGTTCTGTAGTCCATAAAATTGTAGTCCGATCCGATCCGAAAACAGCTGCTCAAATCCGATACGATCCGAAAAAATTACAAAAAAATTACATGTTGCAATAGTAGCGCGAACTTTCCGAAAAGAAAACCAATGAACAAATAAATTTAAGAAAACTACTATACAATAATAATCTTATGCAATAATAGCCTTCACATGTTGTGCAATGTGCATACAACTGGTGAATTTGTTCATTTTGTGACAAAAACAATGATAAAAGTGAATCTAAAGCGAGTAAAAAAGTACAAAATCCGATCCGATCCGATCCGAGAAAAAAAAACAAAATCCGATCCGATCCGGATATAAAAGTTTAGTCCGAATCCGATCCTGTAAAACTCAAATAAACTAAGCTCGCAAAGAAAAATTGATTTACAGTACCTGGAAGACAAGTTTTGAAAGCTGAGACGTCACTGAATGGTCCACGTCCGCAGGAATTGATTCCTGCAACACGAAACTTGTATGCTGTACCAGGAAGAAGGTCTTGTTTTACACCTGTTGTGCTTATATTTTCAATCTTGAGCTAAATAAGTTATCCAGGACATATAGGTTACATATAGATTATAAAATGAGCCTCATATTTTGTCAAGGGGTGACGATAGAAAGTAAAGCTGGAAGATGAAAGTGTCACCAGGGTCACACATTAATAATAATAGAATGACTACGATAATTTGTATAAAAGCGTTTTATTCAACTCAGACAACTAGTAGAGAACAACATGTGTTCTTTTACCACTTCTTCGGAGCTGCCTCCTTATTCAGCACTCTCACCGCGCCTGCTCTAAACCGGAAGTTACATCATAATTACTGTAGGGGGAAGAACTTTAACATTTTTATACACTCCTCACAAAAGTCAAGTCAAAACGCAAGATCGGAATGCTTTTTAAATATAATAAAATTCATTCATTTGTGCGTTTTAGAAAACGACTTTTTTACTATCATCTAATTTATCCAGATTCGCGAAAAGTTCGCGAACTATGGCACTGCAGCGATCTTTTTTATGAGAAAAGTGTGGAAAATGCACTTCACCATTATTCTCTTGTTGCCTAAACAGCCTGCCAATATAGCCATCGGATGATCCATAGTCCCTAGAATTATATTGTCTGGAGACGCGGCTAACAACAACGCGGTTAACAAAGAGCTACAATTTAGGTTGAGGTTGGCAAATGAGGCGCACAATCTTTTGTTTTACGTTCATTAATATTTATAAAGCAACGCTGTTGTTGGTTGAATGCTTCATTATACCAAAAATACAATGTGTTCAGCAAGCGTTAAGGTGCAATAAGGTGCACAAACGTGAACAAAAACATAGAACAAAGACTTTGTCCGCGCTTCCAGACAATTTATTTCTAGGAACTATGGATGATACTTGTGACGACATCCAATCAAGGATGTTTATAGCTCTGCTATAAATACGCGTGACCACATGTGAGTTGTTTACTAATTTCTCCTGACGAAGGGCCTTCGCTCGAAACGTCGAGAAGATTTTTTTCTGTTTTTCAGGCCAACGTGACTTAACCCTGGTAATATTTGTTACACTATATAGCTCTTCCTAACTAAGGCACTTAAAAGTGTAATAACGGTTTTTTCATTGACGTCAGAAATGTGGCGTCATATGAAAAGAACCTATAAACCCTATAGGCTTCACTTCCAGTAAATTACACCAATACGACCCGCGTATATACGAAGTGAACTACACGTATACGGTTTGATAACACAATTGGCAGTTGCTGTTAAGAATTTTATACAAGAAGTCCTGGTTATTGTGTCGAGAAACATAATTAATTTTAATATTAGGCTGAGACCACTTACCGAGTTCTTTTGGTCGTCTTCCTGTCGTCGAATAAAATAATGAGAAACAGTTGTAGACGTTCCTTTGATCATACCGACATCGTGCCATTGGCTTAAGATAAGCTTGTTACCATGGACACCGTTAGCACGTGGTTGACGGATCTTAAATAAAAAGAAAAATTGAAAGGAAATCACTTTACATTATCTGACCATAGCACTGCCAGAAACCTAGAGCAGTTATTAGAATCACGGTAAATATTGAGGTCATGTTAAGAATGAAAATGTTGGGGGAAAATAAATAATATTTATATGTTTGACCAATACACCTTTTCGATAATTATGTCACCTTGCATGAAAACGAGGCTCCCAGGCCAAAATTTCACAATTTTGATTATCGTAGTAACCTGCCATATTTGTTTATGGAAGAAGATGGCTAAAAACGTCCAAACTATATATGGTAGAAATACATCGTGTACGTATGTTGTTAGGCATTTCATAAGCTTTCATTTGATGTATATTTTAAGTTTCTATGTTGTGTGTAACTTTTTAAAATGTCCAAAATGTTCGCATCATTGCTCGTCAAGTAATAATAATGAAGTCCCACAACTGTTGTAGAATTTCGGATATTGTTTTTAAAATACATAACGCACAATTTTGAAACATATATCAAACAGAAGATACTGTAAAATGCTATTTGCAGTAGAACTTTCAAGCTTTTAGTTTAAGAGAAAGTATTTTAAAACTGATGGGAAAACGTACTATTATCTTGGTCTGAGTTGTAAACAAAACAAACTTAAGAATTCATCCATCAGACCAAGATAACATTAGTTTTTCTCATTTTTAAAATACTTCCCCTTAAGCTAGAAACTTGAAAGTTCTACCACAAATAGCATTTTACAGTATCTTCTGTTTGATATATGTTTCAAAGTTGTATGTTAAATATTTTAAAAACGGTATTCGAAATTCTACAACAGTTGTGAGAAATCCATATCATATTTATTACTTGACGAGCAATGGTGCGAACATTTTGGAAATTTTAAAAAGTTTCACACAACACAGAAACTTAAAATATACATCAAATGAAAGCTTATGAAATGCCTAACAACATACGTACACGATGTATTTCTACCATATATAGTTTGGACGTTATTAGCCATCTTCTTCCATAAACAGATATGATGGGATTACTATGATAATCAAAATTGTGAAACTTTGGCCTGGGAGCCTCGTTTTCACGAAGCGTGACGTAATTATCGAAAAGGTCTATTCATTTGATGAAAATTATTGCTAACTTCCTGTTTTGAATTTGATTGGCTTCTGGTTTTTAAACAACCAATAAGAAACAGGATTATTTGCTAAACACCAATCAAATTCAAAACAGGATTCAAAACAAGAAGTTGTCAACGAATCTTATCAAATGAATTGTTCAACTTGAGGAATATATTGCAACAATATTTTACGGAACGCTTCTATCGCGGGCTCTTTCTTCCAGATTTTGTAATTTACTGCTAAAACAAAATTCAAAATATAAAAGCATAAGATACCATAGGCAGTTTCAACTTTAGGTTCGTTCACCGAATGAAAAACGGTGGGCAAAAATAGAATGGTTGTTTAAATGAAGTTGGAAAAGAAATTTTTACGATAAAAGAATAACCAAGATATTGCATGCATGTATATAGAATAGTAGGTACGTAACAGTTTCTCGTTTCTTGACGCAAAATGATGATGTCACACTGACGTCATCAAAATATTAAAAAATATAATTTCCGCCCGAGGGAAAATATTTTTCTATACGGACAAAAGTTTAAAGTTCAGAGTGTTGCCACTGTTTAGTTAACTAAGATTCTTCATTGTTTTTCGTCGCCTGTTGGTTTTATATGGCTGTTCGCTGCCTGTTCGTTTGGAAATGGAAGGTCGCTTTGAAAACACTATAAACATGAATACTGAAAGTGTATTGTTGGAGTGTCAGGACAAAAATGCTTGTGATAAGCCATCTGTAAGTTTTTTTCCAAAGACACGACAAGACGAGAGTTAGCATGTCAGGAAGAGATTTGTCTGAGTTTGGGGCATTTTTTCTCGGGTCTGGGATATGGAAAACAGATGAAGGTTTACGTCCTGTGGTGGTATGTCATCTATATTTGTATATATTCCAACAAGTAATTCGAAATACAGTCTCCAATGTATATTTAAGTGTTTTCGAAATGTTGTCGTTAAGCAATTTATAACTTGAATGTCAAGTCGACATGTCTTCGCTTGTTGATTTTTGTTTGTATAAACAGTTTTTCTGGCTTTTCTTCCACAAAATTATTGTTTTGACAATTGCCAGAAGCATTTGGATATAAAATGACTCATTCATATCGTAATCACCTTTCGTCTGAATCTATTTTCTCCAGTGTCAAGCGAAAGAGTTATGAAAATCGTTCAACAGTAAATTCTTAATTGTAAAATTAAGGACCGGACAGATATCGTAAAAAACTGCCCGCTCACGCAGCCAATCAAGCAGCATTACCTAGGATTCCGCCCGCTCACGATTGATAAAAAATAAGTATGGTTTATACATGTATTTCTTAAGTATTTAGCATATTTCACGTCAGAACACTCTTAACGCGCAAACATGGCACGCCTCGGACTAAAGTATAACCAAAACATTTAAACTACAAATAAATTCTAAAAAAAATAGGAGATAAGGAACTATATAAAATGTCGTACCGTTTTTATTGTTGGTTTTGCCTTGTTTGCTGCAATTGCCGACTGCGGTGGCCCCATACTTCCATTAGGTGTTGTCTGTGAAGAAACAATACCAGCTGTTGGTAGCTGAGTAGTAGAAGCACCGCAGGTAATAGGGCTTGCAAGACCTATTTGAGATCCTTGAAGTTTGTTTGAGTTAACAGTTGTAATTGACGACGTTGGCGTACTAACAGCAGCACTTAGTAAGCTTCGTGTCAAAGGTGCGAGTATTTTCCCTTGTGAAGAAACAGCTTCTTTCAACGAAACTGATTGGTTACTTTGAGTAACTGGAACGTGACTTACTGGAGCCGTTGAAGCGAGTTTTGTTGTAGAATTCGCAGTGACGTTTGGAGAGCTAGTTGTACCAACAGAGCTAGTTGCCGAAGGAGTCGACAACGGTGTTATTTTTGACACAACTTCAGTGCTTGCTTTCTTTTCACTGGAACTAACCGAGGATTTTGTTGTGGTGAGCACTGTACTGGGAGTAACGATATCAGATACTGAAGTGCTGGAGGTTTCTGAAGAAGACATGGATGGCGTAGTGGAGGAAGTAACGCTGGTAACAGTCGAGGAGTTAACAGTGGTATCAGCGATAGTAATAGACGTAGTTGTAGAAGATTGCGATAAAGTACTGCCCTGAACTGCGGCTGTAGAAGCATTAGCGTGTTGATTTTCCCGAGCCTGTGACAAGCCTTGTGTTGATTGGGCACTCGTCACACTAGGTTTGGTGGAAGTTGTGACGGAAGAAACAGTGGAAGTCAAGGTGGTCGAAGCTTCATTGGAGGTCGATTTAGTGGTAACCTGAGACGAGGACAATGAGGTGTCAGCTTCATTCTTCGTGGATGTATTTAGTGTTGTCGCGGTATTGTTCGACGATGTACTGGTTACTGACGGTGTGGTTAAAGACACAGATTGTATTGCCTTGGCTGCAACTTTTGATGATACAACAGGAGCGGTACAAGCTGATACGAGTGTACCAGATGCGACGCCACTAGTTTTGTCTTCGCTAGCAGTTGAGGTAACCACTGTAGACGGAGCCGAAGATTGAGCAACTTGTGTTTTATTCTCCTCATGAAGTTGAGCTTGTGTGGTGCTTTGCAGTGAAGAGGACGATGACGAGACAGTAGAAGATGTTACTGGAGTTGACGGCGCAGTAGCCAACATTTGAAGAACAACCTGACCATTCGCTAATCGAACTGGTTGTGCAATTTTCACTCCAGCTTGTGTTTGCAGAGGTGCACCAGTGGACGACGACGCTTGGCCAGCCATTGTGACTATCTTTAATGCTGTGCCTTGCTGTGATAGTTGAAGAATTTGATTAAGTCCAGCAGCAGTATAGCTCTTATGTCCTTGTGCAAGGGACATGGCCTGAGTGGTGGTGGCAAATGTAACTTTCCCTCCTTCACCCGTATTTGATGTAACTGGAGACATCACCATAACTATTTGTTGCGGCTTAGACGTAATTTTAGTACTCGAACATGTCACTGCAGGAGTAACTGTAGCAGGTTGACTACCTGTAACGGATTTACTAACAGTGCTTGACGTTACAGTCGAGCCAGTATAAGTGGGTTTTGTCGTAGGAACGACAGTAAATCGTTCTTTGCCACCAGAAGCATTAGAAGCAACTAACTGCAGCAAACTGGAAGTAGAGGTAGCTCCTTGTTGAGTAGTCTGAACTCGAAGAACAGAAATACCTTGTGAATTTGTGACGATATTACCATGGACAGTATTTGACAAGCCCATTGGACTTCTAATTAATGTAACTGCTTGACCCTGAGTTGGACTAGAAGTTGAAGAAACTATCTGAGGAGTTGAAGAAGCTCCAGCGACAGGTGGCGTCTTCAGAGGTGGAGTGACAGATGAAGCTGGTATTGGGGTTTTCTTTGTGAGAGTTTGCAAGCTTGATTTAGGAGGCATGCTTACGGCCAATCGGGGTGCTGTTATTGCTGTAGGACTGACTTTAACATTCGGCACTTTAGCACCAGCAGTAGTTGGCGAATTGGAACTTGGAACCTCATACTTTTGCACTTGAAGCAAATACGACTCAGCTACAATGTAAAACATGAGAATTAAAAAAAAACAATAAATGATGAACAACACCCACCTATAATTCCAATACCACCACAATTCCCACATGCACGTAACCAAAACTCCGACACAACTATATAAGATCTAATGAACCAGACACATAAATATATAGGCGAACCTGTCAAACATTTCACCTGACTCTGAGAATGACCGCCGTTGACGCCGTCGAAGCGTCAATCACTACTTCTACCGCTAACAGCAGTCTTTCGTAAGACTACATTAACCTAGCAACCTTTACAAACATGTACTAAGACTACAGTTAGAACTGAATAAAATATAAGGATGTCATAACTCATAAGTGAGTAATATATTAAACTTATTGGCGAATTTAACAAATGAAAGAAATGAACATGAAATGAAACAAGACGCCTGGGTCAGGCGTTCACACGCGCTACTGGCAAGTACGCCGAGCCTGATCGAAGGCTGAATGTGGTGCATACTTCACACTGGTGAACATATTTACGATCACGACAGTTGTCAGCCACATCTGATCACTGTTTAATTACAAAGTCAGCCACTCACTTTCAAAATCTACCAACAACGTGCAAGAATGCCTTGATCAAAAGGCAAAGCTGTTGATCTTTTAGTCCAACTCCAAAAGCGAAAGGAGCAAAGAACTTACATACAACATGCCTCACGTCCTCACTCAGTCACGGCGGCTGACAACTCACCGGAAGTATGAATAATAGCGGAAGTAAAATGTGAAAAAATGCAAAATCGTGACACCCCCCCCGCCAAAAAAAAAGGGAGGGGAACCACAGATAGCTCGAGTAATTATATATATCTAAAAAATCGTTGGCTTGTACAGGTTTAGATGTACAGACGACGTCACAGTGTATTAAGACACCACGAGACAGAGTCGGGTTGCGTGAATGTCGTGCTCGTGCATACGAATAACTGTTTATTAAACCATTGCATGTACTGTACTTGACAGGCAAAAATTGAGTGCAATCTATACCTTCAAAAATGACACTATAAAAATTATTACCTGTTGCCACACGACCCCAACAAACCTCCAGTGTATTTGTGCTCGCTCGAACTAGTTGAACACGAGTTGGTGATGGGGGTTTGTCAGTCTCTAAGAACCACAGGTCTTTACAACACACCTACAGTTAAAGAGAGGGTGTTGAACAATACAAAAGCTTAGCTGAGCTACAGGTAACTCTAGTCTTTCCTTTCAGTTTTTTTATTCTCAAGATTTTTGGTAAAAGAAAATGTAAGACCAGTTGTAAAAATGTAACACCAAGGCCTTCCGGTTGAAATCGACTGCAATCTGTATAAATAATGGTGGTAGTGCTGATGAAGAATTGGGTACATGTATATATAAATGTAAAATTAAGCATTTCACTTGATTAACTAGATGGAAGGTCATTGCTGCTGCTGCTGCTGATGTAGTTCTGGTGTCGTCGTCGCATACGCCGTTTAATGTTGTAAATGTTTAAATGTTTTTAAATGTTTTGTTTTTACACAAATTTAAAACGTGTTGTATTTTACCTGGTTATTCCAAGCCTTTCTGTATCCATCTCTTCCACTCCACAAAAACAGTCGCTTGCTTATCTAAATATAACCATGTGAAACGTTGCTTTTGTTAGAGATAGGTTATAGAATACTGTCTGGTTTAGAAGATAGTAAAGGTCAGAAGATATAGTGCCGTGCATGAAGAACGCCAGAAAAGATTCGTTTGGGAGAGAATTAGCAATACCCGAGGCAAGTGTGGATTATGCAGAACATCTAATGATTTATTTCGTCATATTATAAACACTATAGACTGAACATTGAATTGGACGTACAACTGGACTTTAAACCTGATCTAAAATATCCCCAAACGGGATTTTCTGTCACTTAACCCCAACAAAAAACCTTAACCCTAATCAGTAAGCAGGTTTGCCGTTTTGTTTATACGCTATCCTGACCCACTAGTGGGGTTACCGTCTAGCGTAAAATATATGCCAACCTGCTTTAAGCCCATTGGTGAGTCAGACTAGAATATATTAAGCAAGACGGTAAACCCGTTTGTACTGATTAGGGTTAGGTTTTTTAGTTGGGGTCAGGTGACAGAAAATCCAGTTCTGAGATATTTTAAATCAAATCCTAACTGCAGTGTTTACAATATGGCATTTAGTTTCAAATTAATTTCGTTAGTTTCACTTTTTAGATTTTTATGGTACTACGAGAACCCAGTACATGTAATCAAGTTTGAAGTATATAATACATTTTATTTGTTGGCAGTGCTATGTCCATTATTTTCAATAAATAATGTATAACAATAGAACATAGCATGGCCAAATAGTATTTGATGTTCCTCCAGATATTACAATGTCATTACAAACAGAACAACATCGCCTTTGAAAGGAGGTAAAAAAACCCATCTAAATATAATTGTGAATCTATCTAGATGTAATTAACTCCCAAACAAGCTACACACTGTAGAAGCAAAACTAGCAATCACACAATCTTCGTAAAATATTCTTTCGGATTGCACTGCAAGAATATTCTTTTGGCTGGCAAAAAATGTCTAGGATTTAAAGGCTTCATTCAAGTTTAAGACGAGTTTAAGACGCTTTAAAGTCCCCAATGGTTCCAGGGAAAAGTCGTGGTAGAAATCCAAGAGACAAAGACACAAAATCTACAGAAATCTTAGAGTTTCTATAGTCATCTTAAACACGTACAGCATAAATAGTCCATTTGCCCCTATTCATTTCTTTCCTACTTTTTTCTTTCTTCGTCTTTCTTTTCTTTCTGTTCTTTTTCACACTATTTTTTTTTATTGCTTTGCAACTTTTTGGTGCTCCAAGTAATATACCAACAAGTTTGAGTGTTTCATCAGGGGATCCAAACAGTTGTCATCCAATGGTATAACAATAGTGCAATAGAGTATCCACCTTAAATCAGGTGATTGAATGAACTATTGTATTCGGCTCATTATCTCATGAATTATTCATGATCGCTTAAAACAGCTCTGAATATCGTTCTGCCTGAATATCGTAATTTAGTTCAAATTTCACAAGGTTTTGTCTTTATCTGTATACTTCCCTGCTGGGCTTTATGCAGATAAAGATCGTGCATTTATAATGACAATTCAATTGAATTCAGTTTGTATGGGAGATGAAGACTTATGAATAACAATGAAAACCGCGTGAAATTTGAACTACTGTAATTACACGTACACAGTGTGTTAAGTTATTAGACTGAATATTAAGATTGTGGAACATTACCCCAACAGCACAGTGTCCTGCTCTTGGTCTTGGTAGATTCTCTTCAGAACCATCAATCACAACATCTTCCCAGTTCATAGTATCTATTAGGAAAACCAATACATTTCAGTAATAACATTAGAGTGCCGCACAGGTAATGTGTTATAGCAGGTCTCCAAAAAAAATACCCCTCCCAAATATAAGCCCCCCCCCCCCTTCCATAACGTTAAACGAAAAAATCGCTCCGATTATAACCACCCCCTTATTTTGTAATGTCAGAAAGACATCTTTAAATACCTCAAAAAGTACATGCCACATTTGTTTCATTTTTTTGAAATTGGTTATTTAGGTTATGAGCTTCAAATTTGTTCTATCAAAAATTTTCACTTCCCAGATACTTTAAAAGTTACAATGTGATAGAAGTAATTAACAGCATGCAGCAACTGTTAAATACTAAAAGCGTTTAAAGTTTTGTTGGCAATGTCATATCCATTATATCTCAATATGAATGTATAAGAAAAGAACATAACATAGCCATATTTAATGTTCCTCCAGATATTACAATGTTATCACAAAGAATAGAAAAACATCGCCTTTGAAAGGAGGTTAAAAATGCCAATAAAATGTGAAGATGCAAAAAGACAAACAAACTGATATAATGAACTGAGTATATTATTAACTGCAAATTAGAAGTACAGTATATGTAGCAAAACCAGTCGACATTGATGAGTAATGGCAAGCAAATCCAGCAAGCAAGGAAAATCCAGTGAGCGCTAGCTCTATTTATAACTGGAGTGATATCTGCTGGTCATTGACCGGGCAAAGATTGAAGCCAAACATGGCGGACACGTAGGCCTGAAGTACGTATAGTTCCAGTCTTCTACGTTGGTCTTTCGACTAGATCAGACTTGACCAGACCGCGTAGAAGACTGGAACTATACGTACTTCAGGCCTTATATGCAATCTCGTACCCAAAGCCTGCGATCCTTTTGGTCAGTACCAAGGAACGGAGACTCTGGGAAACACCGATGAAAAAGTCCCCAAATCGGGGTCTTTGGTCCCAGTCCTCTGGTTCCCAGTTCCTCATAATTTGTAACTGTCATGTTGATGATCGTTCGCTAGTCCGAAGACCAGGGAAATATTTGTTTACCGATGAATAAAATCAACATGTTTTACAAGGCTCTCGACAAAGCATTTCGTGTAAGAATGGCCATTCTTTGCTTTTCTCCTAATCGTTGACTGGACGATTTGAGCTGTAGGTTTTATTTGTCCGCGTCGGCCGTGATCGGCTCGGCTCAGCTACTCAGGTAAGGAATTGCACTTTCTGTTATCTGTTAGGAATTTTGGCTAAATTCTATCGACCTTGCATTCTCTAATGTTATTTTTAAAGTTCTGAGACGAAACTGCGAAGAAATACGAGACGAATCAGGCGACAGATGTTTGTTTGGCGACAAAGTGACAATAATAATAGTTTTAACTAGTAAATTATCGGGATTTTCTCTGTTTTGAGTTATTCATGTGTTCAATTGTACAATGGTTTGTCGTTTATAATTATGGGTTACTAAAATCCTAACAGCTCCTAAATTATCACTCTCTCTAATTTTGCCATACACTGGAGATCATGGACTCCAAATTCGTCAACAAGTCAAAAAATTACTAGCTTCAGCCTTTCCTCACATCCAACTTCGCGTTGTCTTCCGACCTGTCTGTCGCTTGTCGAGTTTTTTCCGTTTCAAAGACCGACTGCCACTTAGATTTCGATCCCGTGTCGTTTACAAATTTACGTGCCGATGCTGCCAGGCATCGTATGTTGGCGAAACATGCCGACTTCTACACACTAGGGTATCGGAACATATGGGTATTTCGGCCTATACCGGAAAAGCACTTTCGGTGTCTGCCATGTCCAGCATTCTGACATACAAGATAAAAACTGGACACGATGTGTCTTTCGATGGCTTCTCAATTGTATCGTCAGGTTCTAACCAATTAGATGTTCTTCTTCGAGAAAGCTTGTTAATTTCTAAGTTTAAACCCTCTCTTAACGCTAACATTAGATCATTTCCCTTAGCACTCTTTTAGATTTTTTTTTTTTTTATTTTTTTTTTTTCCCTTTACGCTGTGGTGTCTCTTCACCAGTTTGACAATTCATTTGTCTTACATCACCTTTTCTGTCACCTTGTCTGTCACCTTATCACTTTCTATTTATGTAACTAGTTAAGCTATTTAAGTCACCTTCATGTATGTATATTTATCACTCTGATGTTGTTTAAAGCAGTATGCTGGGCAATAATATTTCTTACCAGAATTAGATTTCCGCCTGGTTCATCCATTGCGACAGTGTTACAGAACGTTGATAAATCAATTAAACAAGTTAGCAACGTACACAGAATTTTAATTTTCACTGTTATTTATTGCTGGGTCGAGATTGATTGAACTAACCAATCAATCAGATGCCGAGTTTCATCGGAGTTGCCCAGATCCTCCGTTCCTTGGTACTGACCAAAAGGATCGCAGGCTCTGGGTACGAGATTGGCCTTATATGCCGGCACGTTGCCTGCCACAAAGATATCACTCCAGTTATATAAGAGCTCACTGGGAAAACCAAACAGCAGCATGCAATGCTATAACAACGTGCTCACGACAAAGGGCAATATTCATGCACACCCTAGCTTCAGTAACCCTAACATTATATGTAACCATGCACATAAAATCAGACATCATACCTAAATTTAAGCTAGCCAATGTGTTTGTACATTTCCATTCCTTTTCGTGCTGAGTTCCTTTTACTTCATCCATGAGTAGAGGGACCCAACCACCAAAAACAAACATTCTGCAAAATAAACAATGCTATACATGTATTGGGAACACGTAGGACTATATACTAATAAATACAATACATTTACAGTGCTCCTAAATTACAAAAATGTTGTTGACTTAGTTTCAACTATTTAATTGCAAATCGGAAACAGTTACATGCAGGGTTCGAAATAGCAGCCGGCAGTTTTAGGACCTTGCCGGCAATTTCTAATTTCAAAATATAACTAAACTTTGGGTTATCGGCGAAATTGCTTTTGCCAAGATCAGAATTATGGTAATTTGTTTTCATTTCTCTGCATATGATCGAAAAGAAACCAGTATTTGGTTTACAATACATTATTTGGGCCTATGTCCAGAACGTAACTTTGCTGCTTGGGAAACAGCCGGCAAAAAGTTTGACCTACAAAAAACAGCCGGCAAAAAGTTTGACCTACAAAAAACAGCCGGCAAAAAGTTTGACCTACAAAAAACAGCCGGCAAAATTAGGCATATTTTCTGAACGTTATTTCGAACCCTGACATGTAGTCACAAATTGTTTTATGTTTTGTTTTAACAGCTTTATTGGATACTCTATATAAACACAGAAGATTATCCAAAAGGCAAGGGCGCGAACGAGACTTAAGGACCCATGCAAGGCGGCACTCCCGATGAATTATATCTAAAATATACACATAATTCACTGGAAATGGAAAGTCTATTTAGACAGTCAGGCCATTGTTTCTTGCAAAAATATCGAAATGTCAGTATCTCATGAATGACACTGCAGTTTTCCATGTTTGTGTAATCTGGAATTAGATAGGGTAAAATAATCTGGATTTAGAGTAAAATAACAAGACTGTCTTCGACAGATCAAAATAGGAATGGGTTAATGACTTGTTAACCCACTATTGCCTACGCTACCTAGATGGATTCTCCATCTGACGGCTATAATGTCCTGGTGTTTATAGATCTACGGGCAATGCTACTTCCATGTGCATTAGAACAGCAGCATTTCTAGTAGAGGTCAGCCAATAATAACAAATTTATAGGTAACGACCGATAATCAGCAACTTTTCGGTTGGTCGATCAAAACAGCAATGATTGGCATTAGCCGCAATAAATAGCTTGGTAGATCCTACACTTAATATGTTTTTAACTTGTGTTTGTCAAGAAAAATGCAGACATGCATGTTAATAAGACGGAATCCAGCTGCTGTAAAAGTTTATTTGATAAGCGTATTTGTCACGTCAAATTCTTGTTTCATTTCAGCATTTTAGGGGCTTTGTGCAAGTTGACGTGAAACCGAAAACCGTTATTTTTGTTGCGATCGGTACTTCGCTATTGATCCCATCATCTTAGGAAAATATTTTCTAGAAAAAAAACTTTTTCAAAATAAACTAATAACTTATCACATATCTGGTAAGAACTGCGCACATTAGTTTTCTGATGTTTATCCCTAGTTCGTTCGTTGCAATGTTGAAAAATCGTCGTTACAAATCAAAACATTCTAGTCGCATTTGTGACCGTATCTGTCGCAATTTCAAGCGACGATTTCAAATTAAACCAAAACAGTCTTACTTGAGCTAGCTTGTTACTCTACCTAATGCCAGATGATTTTACTTATCAATAACCTTGATGTTCATGGCAACCTCGTACCCAGGGTTTTATCGCCGATCGCCACCCGCCCTCACGAGCGGACATAAGATGCATAAGACTCTGGGTACGAGGTTGTGTTGATGGTTGCTACGGCACCAATGGATTAAGATATAATATACAGTACATGCCAGAGAACTGAGACAAGTTTTTGTGAATTTCCAAAGGCTTGTGCCAAATCAAACAAGTAAGCTTTTCCAATTAGTGATTTATCCACATTGCATACAGTACTGGCAATTCTTTACTAATTCTACTTGACTAAACATAAGAAGTTACCTTCTGCCCATTATCGTTGCTGAATGTAAACTTCTTGGTTGAGGAATATTACCAGTAACTTCAGGTTTTGTCCACATCATTGTTTCTAGTAAAATACACAGGAATATAAACAAAAGTATTGTGGTAATATCGTTAGAATACACTCAGTGGACGAATAAAGTTTTCAAAACAGCTTTCTATTTGGTGCGAAGATTTTAAATTCTACAATTCTCTAGCTTCTTTTTTCATTTATAAATCTATACTAAAAAGGTACATGTGCATGTGACAGCATGTCTGCATCTTGAGATTCTATTTTATAAATTCTCCTTGCTTCATGGAAAAAAAAAAAAGAAACAACAAAATGTTTTATGTTTTCATTACCAATATTTAGTTGGTAGAGATCTCCAAGTCGACATCCACTCATACCACCATAAATAATAAGTTGATGTTTCCCCTCAGACTTCGTGAATGGAACACACGTGTGGGACTCCCTTGGTGAAGGAATGGAACCTTGCTGGTTTGGGATTTCCCACTGAAGATTGTGAGAATTCTTCAAATCCAATATATAAAGGTCATTTAAATACCTAGAAATATGTACAGTAATAAAAAGCACAATCAGCATAAAAATATATTAGTTATTGACAAACACAGGCACGCCTTCTTTTTCCGAACCCCCCCCCACACACACACACACACACATATAGCAGATGCGTCGCAAAAAAAAAGAAGTTGGAAAAAAATCCAACCGATCAGCATTGAAAATGATCGTGATCATCACAAAATACCACATAGTTCTCACATTTCATCCCTTCAACTACAAAGTTATAGGGATATCATCAGCCGTAATTTTCATATACTAAAGAATGACCCAGAAACACGTTTCTCTCTGCCGAAGGTCCTTCGCTCGTATAACGTTAGAAACTACGTTCAATAATTTCGGCAGTACTCAAACCTTACTATATTTCGATTAGTATGCTCATATACTATTGGAAATGTTGCAATCCGATTGGCTACTCTCTCGATATCTATTTAACAATTAGACAACGAGTCCGAGTTGTCCATGAGTGAATAGTCAACGAAGGCGAAGCCTGAGTTGACTATTCGCTCATAGACAACGAGGACGAGTTGTCTAATTGTTTTAGTATACACCCTGTACCTACTCTAAAAAATACAGGTTTTTAGTGCAAACTGACGAAAATGTTGTGCCGGTCATTTAACCACTCGTGAGCGGCAAGTAAAGGCAGATTTATTAATAAAATACGGTTTAATTGTATTTCGTTCCTTACCATTAAAAATCTTCATGCCATATTTTGTGGAGTTTTAGTTTTCTCAGGGATAGAATTTTCTATCAAACTCTCAAAAAATTCCTCCGAAACGTCTGCAAAACGAGAGTTTACTGCCATATTTTTTCCATATGTTTTCATTTTTCTCAAACGTTGTCCATCACGAATAGACAACGGTTGAGTAGCCAATCAGATTGCAGGATTTGTAATAGACGATGGTTGGGTGTATACTAATTGTCCATAGATAGCGATTAGGAAATTGAGTACCAGGACCCGCGCGATCATGTATTATCTTGGTTTTCACGCAGAAACAATGGTTATGCTTCGTTTTTTTTAAATAATCCCCAAAGAACCGAAGTACACAAGATAGTTTCTACTAAAACAATTTGATTATTCTCACGCTTGCACCCTCGTCAACTATTACCTCATTTCAAGCTTATAATCTAATTGTTAAATAGTGATTCAACTGGGACAATTTTGGTAATTTAGACAAATGTTACCTTATTAAGAGAGGTGCTTGCTTACGGACCTTACGAAAAGTAGACGCTCAGGAATGTCTGATTCAATACTGTATCATAAAATTAATTAAAAAAATTACAACTAAAGTACATGGTGTACCTTGGAATATTACTCTTTGGATCTTCACTATCATTAGCTAGGCCGCCAAACAAGTATGCTTTATGACCAATCAAAGTAAAACTATGACCCAGTCTAGCACATGGAATTAATCCTCCTTTTGCAGGCTTTGGTTTTAAATTTTTCCATTCCCAACGAGTTGCTTGGAGTTCATACAGCTAAAATAAAATAAACAGTATGAAAATTGTTTCAGTCACGGTTTCATGGCACGGATGCGGTACGTAATCGCGGCTCATCACGGCACGATTTTGACAATGCGATCGCGTTTACGTAAAGTAAATTCGCGTTCGGTTGAAACGCGATCGTGTTTGTGTGAAACGCAAAAGTGTTTCGAAAACCAAAAGTCATTATCCTCCCTAAAAAATCTCAGGTTGATTTAAAGAAAAAAGTGCGAGTTTGTAATAAAAGACACAAGGACACAACCTCGCACCCAAATGCAGGGTATTTTGCCTGCACGTTAAGAGGTCGAGGTTGACAAAGACAGAAAGAAACCCATGAAACTGATGAAAGCACCACTGTAGCATGCAGAAAGAAAGATCATCTTCACTTATATATACGTGTGCTCCTGCTTTCGGCGATTCCATCGTATGTTTTCACTTCAGAAATTTATTGTAATGACGCTTCTACTTTCGTTGTTAATAAGAACTAGCCTTTAGTTACAATTTTCCCAGCGTTCATGAACAACCGGGTAAATTTTTCGATGGGGTTGAACATTTCATTTTTTGCTAGAATATACATAAAATGTATAAACAACGCACTATTGTTGGTTATTCTAGCGTATGCCATTTGCCAATATCCCGCAATGTCTCGGAACAATCTAATTTTAAGCGCCTTTTTCATGGTGCGGATTTGGAGTTATGGCATGCCAACCTTGGTTTTCTTTCAGAATCAATCTACGAACTTCAGAGATGAGAAATCTGCGCCTCGCCAATTGTTTGACACAGCGCTGAAATACAGTATGTCTTGCTCGGTTTTCGGAGGGCTAAATTCGTCAATTTTCGTGTCCTATTCTCAGCACCATTGTGACGTCACGACTCACGAGAAGATGAACCGCCATACCTTTTCTTCATTTTTTTCATCTTTACGTTTATCTCCAAATTTACGAATGCAAACCCAATTACGGAAACTGCCATTACGGCATTACTTCTTTTCATTTGCTCATTTAAACCTTGCGGGAAACGCCGCGAGTGACGTCACGATGGTCGTAGGATGGGACAACCTGATTAACTAAAATATCATTACGAGTTCACCGATGCAGGCCCGCCGAGAAAATGTTTGGGCACCTTGGCCAAAAAATATTTGTGGGGCCCTACCCCCTTCATGTTTGTCTTATTTTATCAAACCATAAAAAGAACCCATGGTAGTGAAGTGAAAAGGCTATAGAGGGACTAATGAGGCCATGACGGTAATAACAAAGTCATAAAAGGCCCATGACAGTGACAACTCATTAGGGACCCAATGCAATGTACTGATCTATACTAAGACTTCAGTTTATTCAGTTTATTATAGAACTGAATTTATTGTTCAACAATTCAGATAATGTATGCCTTTGTTTCGTTTGGTTAAAAAGGTGAAGTTTGTATTTTAGACCACCGCCATTAAAGTGGCCGAGGTTAAGAAGAATGAGTCGAGGAAGCTTATGACGTCATAGACTCAATAACAACAATGATCCTTTTGTTGACAAGAACAATGATCCTTTGTTTTTGTTGAGCCTATGACGTCATAAGCTTCTCCGACTTATTCTTCTCAAGCTCGGCCACTTTACTGGCGGCGCTCCAAAATACAATCTTCGCACGTAAAATACAACTTTGTTTTTGAGAATTTCGAAATGAAACTTTGCACAATTACCAACTACTGTACCATAATATCTTTAAGATTATGCAAAAATATTACCAACAATATTTCCATAAGAGAACCACTTTAACGGGGATGTGTCGTTGACGAGGTGACAAAGATCAACAAAATCGTACAAGGTTTACAACGAAATAGTCTCTACAAATATTCTACTTACCGGCAGTGCGAGTTATTTTTAATCAGATGCAAGTCCTCGCGAGCCTTTTTATACGATGAATGGAGAATACAAAGGCAAAAAGTCATTTCGACCGAAAAATATCGCTTAGTGGAAAACAGCCTTAAAGCTCGCTAATATTCCATTCCAACGACATGTTCAGACAAGCTATACACTTAAGCACCATGAGGTTAAGATAATATACGACAAGATAATATACGACAATATACATGATTAAAGGACATTGGCGATAAAAAATAAGTTTGTCTCATTTGAAATAACTCGTCAAATGGTATAAGAAGACCTTTTACAATTTTTCCGTATCTGTTTTGGTTTTGGAAATATTTCGAACAAAGGCAGCGTGCTGTCCGCCATCTTGTTGTAATATTGGGTCTAATTCACTAGGAAATGGGTGACGTCACAACCAGTATAAACCTGTTGAAACTACTCCGTGGGTGACCAGATTTCCACGGAAGGCTTTTTAAATGTTGTGGGACAATTTAAAATGGAAATAGCGCAACAAAAAAAAATGAGTTTCTAGCTCATAATGTCATAAGGTTGCCAAGATAAAAATTTCACTTTACCCTGTTTTGTCGTCACATGCATAATTTTGCATATCGAAAATAATTCCAAGATGGCGGACAGCACGCTGTCTTTAGTCAAAACATATAGTCAATCGAGATATGGTCTGGAAACTCAGCTAAAGTCTTTGGTCTATCTTTTTGTTCGCCTTTAAGCATTTTTGTGCACGGTGCACGGTCACTGAACACATTGTATTTTAGTATAATGAATGAATTTTCCAATAGCAATGTTTCAGTTCAATCACTTCAGTTCATAAACCTAAAACAAAGGATGTGCACAGTTTAAGGTACGGTTCAACATAAAATCACAGCTCATTATAGGCGCTTTGAAGTTTGCCGAGTTTCAAGACCATATCTCGATTGACCATGGTCAAAATATTTCCAAAACCAAAACAGATACGGGAAAATTGTAAAAGGTCTTCTTATACCATTTGACGAGTTCTTTCAAATGAGACAAACTTATTTTTTATTGCTAATTTCCTTTAAGTTGTTGAGAAATGAAGTGTACAGTAGATCAAACCTAGGCCACCACTCTAATTACGTCACAAGTCGCGTAACTTGTTGAAAATCGTTTCCATTTTTAAACGAAACCCGGTGGTTTTTAAACCAAGAAATGTATACTGTAAACACGAGGCCGCTCTGTTTTGTTGTGGAATGTCAGGTCACAAAGCCAAAGATTGGCCTCCTGTCCCACAAATGGCAAGACTGTAATAACAAATGCGGCAAGTTGGGGCATTTTGGTTGGGTCTGCAAAATCGGGAAAAGAGAAGGTCAAATCTTAATGCGACGATGCACGGAGCTAAGAATACGTCATTTAATGATGAGTATTTATTTACCCATGGTACTTCACACAAGCAAATCCCCATACAGATTAATGGGCAGGTTATAACTTGATGATCATGGACTCTGGATTTACTGTGAATGTCATGCATGCGATTTTTGTTTACGAAACTGTTAACGAAAAACCGTGCAGTGAAGCTCTTGAAGTCTCAAGTTCGAGTATTTGAAACTGAAAAGTGAGGAACCGCTTCGTGTTAAAGGATCTTTTACAGCCACAGTTTCATTCGTTGCAAGCAATTGACAAAAACTCACACGGTGCTTCTCTTCTAGACATTGTAGGCAAGCAACAGACACCACAGATTGGTCTCATTAGAAAAGAGCAACCACTGACCTATAAATAATAGGAGTGCACGTGGCATATAAACAACTGGAGCATACCATTTCCCGTCTTGAAGAATGAAGAACCATGTAAAAATGTGTTTTTAGCGATGGAGAGCTTGATTTCTTTGGACATAAGTTCTTAGCAGAGGGAATTGTTCTAGTCTGTAAAAGCAAACCCATACACTTCCCACCTCCAAAAAAGCGTCCGCAAGTCGATTACAAAAAAGTCTGGAAAATCATTTGATTTCGAGAAGAAATCTTCCAAACCAA
The DNA here is from genome assembly GCA_964035015.1 of Corallium rubrum. Taxonomy (NCBI): domain Eukaryota; kingdom Metazoa; phylum Cnidaria; class Anthozoa; order Scleralcyonacea; family Coralliidae; genus Corallium; species Corallium rubrum. The sequence goes on from OZ035997.1 coordinate 32,554,670, forward strand.
ACTTGTTTTGAAAATAATAGCTTAGTATTGGGTTTCTTTTGATGGCAAAACCCAGGCTGTTTCTTTAACCAATCAGAAGTTGTGGCTGGATTCACGATGCACTGAGGTCATCGGTGTGGAGTTCTGGTTGTACTTTGGGGTCATCTCTCACTCTAAGGAGTGTCTGTGACTGCTTTCATGGGCTAGGGAGTAGGGAATTATGCTCTTAAACAAGCAGAACCACCCAGAATGTTTCAGAGCCGAAGAGTTTCCATGATCACTTTATACAGTACAACCCCACCTCACCACCACTGCAGAGCCAGTGTCCATGTCTTATATAACCCAGGTACTTCATGTAAGCCTGACCTCAACACAAACACTAATCCTAACCACAAAATTCATGTACAGTAGTACTGGTATCTACTGTTTGTGGACAACCTCCCACAAGAATCTGCTAATCAACCTACTGTTATTAGTCTGTGCTGATTGCAAAATGTCATACTATGATCTGTTTGCCAAAACACAATGCTAGTTCCTTTAGCATAAGCATTGTTCTCTCACAAGCAAGTGGAGATGAAGTGCATCCTGTTGTGTGCCAGATTGCCAGTCACATTCTTACTGTAAAAAGAAGATACTTGCAGACCAAGCACGAGGCTCTTCCAATTGTTTGGGATTGCAAGTGTTTACATAAGCTAATTGTATAGTCAAGAATTCAAGTTTTATACTGATCACAACTCAGAAGGCATTAGAGGTTATTTCCTAGAGCTGTACCCCACTTCTGCAAAACTTCCTGTAAAGTATACAAAGTGGCAATTGTACAGTACCTTCATTTACAGATTTACCAATATTCGGTTGCAAAAATAATAGTGTTGTGATTTCAAAATTGACAATTTTTTTTATTAGCTACAAATCCTCACAAATGAATATTCAATCTGTCCATGTCAACTTCATTTTCACAAATCAAAGTTTGATGTTGCATTTCAGTGTTTGCAATTGACAAGTTCACAATTTTTGTCAACATAAGGTCCTGCATTAACAATGTTTTACTGGAGCCAGAGCCATGGGACAGAGCCAAATATTTGATTTGTAAATGTGCTGGAGCTTGAGCTGAAGCCAGAGCAGAAAAACCAAAGTTTGCACACCTTTATTATGTATATACAGTTGGTCCTACAGTACATCTAGACCCTAAACACAAAGGTACTCTGCCTCCAACAATAGAGATTCACCATACAGCACATCTTTCAAAATTCTATTGACTGGCAAACCATTCAAAGAAACATAAATCCCAGAGAAATACCGTGCATTCTGCACTATGCAGCTGCTAGACCAATTATAAAAGCATTCAACCTAGAGTGGCATACCCACAAGCAGGCCATGTACAGTACACCCAGGCTTATAGCCAGGATTCAGAAAGTGGCCATCCAAAACTTTGCGACCGAACTGTAAATGCCAGAATTTTTCAGGGACGCTTGGTCTCCATCCACTAGGGGGAGTCTGAGGGCATACCTAAGTACTAGAAAATTTTGCATATTTATACCTCTCACTAAAATCATGCATGAAGTCGCACAGTTTGTGACAGTTTTCTCTGCATAAAATCAATAGATTAAGAAATATAATTGTTCTCACCTCATAAAGTACATTTTGCAGTTAATATCTAGATATTTTAGTAGCCATTACAACAGTAAATTATACGGTATTTTCACCCTGAATAAAGTATCTTTTCGATTCTGGAGTCATCCAAACATTGGAGCCTTAGCTGCTTTACATCAGTCATCATCAGTCATCAAAGAATTGTAGTATGGGAACTAAGTTACTGTTAGTGCCAGACTCCTTTGCATTGTCTGATGTATAAATGACTACAGGACACACAGAAACCAAAGTCCAATAGCCCAAAGTGGGTAGCTCAAAAAAATTATGTAGCTAACAACAGTACAAAACTAAAGTGTAATAAACATGAAATGTTATTTCCACTTCTTTTCAAATTGTACTAAAATACATTCATACAATCTGCATTTATATGCGTCAATCACAGTTTACACTTTGCGTTATTTTTGAACGCTTTTAAGACAGTAACATCAAACTCAAAGAAATGAAAATTGAAATTAGTGAAAATTTACAGTTGCAGATGAATAGATAGTGAGTAGTACATACTTTCCAGCGCAAAGTTAACTCGAAGTTTGACAAAGAAATAGTATAATTTTATTTCATTTATAATATTTTGTTTAAATTTTAATATTTATATTCTGTGGCCATCCAAATGTTTTCAAGTCATCCAAAACCTTGATATTTCAAAAGTGGCCATCCTACAGATGATCAAAACATCCTACAGATGACTGGACAGCTTCTGGCTATATAAGCCTGAGTACACCCATACTTCAGCAAGTGACTTTGAACAGCTTAACCTCAGGTCACTAGCCAAAATAAACAGATGGTGAGAGAGAAAAACTATGGTGGTCAGGAATCAACCAGAAAAATGAAAATAGATGTGATGATCAAAACATGTCGATACCATATCAGTCTATGTGTCCCAAAGCAGCACCAGACACTCTCAGATCTACATGTACAGTGATACCAAACAAGACTTGGTAAGATATACCTACTGTACATATTGATTTGTATGGACCTTTCCCAACAGGTGAAAGCTTATTGGTTTGCAAAGATATAAGGAGCTTTTAGCACCAGCCTACAGTAAGTAGGCAAGCCAGCATGATCAACTGTATTTACCATACAGTAGTTATGTATACACAGAACTTTGCATAGTTATTATTGTACAGTACATGAAGGTCCATGTTGTTGTGTGTGAAGTGCACAAAGCATGCTTGTAATGTATACTTGCATGTACAAAGACTACACACAAAGCTCACTGGTATCCAAAACATACCGATAATCAGTATATGCCAATTAATCAGCCAATTAAGTTGAATAAACAGCTTCAGTATTAATTGGCTATTTTCGTGATTGGCTCATCTCTAGTATACATCTCCAAGACTTCATGCTGTGACTGGTGAAAAGAATAAACAGTAAGGACAGTCATGTGCTTGTATTAGATTGTGTTGAAATTTTTGAGTTGTATTTATCAAATAATGCCACTCATTTTAATATAACAAAGTCTAATTTGCTAGCAGCAATCATCCTTTTTAATTAAATAAATTTGATATTTAAGCCTAGCACACATGCTATGATTTTAGTCAGTTGATTTTTATCAGGTGGTCAACAAATAAAAAAGTGGTGTTTACCATATATGTGTGCCAGTTACATGTAAAAGCTCAAATCTCTAGCAACCTGGAGCCACTGTTTTTACTATCATCAAATCAAATAACCTCAGGAACAAATTATCTGTTTGCATTTCACAAACCAATTTGATATTTCACGATGAACATTAGCTAACTAAAATTGCTCTGTAATAACACCACACATGTAACAATTTTGATCATAAACCCTAAATTTAGTTGGCCAATAAAGATCAACCAATCACTTACCAATGACAAAATTCCAGAGTAATTTATATAAATTAAAATATTTTGGCAACCAGGTAGGCTGACATGGCCAAACAACTGAAACAAGTGCAAATCCGGTTAGCTTGATAAAAAACTATTGTTGCATTATATTAGATGTATTATACAATTATTTAATAGTAAAAATAAAATATCAGAAAAAATATATTTTTTATCAATATATTTGTGAGACCACCTGATATGAGTGAGAAAAACAAGAATGAGAAAGAGTTTAAATAATATTAATAGATATCTCCATAAGAAGACCTTCTAGCCCCTACGATTTACACCTACAGCTTTTTGCAAGAAGTACCCAGGCTCCAGTTTACTTTGTCTGACCAAGTGATCTACACTAAATTTTCCAGCCGAGTTTATGGTCGACAGATCGCTATTCACTCTACACATGTATAATCGCAAACGTTTCAAGACAAATCCTGATTTTCTCGACTTTTAAAATCTTGAAAGAGCTGATCGCCGGAACTAAGCAACTCACATGTACATGTAAGTTCATTTGTTTTCCTTTTCGATTTGGCGCCATGTTTTGACCTCAATCGTTTTCATTTTAAAATACACTGAATTTCGACTTTAAACTTTCACAATAACAGTACAACCAAATGTTCTTACACAATTTCTCTAAATGTAACCTTTTGAAGCAGAAAATATGTAACCGGATTGCCTTACCTCATTCGAGTATTTTCCATACTCTAACATTCCTCCGAAAACAAAAAGTTTCGTTCCATCGCACACGAAGCCATAAGCAGCACATCCGGACGGAATATCACCGCGTACAGCGGGTACAAACCATTGGTTAGTGGCTAAATAAAAACGACAATATCAAAACTAACTAGCGTTCAACGAGATCACTAAAAATCAGCAGCTAATTAGTTTATGTAACGACATGAGTACGTCCTTTGCCGAGAGTATTAATATATATTGTCACTTGTATCCTACCTGTGTTATACACATGAAGTTCGTCAACGATTCCCTCGTTTCCACCACCGAATACTACCATCAGTTCCCTAATAGCTACAGCACGGTGTCCATGACGTGGACGAGGTAGAGGACCTGCAGAACTTGATATACGTTTCCACTTCATGGGCGCCGCCATCTTTCTTGTGTTCGGAAGCACCAACAGCTTCTTTCGATTTCTCTCGGCAGCAAGAATCGGGTCAGCTGATCAAGTCACGTGCGATTTACACAGCTCGCCCAAGAAAACTGTGTAAATTTGACCGGTGCCAGCAACGTTTATAAATAATAATCATAAAATAAATTAGTGCAAATAAATCTGTAACAGTTAATTGATCTAGAAAAATTGAAAAGAAGATTGCAGATTCCGCGCTTTTTACGTTTGTTCTCGCGCCTTCCAAAATTACCCCCCCACCCTCCGGCCTCCCAAGCTAATCTCAACACGCGTGGAGTTCATTTTACACGCGTGTTGAAAAGCCCAGACGATGCAAATTTCTGTGATCTGAATATTTATTTGTATGTGGTAAGGGCCATACGCGGTAAGGATTGAGGGACACTGGGAACAATATAGTTCTTGACAAAAAGATTTCAACTAACAACATAATCTATTTTTGAAAAAGACTTGAGAAAAGGGTTTTTGAGATATGTATTTCGCTTTTAAAATTATATTTGAACAATTTTCTTATTTCAAATATTCTACTAGAATTAAAACTATATTTTGATCATTCCGACAGAAGGGCTATTTCGGCAGGCCACCAGCGCAAGAGGGTTTGCACTACAGTAATCAGGGAGTATTTACAAAAATTCTTGTAAAAGCGGGCGTATATTTTTAGTTAAATATTACATAGCAATAAAATTTTTACAGTTAAAAGTTGATGGTATGCTAAATCTAACTAATATCTAAATCTTTGTTAATTTAACGTCATCACTCATTAGCAGTAAAATTTTTTCATTGTTTCTTGCTCAGTTTTGTTAACGTGGAAAATTCAATAAATTGATTTCTTCTTTATGAATTGGTTTCTCCTTTATATACAGTTACAGTCAATTATGGTTCTTTTTTGGTTAAAGAGCAACCCAGATTGAATTACATATAGGTTTTATATAATAACACATAGAAACAAAGTTGAACCCGTTTTATTATATAGCGAACAGCCATCGTTTTAGTGACACAACGCGACTTTAAATTTCTGCAGGTCCTGCCGTTCTGGGCGATTGAGCAGGCCAGGCTCAACGACACCCGCTTACACTATAGCAGCCAGACTCGTTCACCAGTTTTACAAGATACTTGTCTTCCAACTTGTGTCGTCACACATCTGCACTTTAAGATGCCATAAACACTATAATATCATGTAGTATATTATTTAGTACAAGATTGCCAGTTCAGAAAATCCATCGCCGTCGTTGGTGTTGCCGTGTTGAAAACATGCTTCAAACGTAAATGCAATTCAAACAAATCCTTCTGGCGTATGTGATGTAAGTTGTAGGAAGAAACTTCCTACGTCACAAAACGTCATAAAAGGATCAACATTTTGAAAACATCTCAAATCTTGATTCCGTTGATTATACATAACTCAGCAGAGGTCTGGACACGAGACACAGAAAACCATGTCAAGACACGGTTAATGGTCACGACTAGTGTGGGCAGCAATAAATAGACAGGTGATTGGGCGCGCTGATTGGTCAAGCTACTTCTCGATAAAGACGATAATCGCCTACAGCGTTTATTCAAAATGGCCGCCAGCCAATTTGTCAATGCTATAGACGAGGAAATTAACAATTTCAAAGAAAATGCTGTTCCTAAAAGTAGGAAAATGTGTATTTATACTAAAACAATTATTCACATCGACTTCGTCTCGGTTGTTATTCATCGATATTCATCTCGCCTTCGGCGAATAATTGTTCAAAATATATAAGTAATTCATAAAAAGCGTCAAAATCTCAGCTTGTAAACAGGGTATTGTCGCAGACAGGTTGTATTCCGCTACAACCTTGTTATTAGCAACAATCTGCCGGGTAACAACCCTTGAGTGCGCATGCAGAGCGGTAACAGGCTGGAAGAACTTATCACCCGTTTCGTATAAGATAAGCATATCAGGCGTAGTGTAAATGGGCCTGGACCTCTCCCTGTGTTGAATAAAATCATCAGGCGTTAGCCAGAATAAAACTGATACTAAAGACTCGTCTTCAGGCTTCAAAGTATTAAAAATATTTCGAATTAATTAAAAAGATAGCAAAAACAGTCAAGATTTTAGCAAAATTTTTTAGACTTTTTGTAACCAAATGTTATAGTAATCAAAATTAAACCAGGTATATAAAAACATGCAAATTATAAGAACTTAACTGCTTGAACAAGAAATTAATAAATAATAAATAACAATAATAAACAACTTTATTTTACGAGGGTAACACATAACAGTTTACATTGACAATTAACCTGTGGCCAAATTAATTAAGGAAGAAATCATTTCACTTAATGAAATGAAACAGTAAATTACCTGTGCTTCAGGAGGAAAATCTTTGTTTCTTTTTCGCTAATGATAGCAGCTTGCTAGCTCTTCCAGCTCCGAGTGTTTAACGGCAAGAAACAAACACACCACCATGACCTATGTCTGTGTTGTGGTCTGTCACAGTGAGTGTTTATTGTTGTTTGTATCTTTCTTTTGGATTTTTTCATTAGCATTGATTTACAATGATACTGTACACTTTTATTTATAATATTTATTTACAGAACAACCCCGTTAGCTGCACTCTAAAAATAGATTTTATGCCAATTAAGTCCGAATTATTTTTTTATGCATGCATGCAGAGAACTTTTACCTCCGAGGAACTTCGAGGCACAGGAGAGAATCAACAACTCGATCTGCTCACAATCTCACATGATGAAGCTAACGTGGTCACCCATCCAAGTACTAACACTATTCGACCGGGCTTAACTTCAGCGGTGAGAGGCAGGTCCCCTCCCTCAAATTAAAGGATTTATATGAACTTAAACTTTATGTTTGCAATAATCACAGGAGCTAAAAATATCAGGCAGCTAAACTGAAGAATGAATATCTTCTAATTGTAAGCTACTGACTGTATATATATATATATATATATATATATATATATATATATATATATATATATATATATATATATATACGAAAACAAACAAACAAATCAACAAGCCAACCAGCGAACGAACGAACGAACGAACGAACGAACGAACGAACGAACGAACGAACGAACGAACGAACGAACGAACGAACGAACGAACGAACGAACGAACGAACGAACGAACGAACGAACAAACAAACAAACAAACAAACAAACAAACAAACAAACAAACAAACAAACAAACAAGCAGCCAATTTTGAGAAAGTTTATATACTATTTATCAAGTAGTTCATGTAAACATGGATGTTATGCGGATTTCAAGTTATGATAGTCCATCAAAAAACTACCGTGACCACAATATAGCGATCGCACTTGGACTTAGTCATACAAATCCTCAGTTAACTGGAAAACAAAAACTCAACAACTTATACACTGTTATTTTCAAGGAGTAATTTTAACTCCAATATTGGAGTCAAGAAAAAAGGTTCAAAATAATCCCCACTTTCGGAGTTAAATAATACTCCACTATATTTTTGTTGTTTTTGAAGGGAATACTTAATACTTTTCATTAATAAAACAAAATAATTCATTTTGGTAAATGTCATAATTAATTCTCTACGATTGCGTAGCATAAGGAGAGAATTTCTTTCTGTTAGTCGATTAGTAGAATATTTGCAAGGCTGTTATAAAAGTCGTGTCCTCGCAGTCAGTCGTCTTCTCGGACGTTACATTACGCACTGTTTATTTATTCATTCATTCATTCATTCATTCATTCATTCATTCATTCATTCATTCATTCATTCATTCATTCATTCATTCATTCATTCATTCATTCTTTCATTCATTCATTCATTCATTCATTCATTCATTCATTCATTCATTCATTCATTCATTCATTCATTCATTCATTCATTCATTCATTCATTCATTCGTTGTTTTGTCGAGTCCAGATCGGGGGACGCCGCAGCATCTTGGCCTGACCCAGGTTTCCTTACGAGGTAAGGATTTTCCTGGCCTCCGTATGTTGCGGTTGCTGTTGCAGCCCAGACTGCATGTAAATAGTTGTAGACTGTGCGTCAGTTCAACGCACTCGCAAGCTTTCTTGGTTCACACGAGTCAATAAATGCAGCGCCCACACCGTGGCACAAAACTCCACATATTTGTTCAGTCGTCATTTAATAACGCTAATAGTCGTTTATAGCATAGAATAAGCAGTGTTACCTTGTTCAAGGCCAAAAAAATAAGACATTTATAGGAGCATGAATGCAATCTTTTATCCTTAACTCGCCAGTTTCTTGCTATGAATGTCGCATATTTGCCCAGTGACGAAGGAGTATAAAGGAAGCAAGTATACGATTAATTTGTAGAATTCCAGTACACTTGCAAACTTGTACTATTATATCAATATGTTCGCCAGGGAAAGAGCTATTGTTTAATATATGTCTGAACACTCTACGATAAGTACTTCCAAAGTTAAGTTACATTCGGAAATGTTGAGGAGACTTAAACTTATTTTTTGAATTTTACAAATTGGCGTATCTCGAATAAACACCTAAACTCTTTGGCTTTTTTTCGAAACTTCTCGCTCAGTTATATCATCATGTTATACATCAAAATGTAGATAATTGAATAGAGCGTTTTCATCTTACGTCACGGCGGCCATATTGGTGTACGGTATGGGAATTAGCTCTTTCTTATTCAAATATTTGGTATTGTTTCACCACCCCAATGGGCCACCGATCACGTGAGTGAAAACGCTCTATAGGCTTGAAGATAACGTAATTTCCAGACAATTGAGGAGTGAAAACTATAGGTGAAACAGGGGCGCAACTATAGGGGAGGGGTTGGGCGGGGGGGGGGGGCGGGGGGGTTGCAACCCCTGCCCTTTTTAACCCCTGCCCTTTTTTGTGAGACCTCTAATACTAGGTTAGACATTAGATAAACAAATAATTAATCGTCTGTTGTAGTACGCAATACAATTCTCCGCAAATCTGGCGAGACTCAGAGGCTTCTTGTTCGGCTTCAATCTCGTACCCAGTTTGTACTATGCTACACCAAGTGTTTCCTAAAAACAACCGCTTTTCCGAATTTGTGGGCTAAGCTTTCGAATCTCATGCATGGCGAAAATGGACCAATCATAGAGGTAAAGCCGGATTTTGGCACCCTGTAGAGTATGTTGGTGTGATACTGAATTTCTTCGTTTTTACAGTAATATTTCAACTATACTCGCTCTAAAATTAGATGAAAAAGTTCGCTTAAATTGCTGCAAATGCATGGTGTTTCCGAGGTTCTAGATTTCAAAAATTTCCGGGGGAGGACCTCCGGACCACCCTACAGATGCGGTCACTAATTGCCACTATTACCCCCCCCCTTTTTTGACACCTTGCTACGGCACTGATTGTTGCTGTGGTTGTTGAGTGTTCTCGAAGAAGCATAACGAGGATATCTAGTATCCCAAATTGTTTAGAATACTGAACGACTTTGCCCTTTTTTTGCGTTCAACCCCTGCCCTCGAAATTTTCTAGTTGCGCCCCTGTGAAAACCAACATTTAAAATGACAAGTATATTTGTAAAATGATGAAATCGATCGATTTCACTTGTCTACCTAAGTTAACAGATCTACTAGAAATTCCACAAGCACGTTGACGAAGGACAATACTACATCATACTTAAAGATTTGTTTTTCATTCGTTGTAGTAACGTAATATATTACCTTCCCGACTTCGTCTGTCCATCTTTTATGTAAAAGTAATATTGGGCAAATTCACTCGATTGCATAGCGTGTTCTAGGAATTTTTGGTGAAGGGAAATTCGAGTGTAGAATATATACATGCGATTTTAGTGCAATGCTCTGACCACTTAGCCACGGAGGCCGTTGCCGAGAGATTGATCGCGAGTTCTGTATACATTAAGGAAATGCCAGGAGAAAAACAATGGTAATGCCAGGAGAGAATTAGGTTTTTTAGAAGTAATATTGGGCATTTCACTCGATTACATAGCGTATTCTAGGGATTATATGTAGATATTCTACACTCCAATTTTCCTTCACCAAAAATCCCTAGAACACGCTATGTAATCGAGTGAAATGCCCAATAGTACTTCTAAAAAACCCAATTCTCTCCTGGCATTACCACCTTAATGTATACAGAACTCGCGATCAAGCTCTCGGCAATGGCCTCCGTGACTCAGTGGTCAGAGCATTGCACTGGAAACGCAAGGTCGTAGGTTCAACTCCTGCCGGAAGGCCTGCATGTGTAGTTGCATTTTTCGCAACTGGTCCCGGTTTGGTCTTAAAATGTATATATTCTACACTCGAATTTTCCTTCACCAAAAATCCCTAGAACATCTTTTATATAATTTACTTTCGTTGTTTACCAACTCTAACTCTAATTAATGGAATTAGAAATAATTTTTACCTCCAAACTTGGAGTTATAACAACTCTCTACCAATTGACTTCCATTAAGGGAGTTGTAACTCTACTTAACTATGAAAATAAGAGTTAAGGAGTTGTATTACCTCTAAAAATGGAGTTAACATAACTCCACTTTTTAAACTCTACCAAAAAGGGGCATAAGGGTGATTAAATTAACTCCTTGAAAATAACAGTGTAGACCCTTTCAATTAATAAGTATAGAATACGCAATTTTAACCCTATGACGTCAATTTCTTTTCAATTTTTCTTTTGAACTCTTTTCAATTTTGTTTATTGTCTAACTCTTAGCTTTTGTATATTTTCAATAGAATTCAAAAGGATGAAAATGACGTCAAGTGCGGAAAATGACGTATTCTGCACTTATTAAAAGGGTCTTTTGTCAAGCTGTAACATGAGTCTATTGCTCGAAAGACTAGGCAACTACTCCCCACAATATGGACTTTACATAAATTATTGTTATTGTTGTATTGTTAACAAAATCATCTCAGATGAACACCATTAAGAGAAAATGTGACGTATTCTCAAGTTTGCAGTGAAGACTTTGTGTTTTGTGAAATTTAAACACGGACGCAGAGACAAGAAGCCATCAACTCTGGCCGGACTGGAATGTCGAGTCAGAGAATTGCGTGGACTTTTGAAAGAACGCACATAAGAATTTGAGCCAATCACATTGGTTCCTTGTCGCTGGACAAAAGGACCGCAGGCTCTGGAAACGAGATTGATCGCGCGGAAAACAGTAGCTTGCGTGCAGACTTCACCCGTTTCCGTTCCCAGGGTAAAGTCTGCACGCAGGCTAGGAAAACAGAAACTCGAACCCTTTACTCCACCCCTGCGGCGCATACCTGCGTACGTTTTCCCTCCGGGTGATAGAACTACAATTTCAAATAATTAATTTTTAATAAATCAAATTTTAAGCATTGTATGGCAGTGCCATCCAGATGAAACTTAGCTTCAGAAACAATCTTGAGATTGCGATGCGACACAACATCTACTTGCCAAAGGGCAATCCAATCTTCCATGAACCTAAACACTTTTTTTTGCCACAGTTGAATGCTTTAATATTGGTTTTAGACAATATTTAACCTTCATATATGTTTAAATATGCGATAAAAACATGTCATTGAAAGTATTTAACAAGTTCTTTATTTAAGTTTAAAGGGCACTTCAAGCCCCATTGCCCCTCCTAGCAAAAGGCAGGGAGAGGCGACTGCCCTCCGTACCCTGCAGTGCTACTCCAAATGTTTTCCTTTCAATACCAACGTGGAATCCAGCATTTCAATTTTTTTAACATTGAAACCAAACCAGAAAACCCGAATTAGTGTAGTATTCAGAAAATGACAATAATTACAAGACCCTGGAGAGAAAAAATATATCGGTTTTAACTGATCAACGTATTTGACACTGACTGTTGTCCATATTCACCATCACCATAATCACCACCATCACTATCACCATAGCCGTCACTATCATAATTACCAACACTATCACCATTACTATCACCATCACTATCACCACCATCATTAACTATTACCATCACAATCACTATCTCCACCATCATCACAATTACTATCACAATCACCATCAATGCGTTCCTCATACAGCAATTAGTTTCTCGTTGAAGTCGCGCCGACTCATACCCCAGTTCTATCTTACTTTTTCAACTGGTGACGAATATACTTCAACAGTTTGTTCCCCAACTGCAGTGGCGTAGCCAAGGGTGTGCCAGGCCAGGCTCAAGCCCGGCCAATCCGCGTCAATCGGACTTCATTCATTATTCTACTAATCTCCAACGCTAGTCCGTGGCCTGGCCACGCGTTTTCCATGCGTGATTTATGTACTCGTGACTAAAGAATCTATACCGCACGCTATTTTCACTAACATACTTGTATGCACAATAAATACATAATCAAATTGACTAAAATGTTTGCCGCAATCCTCCAAAAAAATAATGTAAATATTTAATTTTCGTATTTTATAATCTTCAGAATTCTACAAATTCTTTCCCTAAAATGCATGAAATGGCATTTCAAAACTCCTAAATTTCAAAAAATTTCCAGGGCATGCCCGCCCAATTGGTCAACCCTGGCTACGCCACTGTCCCCAAGGATGTTCATGCAGGTAACTGTGTTGTTAGGTACAGGGTCAGGGTCGGACAGAGTTATATAGGGTTATAATAGAGGGTCATAGGGAGTCTTACAGATTTGTACAAGGTAATACAAAGTTATACAGGCTCACACAGAATCATACAAAGTGGTACAAAGTCATAAAGAGTCACAGGAGGTTTATAATATAGTGTAGGGTCGCGCAGAATTACACGTGTAGCTGTTTTAATTTGTCGAATTAGGGATGGACCTGGAGGGATGGACCATTAGAAAAATGATTAATTGGGAGAGGAGGGGGAGGGGATTTTTGTCACCAATTGGAAAGTCCAATGGGTTCTTAAAATTTTATTTTAAACAATTCCCTTAAAACTACACCAGTTAACAATCTAATGACTAAAAAAAGTTTAACTTGCAGAGTAGCGGTAACTGGTTAAATTAACAAACAATTGTATAATATTAAGGCAGAAAATTGCTTACATGTCACTGTACGTAATAGAAATTACGAATTGCGTCACTATGAATGACGTCATATCAACTGGCAAAATGACTATTTATAAACTACAGTTACAGTTAATCATGTTTTTTTTTTTGGTTTCAAGAACAACCTAGGTTGAATTACATGTAGGTTTTATGTAATAACATATAAAAACAATTGAACCCATTTTATTGGTGACTGCTAGTGTAAATTTTTCATTTGGTCTTGCAGCAAATAGCCATGGTTATAGTTGTAGTGCCACAACGTCTCCAATTTCTGCAGGTTCTGAGCGATGGAGTAGGCTGGCCGGCTCCACGACACCCTCTTCTTATACTATAGCAGCCAAAGACTCGTTCACCAAATCTGCAAGATACTAGTCTTCCAGATCTTGTCACACGTCTGCACTTTGAGATGCCAGATGAACCTGGACTTCCACGAAATCCAAAAGAGAAATTAAACACAATTATAATATATTAATAAGTAAATCATAAAAACGATGCATATACTGTATAATATCAGAAAATTCCTAAACCCAAATACCGAACGTAAAAATCTCACAGCTTATCAACAGGACTGTTGTTGCAACAGGCCTGTGACATGGCTGTTAACAGTTGATTGTATAAATTCAACAAGCCTCTACAACCTTGTTAGCATCAATCAATCTGTTAAGAACTCGTTGACTTTTAAGTAACATGGTTGTTGAAAGACTTCATCGGCAGTTTGTCAGTAGAATCATCAACCTTGTGACAAGTTGCCATTAACATCCTGTTACAAACGTAACATGTTAGAAAACTGGGACGACCCGTGAAAACACGTCATATAGCGTGGTATGAAGTGTCATGAAAACAGCCCCCGTATGATCTGCTAAAGTTGAATTTTGTTTCTTTTTTGAGTTGACTAGATGTCAAAGTATCAGTCTGATGGGGTTCAAATTTTCGACCTCTCAACATACACGGTTGAGAGCTGTAGTCCAACGCCTAGTCAACTCAAAAAAACTGAAAAATAAAGAAACAAAATCAACTCTAGGATAGTGTAAATCCTCAGTACGAAAGCTGTCAGTTTGATGACACTTCATGCCACACTATTTGGGCTAGGATCAAGGCCAGGTCATGAGGGAAAGGTCTTCGAGTCACTCCTGTATATCAAAAGGTCGAAAATTTGAACCCCGTCATTTTTTGATAGTTTGACATCTATAGTCAACTCAAAAAAGAAAAAAAAGTTAACTTTAGCACGAAAATCCTTCGGGATTAACAGCCTCGTTACAACTTGCCTGCAGGCATGTAACAGCTTGTGCGTTTTTACGTGTACATGTGCACTTCATCAATGAAAGCCTGCATGCATGTCTCCACCACAAACCCTAATACTAACCTAGGACAAATTGATAGGCATCATGCATGAAGTAGGACCCCTAGTCTGATCTAATTTACTTGTTCACCTTTAGGTCCTCGTCGTCCTTGTGATCCTTTTCGTCCTGGTCGTCCTTGCGATCCTCTTTGTCCTGGTCGTCCTCGTAATCCATTTCGTCCTGGTAAGCCCCGTGATCCCTTTTGTCCTCGATCACCTTTTTGCCCTGCATTACCTTTTGGTCCTGGGGGTCCTCGTAGTCCTTTTTGGCCTGGGGATCCTCGTGATCCTCTTTGTCCTTGAAATCCCCGTTGTCCTTTTTCTCCTTTTGGCCCACGGAGATCTTAAGAAGAGGAGAATAATGGTACAATAGTCATAAGAGAAAAGGCTATTTTTAAATTTTAATATTCTAAACTCTGTTGGCTATCTTAAGAGGCAATGGCGGCGAAAGATGTTTTATATTGGAGGGACTAATTCATCAATATAGAATGATAAGGAATGTTCCCCCTCCAGCAAATTTTAGGCCATTCTTAGCCCTATATATCCTTAGAGAGGAGGCGTGGTCGAAATATTGAGGGGCTATAGCCCCGTGGTGTAGCTGCTCTATTTAGAAATTAGAAACACCTGAATAAGCTTTAAAGAAAAAGTTAGCATTAATTAATTAGCAGTAAAATTTTTGAACATTTTATTGTTCAGAACTATTTATTGAAGATACCCAGTTTTCCTTTATTTGTCTTTGAATGCTTAGCAACCTAGATGAGCTTGCGTTATTTGGCCGTGTTGATCCATAAAAAGGAATATAACAACTCATAATACATCTCATGCAGTCATACTAACAACTCAAGCTATGAACATTATTGCATATAAGCTTAGATATTATTCTATATATTTAGTAAAGTTACCAATATCGCAACATAGATAGATATTAATTATATTATTCTATATATTAAAATTAAAGTTACCAATTTCACAACATGTTCCTGTCCATCTAGGTGTACATTTACAACGTCCTGGTATTGACGTTCCTCCATTTTGGCATCTATTTCTGTTACATGCTCGTGTTTCTCTCAACGAATATGGACATGTGATGCATCGCTCTACCACTCTTTTTGTTCTGATACGCGTTTGAGTGCCCGTACTACCACACTGTTGGCTACATGCACCCCATGATAACCAATTGTTGACTACACAGCTGACACGATGGCAACCACGATGACGACGACGATGCCACCAACCAACAACCTCATCTTCAACAAGAAGTATGATGAGAAGGGAAATTAAGACGTAAAGCTTCATCTTTTTACTTCTCAAACTCGATCCTATCTTCTTGGTTTGAATCTGTTCAAGTTGAAAAGAAAATATGCTCACAACTGATCTATATTTTATAAAAGGTTAATTAGTGCTCAAGTTTGGGTTATAACCTCAGTCTACTTGCATGATTTTTGTTCCGTTTGTTACAATTTAGTAACGCTTCTACGGCTCCATGTAACTTACAGAATATGCCGCTAAATTAACCATTCATATATATTATCTAGAACAAACTGCTCCCGGTTTGGACTCTTAAAATATATTTATTCCTAAACTCAAAATTTTCGTTCATCAAAACCCTTTAAAACATGTAGCTTATAATCGAGTGAAATGTCGTGTAACTTCTTGTAATATATACCTAATTATTATTCAAACCGCTCTATATATTGTTATAAGAAAAGAAAATCCTAGATGTTTATGGCATGTAAGTTCCTGGTTTTACGTAGGCGGTTGCTAATTCTCTGGTAAGACATCCGTTTCAGCTGATGCCATGGAACCCCACTGATGTGGTGGGTTCTTTGTCATTACCCTGAGTTGCATTTACAATTAATTTCTTTTTTATTTCTACCAAACCCTGTGTTATATATTTTCAGGATTTTTCCGACGTTATTATTCTTAAATATACGGAAACATAATAAATGTATTTCTCACTATATATACCTTGCACGAGTAAACTTATTAACTTCCTGATTTTATATATTCCACATATATACTTAATTATTTAATAGTCATTTCAAATGATCTCACAATTTAACTGTTAAAACCCTTCATAATACACGATTTAGATTATGAATTCTTATTTCAGAATAATTGTCGAAAAATGAGGCCGGAAACTCTTTTTTTGAGGGATCGAAACTACGCATTTCAAGGCGTTGTCAAAGGTTTCGTATAAGATACGTATTGTTAGACAGAAAAACGAAAATCAAATATAAATTAAAGTTGTCCTGGCTAAGTTGCTAAATCTAATGTTTTGGAAAAGATCAAATCGAAACATTTGCGTGTTTATGCATGATTATTTTTCTTGACACATTGACTGTTCAGTGTTCTCTGCTGAAGGTTGCTGTGTGGTTAAACTAGTTTCTAAATTTGTGGAATACACGGTTTATGACATTAAAAGTTAAAATTGCACGAAATATTTTATTTGTGTGGCAAACATTTTATTTGTGGGACAAAATAGGCTGAATTCCAGCATAGTTGTATTGTTGGGCAATTTACACACATTAGGCGTAAGATGCAAAGATATAACCACATGATATGCACAAACTGAAACAGTGCTTTTTAAGTTGAAACCTTTTGTACTGACGCACGCGTGAGCTGTTTGGCACTATGATTCTGATAAGCTCATTACGATTGTATTATTTTCTCACTCACTAAAAATATTACTTTTAATAAACCTGGTCTTTTGACCATGCATATCTTAATCTTAAACATCCAGAAAATTTAATTATTGTGATAAATTAATAGTATGTCTACATGCAAAGTTGTAGTAAATAACGAAATACTGACGTTTCGAGCCTTTCCTTCATCAAAGTCGTACTTTTGATCAAACGGCAAAATGTTAGCAATCAAAATTAAACCAGGTATACATTACAAACATACAAATTATAAGAACTTAACTTCCTGAACAAGAAATCAACGGAAAAGAAATTATTTCATATCATGACACTTAAAACCCTCATGAAATGAATTACAGTAAAGTAGATTACCTGTGCTTTGGGAGAAAAATCTTTGTTTCTTTTTCGCTAATATTAATGATACCAGCTTGCTCTTCCAGCTCCGAGTGTTTAACCAGAATAAACACCCTGTATATATAGGCGCGACTTGCTCAACATGAGGTCTACTCTCTTGTGCGCATGTCTGTTACTACGTTTTACGACCGGAAACATAACCTAATATCACTAAACAAATCAAGAGGTTTAGGCAAAAACTATGTTTACATAAAATTTGTGATAAGTTTGTTCTGGAAAGCAATGAATCCCTTTTTGATACCTAACTACGTTCAAAACATATTCGGGCAATTTAGAGAAAATAAAAAAGGCGAACAAATTTTCTGAAGAGTGGACCTGCCTCCACTTATCTATTGTTTTGTTCGAATATGTTTTAAAATTATAAGTAAAGTTATCATTTTTAAAAAATATTTGATCTTAAACTGATGTAAACTTTCTCACAACGTGCATGGTAAGAACAAAGTGCCCTATGTGATAAAAACTAAAGTAGCTTGAAAGACAACAAATCCTGTTTATGAATAATGTCTCAAGACAAAAAAGTTTTATTTGCATGTGCACCAAAATTAAAGAAAAGCGGCTTTATTTATTATTAATTTATTATTGAGTCGATTTTCTTTGTTCTTTCGAGGGCTTTATATCGCATAAAGCCCTTGAATAATAATTAGAAACGAAATGAAGAAGAAAACAAGGAAAATCTTTGTCCATGGTGGGAAAAAAAGACAAAACTTTCGAGGTACAGCTGCAAAGAGAACCAACGACTCTACTCACATGAAGCTAACCATCCAAGTACTATAACCCCTAAACCCCATTCGTCTGGGCTTCATTTAATCATTTTAGCAGCCACCCATGCCTCTCCAGGTTATAGAGTTAAGATAAGATTTATATGAAGTATATGCTATACCTGTATGCCAATCACCTATCAAGCATACAAAAAGCCGTACAAAAGGGTTGTTGGCAACTAAAAGGAATGAATGTATTGCAGTCTTCTAGCACAAATTGAAGAACATTTTTGTGTCCTTATCTAAACTTATTAAATAATTATTTATCTTATAATATATTATACTGCACTTTGTACAGTATAATTGTTTATATATATATAGAAATTGACGCATTTCAATTTGTATAGGCCTTCTTGAATCCAGCTGAAACGATTATATTTTTAGTTAGTACACATAGTCAGTAAAGACATCCGTTTCAGCTAAACTCAATTACAGCCCATGCAGTGGAACTATGGCGGGTGATGTGTGTCAAAATTAAATAACACATTTGGCAACGATCGTGTAACATTTGGTTATCGGTTCTAACTATTTCATGGCAACAACAAGACGTTTGTTGGCAATAAGAAAACATTCAATGACAAAAATATCGTTTGGCAACAATAAAACATTAATTGGGCACAACATATCGTTATTCGGCGACAACATATCGTTATTCGGCAACAACATATCGTTATTCGGCGACAACATATCGTTATTCGGCGACAACATGTCGTTATTCGGCGACAACATATCGTTATTTGGCAACGATATATCGTTATTCGGCGACAACATATCGTTATTTGGCAACGAACGTTTCATTCGGCAACAACAATCCCGTGATGCAAATCAGGCGTCGATCTGATCTCGTACCCAGGGTCTTCCCTGTTTTCAAAATGGCGCGCGATTGCAAATTTCCGCGCGTTTTTCGGTAAACATGGCGGAAAATGCATATGAGAGAGATTCTACGCGTACGGCAACAGCTGAAATTCAGTCATCTTTGGTCCAGGCTAGAGATATTATTGTACAACTACTGGATGGTGTAGGTACTTCACCTCAAAATTCAAGAACTGTCACAACAAGCAATCCCACCGTAACCACAAGAGCAACACATATCGTGCCAGCATCCAACAACCGGGCAATTGCGTCAATCGAGGAGCATCGTCGTCTGTTTGGGTTTTCTGGGCAATCTATCGGTTGTAGTACAACACAATCTAGTGGAAAACGAAGCCGATACGGCGGAAAAGGTGGAAAGAGTGCAAAGAAAACGAAAGGTGCAACCTGGACGCATGCCTTTGTTTGTCTTTCCAAAAAGAGCCAGTTTTCCCTTCCTTCCCCTCAGGAACGGTATGAATTAAAGTGCGCAGGTCTTGGTGAAAAGAAAATAACTATGGAAGTTGATGGAAAGGGATTTGACAATCTCTACAACATTCTTTTGGAAGAGTTTCCACTGCTGTCGAATGCTGGTGGCATCGAGTTGTTGAGAACGGGCTTTGGATCAAAAAGCAAGGCGTTAGACGTAATTCCAGTTCCAGTTGGTTGTTCAAGTTACAGTATTGCGTACTTAAAAGATGTACTTCAACAGGCGAAGTGTTATGTGAGACCTATCCAGAGGGATTTGCCAAAACAGATTTCCACTGAAGACAACATTGGTACAGAAATTAGTGAGGTGAGATTTAACCAGATTAGTTGATTGCTAATAATTACTGTATTTATACTATATAAGCTGTACAATTAAGATACACTATTTTCAGGCCTGAACCCTGTGCTCTGAGGCCTTCAGGGCCATAGGAAACTATTTTGTGTTGGGGGGGCTGATGTAGCGAGCGTCGAAGACGCGAGATATCTAGGGGGTTCCGGGGGCATGCCCCCCAGAAAATTTTGGATTCTAGGGTCTCTGAAACAGCATTTCCCACATTCTGGGGTGAGATTTATAGCAAAATTTATAGCATAAATCTTATTTCCCTCTAAAACTTTACAGATTATCGCTAGTTTACAAATTATTGGGGGGGGGGGGGGGGGCTGAAGCCCCCCCAGTGTCTACGGCCCTGGGCCTTCTAAAGGGTATTAAGATGCTGGGACAAATTTCCCTAATCAAACAAGTGAGAATCAAATGGGCTGTAACCAGACTGTACTTTCAATTAACCATATATTTGACCAGCAAATGTACTGTTACTTTTAGAAAACAAATTATTTCCATCAATTTTCTCATTGTGATTATTCAGTTCCAGAAAATATCCATACATGTACTTTCCCATGGAAAGCAATTCATGTGTTATAACCATGCACCTCTTGGATTTTCACCAAGCAAACATTGAGCTATGCACCCTCTGAAACATCTGCCACTCCCTTGCAATTTTCAATTGCCTTCAATAGGTGTTATGGATTTTTCTGGAACTACACATTGCCATAATCCACCATAATAAAAAGATGGTGGCATGTCAATCTTATCAGTAACCTTTGCAGGGAGCAAAGTCTATAGCTTGAAAAAATATCAAAAGAGAGAGCTGCAAGGATACTAAAATTGGTAATAGGGAAGCTGTTCCAATTTTCATCTATGGTATATTGCAGTTTGTCTTTTGACATTTTTTTCGAGCTATTGATTTTGCTGCCTGCAAAGGGTTATATTGTAAAATCAACATGTTGTCATCTTTTTTATGACTGCTGTGATTATAACTTGCACAGCATAAAATAATTTCCTTGATAAGAGTTGAATATAATTATGCAACATTTTAGTTATTTGTTTTCTGTTGAAATTGAAGAAATCATGTCCAAGTGAACAGTGCAAATCATGCCAAAAGAATATACCAATGCTGCAACTGAGAAGGCACATGATGTTGTGTGGTGAAAACAAACCAACTTATACTATTGAGGTACTTAATTATTTCTTTATTTGTTATATGATTATTACTTATGAAGATGTGCTTTGCTGGGATACTCTACTGTTCCCAGGATGCTTTGTAGCATGTACCACTCTAACTCCCATGTCAGAGCTATTCAATTCTTTTAGGGTGGTGGCCAGGTTATGAAAATGATTTTAGTTGAGGGGCCATACATTTTTTTACATCTATTCTTTTTATCAAAAGCATGCACATCCAAAAGAAGTAATTAATTAAATAAATAGCTCGAGTCTTTTTTGCACTACTGTAATTTTATTTGCTTTTAGCAAAGGATTAAACAAGCAAGCAATTAATGCCTCCTTAGTGGCGCTTAATCAGTCTTATTATTAAATGAATATTTTAGAGGCTAAAAGTCTAGCTCAGTATAATTTCCATAGCTTTCTGGTGGGAAATTAATCAGTAATGTATTAGTGGGTAAAATGAGACAGTCGAGCAGGCTGGGTATGACCTGGTGTGAAAGGATGTGCAAAAAAAAATGAACTAACGCTTTTGTTAACCCCTACCACCCAGGAGTCACTCCACTGACAAGCAAAATTGTGTGGTGTTACCCAAAGTAAAATACTGAAGGTGCACCTGGGGCATAAACTGCATATAGGGTTAAGCACTCTGGGAAGACAGTAATATCTGCCTTTGTGCTGTATCTGGTCTCTTCCTGGCCAGGCTGCTAACCTCTGTATAACTATGAGGTCAATGCAACTTTTGGCAATATTGTACTGTAGCTTGAATTTCTGTTTTTTATTAACATAGCCAGAATTTGTGGATATTTCTGAAGACGAATCTACTGAAGGCTTTGCAGAATCAGGTTCTACAATCACATGTAGCTTTTCTGAATCAGCTTCTACAAGTGCATGTAGCTCTTCTGGAGTGACTTCACAGGTGAAAACAAATTATGTATACTGCACTAATAAAGCAGTTATAAAAACCACTGTAATTGCCTTGAAAATTCCCATCTACAGTATACTTACTCAGTATAACCAATTTTATCACATTAGAATATCTGATTCTTATAGGAAGCAGGTGTTGATGAATTAAGAAAAATGTTTCCAGATACCCCAACACAAGATTTAGTGCTGGCCATTCTAAAAGGTGGAAGCTTTGAGGAAGCTGTGAATATCCTGTTAGAACCTACAATAGGTATATACATGTATGTGGTCCATGTGATGATTGAAGTTGGAAGTAGTGCATAGTTGCAACAATTTAAATTTATTTACATTTCATAACTGGAGTATAAGTAACACTCAAAGTATTATAGTGATGTACTCTGCCATATTCTTGCACATCAGCTTGTATTTTATTTAATATTCATTCATATAAACCTACCAAATCTCTTTCTTCTGATTCCAAACATTTTTGGCATTTTACAAGGTTACGTGAACCAGTAAAATGAATTTTCACACCCTGTAGTGCCCAACTTGAATGCAGTGCACTGTATAATGATGGTGATGACAATGATGATAAATTAATAAGCAATTAATACAGTGTGGTGTACTTTAATAACAAATGTATTTAAAGGTAAACTGTTTAATTTATAATTTGCAGATCAATCTACTAGTAGTCTTGAAGATGCTACAGACCTGGCTACATTAATGTTTGGATTAAAAGATGGTTTACCTACAGATGGCATTCAGAAGTTCAGCATAGATCGCCAAGAATTATGGGAAGACAGTATTGCTGCTTTCAAGAACCCCAAATTCAATGCTGCCTACCGACCGAAAGTAAGATTCCTAGGAGAGGCTGGAATAGATGCAGGTGGTCTATCAAGGGAGTATGGAACTATTTTGCGAAAGGAGCTATTTTCAACAGGGGCAAACTTGTTCGAAGGCCAAGATACAAAGAAGTTACCAATTTACAATGTCAATGGAATTCAATCTAACCTTTATTATCTAGCAGGAAAGATGGTAGCATACCTTATCATTCATTTGGATATTGGCATTCCTGTCTTAAGTCCAGTTTTCTACAATTATATTGTGACTGAAGATGTGGGAAAGGCGGCAGAGTGCTGCTCTCTTGGTGATGTGCCAGATTTTGAAATAGGAGAATGGATCAGTCAGGTACATGTACATATAATCACCAGGGGCATAGCCCAATATTCACTTTCAGCAGTTCACTATTCAACTGACCAAAAAATCTCTATTCCAGCAAGGGCATTTTATTTTGAAAGAAAAACATTCAATACTATACAGTATACAAGTCTTTGTAATTATGTTGAATAACACAAAAGTTGCCAGGTGGTTGTACAACCTTAACCCTATCCAGACTGGGGGGGGGGGGCAGAAAGTGCCCGCGCTGATTTTAAAAGTTAATATCTCCTAAACCAGTACAGGTATGGTTCTGAAATTTTATGACTTTTCCTAAATATGTATGGGCTTTATGTGTGGAAAATTTGTTGAAAAAATATTGCGCCAAAAAAGTTGCAGTGTAGTCGTGAACACCTACCAACACTAAATTTCAGCAGACCATTTTTCTTATGTTTTTTTACCAATTATATTTTCTGTTGCCCTTCAAAACTTGTACAAAAGGTGTTTATTTTCACAAATATAAGGTTATGAGGCAGTTCTTAACAATTCTGATTAATAGCTTATTTTAGTAAGGAAGCCAACAGACTATAATAACTGTGCCAAATGGACATCGAGGGAATGTGATTCGTTCCATGACTACGTTTTTGTTGCATGAAAACAGATTGTTAAAATCAGTTCTTCAGTTGTAATTTTTAATTACATTATAATAGTTACAATAAAAGTAAGCACTTTTTAATAAAGAGAAACTATTTTTTTGATATACTACCTTTTTTATGTTAACAAAACAGCTAAAAATTAGAATAAGAAAAAGAATTTTGGAAATTTTAAAAATCCAGGGGTTTTGCAATTAATGACATAATTACATCATAATTTGTTGCCATGACAACACAAGTGTAACACATACTTGAACAAGGCATACCATCCACCTGTAAAAGTTTCGTCGGAATACACCAAATGGTTCAGGAGATATTGACTGCAGGCACTTTCCACCCCCCCCCCCCCCCCACCCACCCACCCCCAGTCCCAGAAGACCCAAAAAAGCCCAGTCTGGTTAGGGTTAAGCTGCGTAATTGTATTGATGCAATAACGGTATATTTTAAGATACTACGCTGTGTCTAAAATGTTACGCTGTGTTCTAGGAATATAAAATACATTTTAAATAAAGGAATTAATTAGGGAAAAAGTATACCAGCATATGGATAACCAGTACATCTGCACATGTAACTTTGATTCTATGTAGAAAACAATTAAATGTACAATTCATGTATATTACACCACGCATTTATTTGCGCAATGCACAAACGACACATGATTATTAGCTTGTGATGCAAGCTCTTGGCGAATGGGAGGGGGGCCCTAGAAGGAGGCTGAGGAAAAGGGGGATTATCTCCTCAGTCACACTATCCTCAATCCTGCAAAACAGGCTACATAATTATATAAAAGATATAGAATTTATGCAAATGAGAAGTTTAAATTATGTTCTTACATGTAAGTGATGCCCCCCTCTGGCTATGCCAGGCCAGTGAAAGACGTTATGCTATGTTCTAAGATGTCACGCTATGTTCCAAGACACTACGCTGTGTGCTAAGATATTACACTATGTTCTAAGACATTACACTGTGTTCTAAGGCGTTACGCTATATTCCAAGACAGAACACAGCGTAATGTTTTAGAACATATGTACAAAAATAAGTTAAAGCTGCAGTATTTATTTGCATTTCATTTACATTTCAGAACTTGTTGCACTGAATTTCCCAGCATGATGTTATGAATTGAAATAAGTTTTTTTCCCATCGCAGAACACATCTTTGTTATGGGCAGTCAAGGATTAGGAACTGACTTATTCATGTATTTACTTTAGGTTAACAAAGCAGAAACTGCGGAGGAGATATCACAGTTAACACAAAACAATGAAATGATGGATTCACTAATTAGAGCTGGTTGGCTTAAGGCACTCACTTTGTCAAACAGAGATATGGCACTACAGAACTTAATTGTATATGAGGTATTGATAAAGCGTAAAGAAGCCATGGATCAGTTCTGTAAAGGTCTGAAGACCCTTGGTATCCAATCAGCAGTTCAAGTCTGTCCTGAGCTAATGAAGGAATACTTCATTGCACAACCATCACAACTTACAGCTTTGAAAGTTATTGAGTTATTTGCAAACCTTCATGTATTCCAAGAAAGTGAAAAGTCAGAAAGAGCTCGTGGTTTTTTGGTTGAATCCATTCACTTTCTCGAACAAGGTATGGTGTGACTGTTGCATATCTCAGTTTCCAGTACAAAAAACAGACCTTTTGTGGGTGTGGTGATACAATTTTGGCAAAGTAAAATTAATTATCCCAATAGTATGAAAAAGTAGAGTGGTGTGTAGGTAGGTTTTTGGATATATTGTACAGTCATGTACTGTACAACAAAGTATAAAGATAGTAAATTCTGAGATTATTAAGCAATAAAATACTGAACTGACGTTATGAGTAAAACGTGTTTTGCACATGTTATGATGAAGGGATCTGCTTAAAACATCAGCCATATTTCATTGCTTACAATTGCTTACATGAAAAATCTCAGCAGTTCACCCCTTTTCATTTGGTTACAAAAAAAACCAAAAACCTAGTCTTACACTTATGCTGGGATGATTTTTGGGCACAGCTTATATTTTGGATGGTATACAAATGTATTAGAAATTTCTGTATAATGTACAAACACGTATTGGATAATATACTTGATAATTATTAGGATTATATATGTGCTTATACATGTATGTGCCCTGGAATCAGCAGTACAGTACTATACATGTACAGCATATAGTTGTATTTGGATAAATAATCAATCCTAGTGTGTATGTGTTACATGCATAAGCTTTTTTTTATTTTCTCAGCATAAACAGCTTGAATGTCTGAAGTAATCAGTAAACATGATGCATGAGATTTGCAACAGCCTTGTCTGTGATGCATCAATAGTAAGCCTAAGGGCATTAATATTAAGGGTTTAGCTTACTGGAGGTAAAAGATTTGTAAAGGATATTGCATTTGACGTAAGCAATGTAACTTATTTTTTAGGGGGATGGGTGACTTATTTTCTGAATTTCAAGGCAATGCTTTCATAATTACCCATATTGATGGATCAAAACGGCCTTTATTTAATTTATTATTTTACCCTGTCTAACACCAGATAATTTTATTCAGCAGAGACAGGCTGCTTAGATCATCATTAGCATCTCAGTGATATGAATGGGATAATGTAATTTATTCCTGTAATATAGGTTATTTATTTTGTAACGCGCATTTGATCATATTCGAATGTAAATCTGCGTGCTATAAGTATTAAATTATTATACTATTATTTATACAATACAGGTAGTTAAACTTTTTTTCTCTCTTTTCAGAGGAAGGTGAATCTGGACTTAAGGGTTTACTGCGTTTTATGACAGGTACAGAAGAAGTTCCACCACTTGGAATGCTAGAAAAGATCGAAGCTGTTTTTGTTAAAGAAAACCAGCCCTTCTTCTTTGCTGAAACATGTATGTTTGAACTGAAAGTGCCAACAGTCCATGAAGTTCTGCAGGATTTCAAAGCCGCATTTATGGAGGCATGTGCAAACAATGAAGGATTTGGATCAATTTAAACTCATTGTCAACTTTTAATTAAAATAACCTAGTGTTATTTCTTTCATGTTGTTATTGCTTTCATGTTGTTATATTGCAAGTGAGGCAAGGAACTCTAATGTTCTCATAAATAACTCAATGCCATAATTTCTGTTTGGTTCATATGGATCTACTTGTGCCTCTAGCTGATAAAACTGCTCGGCAGAAATTGGTACATCTACATTAGGTATTTCAATTCTTTCTCCCTCTTCAGCTCTTTCACCATTGTAAAATGCCGTTGGTAGTGGACCATCCCAATCTATTCCAAACATTGCTGCTTCACTCTATAAGATATTAGATGTTTATTTCACTTTTAGGTGTCTTTGTATAGTTGTATTGGGGGCCTATGGTTACTCAGGACAATTATACAACCCAAGCCTGCTTATACTACTGTCTATAGTTTTTGCCTATTTGTGAAATAAAAGACACATGGTAAAAAAATTCGTTGACCAATGCAGTTTCTGCTAAGCTTAATTTGTTTGTATTTTATTTTCAAAATGCTCAACATGGCAAATTACCAAGAATAGTATTACAGGCATCTGACATATGTTGTGAGTTATTTTTTCTCAGTTAAATAATCAGTGTTGCTCAAGCAATACTTCACTGGTATTTGTTGACCTTTGTTTACCAAACTTATTTTTAGACGTTTTGGGTATTTATCCAATAAATTAAAATATGGGTTTCCAACTTACAGTACATGTAATTGTTAAGAAAAATCCTACTCATACCACAGTTAATTTTTCAAATGCTGATCCCCTTTGGGAAGTTGTCATCCTTAACTGCCCTTCTATCCATAACTGCATTGGTGTCCTTCCTGCTGTCCCTGATAGAACATGTGCACTCCAAGACTGAACAAACTGATTAAGGCATTGGTTTATACGTGGAATAAACACATAATGCAAAGCAAAAATATGGATGTTATTATCAGGATCTAGTACACCACAGCTCTCAAGATGATAGAACAGATGATAGAACAAACACACCACTTGATAGAAAAGATCCCTCCACAGTCTTTCTATCCGCTGATTATGCACACTCTTTCCAACTATCATACTCCCCCTTCCTGGTCCTCTGTCAGGATGCAATAGCATGAACATGGAGACCCCAACATTTTCTCCACCTTTATCAGCTCTTATTCGAGATGGCAACCCATAGCAATTGACAGCTTTCTTAAAAAGCTCTAGAACTGTATCAGCTCTATTATTGTTTGAACAAGATAAAAATACAGGAACTCTTGAGTACCCATCTATCCCACCATGGATCACCATCTTCCATCTTAAAAAAAAAATTAACATCAAATCAGAAGGGTATATACATGTAAACAATAGTTCTAGAAAATATGCATACTTGTACCCCTTTCATGAAAGGTGATCCATTGGAGTGTGAGTCCCCCTACATGTAGCAACAACATTTACCTAAATGACAAGCAAGCACTGACATGTGCAACCCTCAAAAACATCCCACATCCCTTTGAGTTTCTAGTTGCTTTCATTTGGGGTGGGGGGAGGGGATAACTGACAGAGATAACACAACCAGTGTCTAACTTGGCAGAGAATTTACTGATATGAATGATAATGGGAAGAAAGGACGATGTTTCCATTTTCAGTACTATAAAAATATAGCTATTGCCAACCAAGTCAATGACCTGTTTACAGATACATGTAATATGGAATATGGCTATGATATATGTAATATGGTTTGATGAATTTCTTTATATTTTGCAGACTTATGTGATGATGCCAAAGGTTAATTATTATTTTCAGTTTTAAAATTAAAGATATTACCTGATGAGTTTATGGTAACCATCAATATGCCACAATGAATTAGGTCCCCTGACGCAATACTTCCTTCTGTGAACTGCAGCCATCCATCTAATGGTTGTACCTTCAGGGTCAACTCTGCGCACAGATGCCCGCACTCGGTGTTGCTGAATTTTTAGTCCTCGAGCTCTTAGGTGCCCAATCACCATTCTGTAGCCACATGTTGGATGCAGATGTTTGATCTCGCTGACTATACTGTCTAACTCTTCATCAGTTAATGGGGAAAATGGCTGGGAGGTGTTCAGTTCTAGTTCGCGCATGCGTCGTCTGATCGTACTTAATGAGATCCCCAGCATATTCGCTATTTGAACAGCAGTGAAGTTGTGTTCGATTAAGTATTGTAGCTGATCTCTTGAATTTCAAATTTTGGTCTACCTGGCATTGACCTTGGAATAATTCCCAATGTTTCCGGCGCGTAATCTTCACCATTTAAAATAGGGCGTTGTAAGACATCTACGAGAAGTCTGGATTGATGCAACAATTCACTGTATTCTGGATTTCGTGCTGACAGGTTTCCTAGGCTTCGATAAAGTCCTTCGGAACAATCGCGAACATGATCAACAACATTGGCATCGGGCTCCGTTGCAATACATTCCGTTACCTCAGTCAGTAACATTTGTAAACGAGTTGTAAGGGCAGTTCGTACCTCATTTTCAAAATCTTGTTCCGCCATCTTGTGTATAAAACGCGAGACCACTGCGTGGGACCTCAGTATCACGGGATCTCACAGGATTGTTGCCAAATGAAACGTTCTTGCCAAATAACCATATGTTGTCGCCGAATAACCATCCAGTAGTTGTACAATAATATCTCTAGCCTGGACCAAAGATGACTGAATTTCAGCTGTTGCCGTACGCGTAGAATCTCTCTCATATGCATTTTCCGCCATGTTTACCGAAAAACGCGCGGAAATTTGCAATCGCGCGCCATTTTGAAAACAGGGAAGACCCTGGGTACGAGATCAGATCGACGCCTGATTTGCATCACGGGATTGTTGTTGCCAAATGAAACGTTCGTTGCCAAATAACGATATGTTGTCGCCGAATAACGATATGTCGTTGCCAAATAACGATATGTTGTCGCCGAATAACGATATGTTGTCGCCGAATAACGATATGTTGTCGCCGAATAACGATATGTTGTTGCCGAATAACGATATGTTGTGCCCAATTAATGTTTTATTGTTGCCAAACGATATTTTTGTCATTGAATGTTTTCTTATTGCCAACAAACGTCTTGTTGTTGCCATGAAATAGTTAGAACCGATAACCAAATGTTACACGATCGTTGCCAAATGTGTTATTTAATTTTGACACACATCACCCGCCATAGTGGAACCCCCCGCCATGACCTCAGTGAGTCTTTGTGATTGTTTGTATCTTCCTAGTTTTCACTATACATTCTATTGGCATTGCTTTACGATAAAACTACACATATATTTATCATATACAGAACAAGTCCGTTAGCAGCACTTAAAATTAATTTTGCGTTAAGTCTGAATTCTGGATTATTTCTCCGTGTGAATAGCATACTAGAAACAAACATATTTGGATAATTAAGAAAGTATGTACTATATATTTATCAAGTCCATGTATAAAGGCCACGTCCACACGTATGCGTTTTCATAGCGTTTTTATATTGTTCTCGGTCCTCATGGGAGCAGAAAACAATGGTCTATTACCTGAAACAATATGAAAACGCTAGGAAAACGTATACGTGTGGATGGGGTCTAATGTGAATTAATTTATTATTGAGTCGGTTTTCTTTGTTCTTCCGAGGGCTTTATATCGCATAAAGCCTTGAATAATAATTAGATACGAAATGAAGAAAAAAACAAGGAAAATCTTTGTCCAAGGTGGAAAAAATAGACAAAACTTTGTTGGAAAACCTCCTCAATAATAAATCAAGTCAGACAAATCCCTCGAACGTCAGGATGTATGCGATATAAAGCCCTCGGACGCTGCGCGTCATCGGGTCTTGATATAGCATACATCCCTCGTTCTCGGAATTTATCTGTTACTTCTATGTGGGAGCTTGAAGTGATGATATAAACAACCTCTAAGACTTTATAAACTTAAACTTCAAAAAACTACTAACAAATCCTGACGATAATTAGTCATTATACTATTTATACTAGCTTGATCTGAGTGCTCTATAATATATACTGAAACCGATTGAATGGCCGAATGCTCTCCAAGCCTTACCCCATATATGGGAATGTTGTCACTGACATCTAAACTGAAATTGCGACATTTCCAGGGATATTCATTAATAAAAAAGAGAAAGATTTGATCTTCTCCGTTGATGTTGTCATTGTTGCTTTAATGGGTAAATAATTGATGTTGTGAGTTACAACATGCTGGCTCCAGAAAGTCCAGCTAATTTACATATACAATTCGCAGCGACACATTTATCATTCTCCACTTTAGTTGGGAAAACTGGTCGATAAAACAGAGATTCTGTAGTAGAAAACATGATTTGTTGGCGAATTGATGAGAAATTGATCGGCAAATTAAAGAGACAGACTTGATCCAAGTCTAGTCGGTAATGTGAGGAGATAATAACAGTGCTCCCTCCCCCCCCCCCCCCCCCCAAAAAAAAAATAAAATGGTCATGCTAGTTGAATCAAAGCCGGCTCCGCCCGCGCGGGCAAAGCGGACGTAATGGCAAACATCCTTTAGCACACAAATATTAATGGTGTTAATTTGTAGTTCAATAGATCAGTCTTAAAAACCAAAACCACTGCATGTTTCCTCTTTAATAAGATTTCTTTCTGTGCGAGCTATATTGTTACAAAACACATATACCATGTCTCCGTACACAGCTAATTCAATTGCGTTTCTCAGTTTGTCTAGCTACTTTGGCTAAATCTCTAAATCTTTCTTAAATCCTTTTTTATACTTATTATTTCTATGTAAATTACGTATCTATATGGTGCAAAATAAATAAATTGAAGTTGAACTAGAACCTTATATTAAACATTATCAAAATTTACCAGTCCTTTCCCTTCACGCAACCTTCTTGTGTGGAATTGACATCTAAACTGAAAGTGCGACGACATTTCCAAGAATAGCCTTTTATAAGGAGAAAAAAAGCTTATTCTTCGAACTATACAAATGTTAGCTTATACTTTTTAAATGTGGTTTCACTTTTCAGATCATAATTTCTGTGTATTTATGAATTAAGTTATTTCTGATATTTAAGATATTTTAATTGGGTAATTATCAATCTCGTATCCAGAAAGCTCAACTAATATACTTACATTAGCAGGGGCGCTTTGCATGTGCATTATGAATTAAGTATTTTTGAAGATACTTTAATGGGTAAATATATAATTGATGTTGTGAGTTACAACAACATGCTGGCTCCAGAAAGTTCGGCGAATTTACATATACAATTCGCAGCGACACATTCTGCACTTTAGTTGGGAAAACTGGTCGATAAAAGTAGAAAACATGATTTGTCGGTGAATTGATGAGAAATTGATTGGCAAATTAAAGAGACAGACTTGATCCAAGTCTAGTCGGTAATGTGAGGAGATAATAACAGTGCTCCCCCTGTCAAAAAAATATAAAAAATGGTCATGCTACATAAGTCCGCTCTGCCCGCGCGGGCAAAGCGGACGTAATGGCAAACATCTTTTAGCACACAAATATTAATGGTGTTTGTAGTTCAATAGATCAGTCTTAAAAACCAAAACTACTGACACTACTGCATGTTTCCTCTTTAACAAGATTTTTTCTGTGCGAGCTATATTGTTACAAAACACATATTCCATGTCTCCGTACACAGCTAATTCAATTACGTTTCTCAGTTTGTCTAGCTACTTTGGCTACGGTACATTTCCTGGTATGTTTTCTCTAAATCTCTAAATCTTTCTTAAATCTTCTTTTATATTTATTATTTCTATGTAAATTACGTACCTATATAGAACCTTAAACATTATCAAAATTTACCAAACCTTTCCCTTCACGCAACCTTCTTGTGTGGAATTTTGTCATTGACATCTAAACTGAAAGTGCGACGACATGAGAAAAAAGGTTTATTCTTCGATCTATACAAATGTTAGCTTATACTTTTTAAATGTGGTGTGTATTTACGAATTAAGTTATTTCTGATATTTAAGATATTTTAATTGGGTAATTATCAATCTCGTACCCAGACCCACGCGTTCTATGGGAATGCGAGGGTCTGGGTACGAGATTGGGTAATTATAATTGATGTTGTGCTACAGCATATCCTCTCATTTCGAAATGATGATTATCGTCATTTGTGAGATGTCGTTGAATTAACAATAATCATCATTTTAAAAAAAGAATTCCCTGCCCCCAAACCCCCAACCCTAACCCCACCTCTAAACCTGACCCTAACCCTAACCACAACCCCCCTGACAACCCTAACCCTAACCACAACCCCCCCGTTGGACCTAACCCTAACCACAACCCTCCGGAAAAAAGAGTCCCGCCTCTCAGACCCCGACCACAACACCCCTAATGGTTCTTTTGTTATATGCAATTTAGTTTAACATCCCGCATGTGGGACAGAATCTCACTTGAGTATCATGATAATCATCATATTCGACTTTGTGAAGAAATGATGATTATCATCATTTCGAAGTGAGAGGACATGTTGTGTGCTAATGTAAGTAAATTATTACTCGGGCTACTGTGGTAGCCGAGTCTGGGTTTCGCGATTATTTTTTTTTTTATTATTTTTATTTTTTTGCGACGCGTTATTAGTCCTCCGCGCGGCCGCTGGCGATATTGACCAATAAGCTTTGCGAAACTGAGCCATGTGACCAACTGACCATATGCATGTGACCAGTGCCTTCTTTCTTTTCGACTGAGTGAGTGAGTGAGCGAAGCTTTCTCGTGTCGGGTGTGTTTTGTTTGTTCACAGACATAGTTATTAGGCAGTAATGTCGCTGGCAAGTATCTTGATATTATTATATACACTTACAATCGCACACGCCGTTCATTAAGTGAAGTTGTCTCGCAGGTGACACTTTCTAGGTAAACATGAACCTGTGTAATTAAAGGCGAAGAGACTTGACATATTGACCGCTGTTTCTTTCTTTGCTTTCCTGATGTCTGATCACTCGTCTCGGATGTGTTCTGTGTGTTCACAGACATATAGTTATTGGTCAGTAATGTCGCTGGCAAGCATCTTGATATTATATACACTTACAATCGCACACGCCGTTGATAGTTGTGTTGATATTTAATACCTGAAGAGACTCGACATATGAACGCTGTGTACATGTGTGGAAATACGTTAATAAATACAGGCAATCGTGTTTTGTTATTGCAAATTGTGTTTTCTATCGGAGAATTGGATTGCGTTTTGACTTTTGCCTGTGACCAATGTGTTTAATAGACGTTAGACCTTAGCACTGCATAGCACTGTGATTTTGCAGTAGCCCGAGTGAACGCCTGACCAGGCGTCTCGTTAGCCGAGCTTTCTGGAGCCAGCAGTTGTCGTAGGGCCCCAAACTATCGGGGGCCCCAGCGCTTTCTGATTGCAAAATTTTTTGTTCTGCACCTGCTTTCCATTCTTTTCCTAGAAAAAAACGTTAGGACCCAGGGCTCGAGACTCATGGGTGGGAGGTTCAAGGGGTCCCATGCTGAAAATATGCCGGGGGCCCTAATCCGGCCCTGCGTATACGTAATAACTCAGGGGCGTAGCATGCCGGGAGTGTCGAGGAAGTACACCTCTCAATTCACCTCTCCAATTTTTAGAGCGGTTAAGGTGGCTCCGTACAGTTTCTTGAAAAATGGAAAATACAGGTCTGGGAGTCCAAATCATGTACATAAACAATTCGGAAAAAGAATAAAACTAAATGTTAGGCATAATTAAACAGTCTGACCATCAAAAACTGTTACCAAATAAATACCAACCTTTGTTGCTATGGCAACAATGACGTTTCAAAATGAGATAGATAGAAGATAGAATAATTTTATTTAACCACGCTTACATCATCAGCAAAAGCTGGTTTCCATGACGGGCGTGTATAAGAACATGAACAAAATTATATTATTTACAAATCAAGAGTTAAGTTAAGTAGTAAGTATAAGAGTAATTTAAATATTTACATGAGTATGTAAATTAGTATAATTAGTGGGAAACATAAGTAGCGATTTTTAGTTGAAAACATGGAAGAGATTTACTCTCTCTTATGTTTGCTGGTAGGGAGTTCCATATGGAGGCTCCGTCGAATATAAGACTCTTTTTCATACTGTTTGTGCATGGTTGTGGCAAACAAACTGTAGTAGCACTGTCGCGAAGATTGTGACTCAAAACTTCTTTTTTGAAAGTAAAGAGATCATTGAGACACTTTGGCCCCATGTCGTTTAATATTTTGAACATTATTTTAGCTTTAGCTTTTTTTCTCTGTTCTTTAAGTGGTTCCCAACCTAATGCATCTAATGCAGTTTGCTGATCTACTTCATTAGGCATATTTGCTATAATGCGAGCAGCTCTGTTGTGAAGTTTTTGCAAGCGTGTGGACTGGGTTTCACCAAATACGTTCCAAACTTCACAACAATAGTTGAAGTATGGTTGCACTATAGCATTGTATACTGATAAAAGTGTCTTTTTGTTAGCAAATTCTCTTAAACGTCGAAGAGCACATAATCCTGACGTTATTTTCTTACATATATTTTCGGTATTACTTTTCCAGTTTAAATGTTGGTCCACAATTACTCCCAAAGTTTTGCTTTCAGAAACTTGCTTAATTGGTTGGTCTTTAATAGTAATATTTGGTTGATGATCAGAGATTTTTTTTTAGCAATTTATTCGAACCAATTAGTATAAATTCAGTTTTTGCTACATTCAGGCTTAGTTTGTTTGCCATTAACCATTTTCGAAGGTTTTCTAAATCTGAGTTTACTGCAATTTCAACTTCATTTACTGTCTTTCCAGTTGCTGTAATATTTGTGTCATCAGCAAATAACAGAGGTTTCGTTTTATGGAGACATTCTGGTAGATCGTTTATGTAAAGTAAAAAGAATAGAGGCCCCAAGATAGACCCTTGGGGTACTCCGCATTTAATGCTACGTTCTGACGAAAGGAATCCATTCACTTTACATTTCTGGATACGCTCTGATAAATATGATTTGAGTAGTAAGAGTGCACTACCTTTGATTCCATATAAGTCTAATTTATCCAATAGAATTTTATGGTCAACAGTATCAAAGGCTTTTTTAAGGTCTATGAATACAACTA
Source organism: Corallium rubrum (assembly GCA_964035015.1). Classification (NCBI taxonomy): domain Eukaryota; kingdom Metazoa; phylum Cnidaria; class Anthozoa; order Scleralcyonacea; family Coralliidae; genus Corallium; species Corallium rubrum. Next base: position 32,590,961 of record OZ035997.1, read on the forward strand.
GATTAAATAATTTTCTATCCATGTTTACGTACCAGCTGTTAGTGCAGTCTAGCAGAGCAGTAGCAGTGGAATGGTATTTTCGAAAGCCAAACTGATGTTCAGAAAGTAGTTTATTAGTTGTCAGATAATCATATAATTGTGTATACATGATACGTTCCATGACTTTGCTTATGACAGGCAGAACAGAAATGGGTCGGTAATTTCCTGGTAAATTTCGCTTGCCACTTTTAAACAGTGGTGTTACTCTTGCTATTTTCCACTCATTTGGAAAAGTGCATAGCGTAATAGCTTGGTTGAAAATATATGTTAGTGAGCTAGAAATGATTGGAGCAGCAATTTGAATAATTTTATTAGAAATTTTATCTACACCAGTAGCTTTTGAACCAGACAGCTGGCACAGGAGATGACAAACATTGTGTACAGTAACTGCTTTAAATGCAGCAAACTCAGATTCAGTTTTCTTAATGTATTGCTGAAAATTACAGTCTGTTGTACCAATCTCTTCAGCTAAATTTGGACCGATTTTTGAAAAGAAGTCATTGAAACCTTCTGCAATGTCACTGGGGCTTGTTAACTTCTTTTCACTCACATTTAACTCATTCACTTGTGTATGTTTACTATGCTTGCCAAGTAAACTATTTATTGTCTTCCAAGGAGTTTTTGGATTTTTGTTTTCACTAGTAATTTTACTGGAATAGTAATCTTTCTTAGCCTGTCTTAATTGTATGTTTGTTTGATTTCTTATTTTTTTGTAATTTTGCCAATCTTCTTCTAGGTTAGTGATAATAGCTTTTCTTTTTAACTTATCCCTTGTGTTTATCATTTCTTTAATACTACTAGTAATCCAGGGAACTTTTTTTGATTTTATTTTTTTGTTCTGAAGTGGAGCATGTTTATCTATAGTACTTGAAGGAATAGTTGTTTCCAAATTTCCCACATACTATTTGGATTATCAGCAAAAAAATAAACATGTTCCCAGGACTGGACTGATAGATCATAAAGAAATTGTTTTTCATTGAAATTTTTCATATTTCTAATTTCAACAATATTTTCTTTGTCCTTCTGAGTGATGTTAATTTTTCTTATGGCAAAAATCAGGCTATGGTCACTGATTCCAGTATGGATAACACCAGAATTGCAGATTTTCTCTGGTTTGTTTGTGATAAAATGATCTATTAGAGTAGCAGAGGTCATAGTTACTCGCGTAGCCTCGACAATTAATTGCGATAATTGATACATTTCAAACAGAGACTTTAGTTTCTTTGTTGGCTGGTCAGAATTTGGTTTTAATAAATCACAGTTTAAGTCACCAAGAATGTAAATTTCCTTATTTTCATCATCAACAGTTTGAATTAATTGCTCGATATGAGTAAAGAAATCAGATGATGCATCTGGTGGTCTATAAACTGTAACAACCACAAATGGTCGACTGTGTGGTTTATTAATTTCTATGCACACAGCCTCCAGATCAGGTGGTATAATATCATGTCTGATCTGATAGTTTATAGAGCTACGCAGGTAAATACAAACACCACCCCCTTTTCTGGACCTATCTTTTCTAATAATGTCATAGCCATCTATGTGAATCATACCATCATTTATCGTTAAATCAAGCCTAGTTTCATTAAAGGCAATTAAATCTAGTAACTTGTTAGACATAGTAAAATTAATTTCATCAAATCGCTTTGCCAAACTAACTATGTTTAAAAAAGCCATTTTGAATCCTCTCTGATTAGGAAAGGATTTCATTTTGTCAGAAAAATCGCTACCTATGTTTGTTTGTAATAAGTTACTATCTACATCCTCGTTATGTGGTAAACACACTCTAGGTGGTTTATCCAGTCTCTCAAGCGATTTGGCCATTGCCTGACCGCTCGAAAATTTCCAGCATGCACACCTTTCTTTGTATGAGGCTTGCTTAATCTTATTGATCTAAGGTAGCCACAAAATGATTTACCAAGCATCCTATCTCCATTATGGTTGAGATGCAAATTTGAGCCATTTAACATTGATTTATCTATGTGACTGTTGTTAATAAATGTTATTCTATGCTTCTTGCACAAATCATCTAATAAATTATTAAATTTTATGATTCTAGAAGGTGGTACCTTTCCATCATACCTCTTGGTAACACTCGACACTGCAACATTCTCAGCTTTGGCTTGTACCTCCACAATCAGTTTCTCCATCTCTTCAGCTGCTTCCTCTGCTTCTTCAGCTACAAGGTTGTTAGGTCCTACATGCAATATTATCCCGTGAATTTTGGTCTCGTCTTCAGCACACTCCTTAAAGTTTTCACGAACTTGTTGAATTTTAGCTCCCCGGTATGTCTTGCAGGTTGCCTGGGCTTGAGCAGCATGTGAAACTTTGGCCTGGTCAATGTTCTTTATCATCGAGTCGCCCAGCACAAGCACTTCTGGTTCATTTCTACGTTTTTGATTAGCTCTATCTTGGTTTACGCGTTGGTTTTTCAGCTGACTAGAAAAAACTTTACTTGGCACATTTGTGCTGTCTGATGCTAGATTGTTGTTCAGGTTTGGCTTGTCATTCGGAAGAGGTTCTTCTATATTATTGTCATCGATGCCAATGTAACGTTTTGCCGATGTTCAGGCGGGTTGTTAACCTGAGTGTGTTGATTGCCGCCCAAGCCGGGACAGAAAGGACACAACGGCTGGTTGTAAAAGGTGTACTTTACTGGACGACAACTCAACAACAACTGCCCTATCACGACAGTGCTCACGCTATTTACACAATGACACACGTCAACTATACAATCACGACTACAGTACATACGACTACAAACTAAGTACAAGTCCCCATAACACTGGACGCTACATTATTCCCCCTTTTGAAAAGACACGTCCTCGTGTCTGCTCTACAATATTTTACGGACACACATAATCTACATCACAGATTCACAGTACTACATAACAGCTTAGCTAACTACAGACTTGACATCTACTACTATGCGCTTTCTATAACTCTTCAAAAGGCTGCCTACAAGTTCTAATTAAACTATACAACTTAACTCACAATTATAACAAAACTCTACGTATATATACTTAGAACTGAAATAACCCTATCAGCTTTTAAAAGTCATGTAATTAGTGTTATGTAAGTCCTCAACCAAATCAGTCAAATCAACTAAAACTACAATAATCTATATCAGGCAGTCTATAAACACTAAACAAAACAATTAGTCCACAAATCAAGGTATTTCCGTACAGTTCTTGTAGTTGTTCGCGTTCAGGTACCAAACCAAACTTTGTAACATCTTCCTTTGCGTGGTCATGCATGATGCATCCAGTTATGCATTCACGATTTCTCATGACATATCTCACAGCTCACAAAGACGTTATTACTCCTGATTCACTCGCTGACAGCTGCAGAACCCGACGAGCTTTTCTTGAACAAATACACAGGTACAATGTCACAATGAACAATTCTTCAAAATTAAAACAAAGTTACGCAACGTAAACTGACAACTTCTTCTGAGTTACGGACTACCACGGCACGCACAAATCCACCGACTCCTCGTCGATAACGCAAGTTCTCTCAAAGAACTTAAAACATCTTGACTCTCCATCAAGTTCTCGTACTCGAGTTCCGCGAACTCCAACACTGCCGTCTTCTCTAGTCCCACTTTTTGGTCAAACTTAACTTCTTTTTTTATCCGCTTTTCCCAACATTTGCCAGTTCGATAAAGTTCTTATTTAAATCCTCTTCCGTACGCGCGGGCGTACTGACGCTGACGTACTGATGCTGATGAAGCTGCGCTGACGTTGACTTCAAAACGCAACGGTCACTCAATGACGTTGACACCAACGGTTTTCGCAACAACGGTCATTCCACAACAATAATTGTGTTTTTGTTAACAACCAGGTTCGTACCTTTTTACGTAGCACGTCCAAAACAAATGTAGCACACGTTATACAAAACTAACGTAGCACGTCTAAACCATATGGCACAGTTCTTTCCTACTTGTCCGAATGAGCTTTTCGCAAGTTTCAATCGTTGGCGTTGAGATTTCCAGAGTCGTCCAGACTCACCAGACGCCCGAACTCGTCTGCCAAAACTCCACGAAAGCCGTTACACACTCTGCGACTTGACCTTGAACTGCCACTGATTTTCCTTGCTCGTTACCTTTCGGAAATCTGAATAACTTTGCAGATAAACAGATCCCACCGCTGCCACCAATGTAACGTTTTGCCGATGTTCAGGCGGGTTGTTAACCTGAGTGTGTTGATTGCCGCCCAAGCCGGGATAGAAAGGACACAACGGCTGGTTGTAAAAGGTGTACTTTACTGGACGACAACTCAACAACAACTGCCCTATCACGACAGTGCTCACGCTATTTACACAATGACACACGTCAACTATACAATCACGACTACAGTACATACGACTACAAACTAAGTACAAGTCCCCATAACACTGGACGCTACACCAAGGACCTCAAAACGATTTGATGTTTTAACAGAGTTATCGTCCATAGGCTTTTCCTTACTTAATTTGTTTTTATTTTCAATTTGCAACCATTCGTTTTGTTTTATGTCCAATATACATTTCATTTGAGCGTTCTCTTGCGTAATTTGTTCGACCACCATTTCGAGAGCTTGCAGTTTGTCCGCCATTTTGTTGTTGTTGTCTACAAACGTTTGAATGATGACCCCTGATTCTGACTCTTGCGTTGTGCTTTTACCACCTTTTTCCTCGTTTTCTAAGACTTCTTTTAGTAAAGAGTTCATCTTCGCGATATCATCCTTCATTCTCGAAATCTCTTGCTCGTTTTGAAGACATTTATCACACGATTGGTGTCGAAGGTTTGTCGGCGACGATAAGGTAGTCTCCACGTGGTCGATTGTGTTTGCACAATTTTCGTCGTTTTCCTCCGTCTTTCCTTCAGTTTCATGTGGCTGTAGGACATTTTGGATAGAGCCATTTTCATTTTCTTTCATAGAAGAAAGTTCATGTAAATTCTCATCTCGGATATTCGACTTTTTCGGCTCTCCTTCGACATAGACAGGAACTGAGTTGTTATCGATAAAACGTATTTCGATCGTGTTGCACTCCAAATGCTTATCAGATTCATTTTCTTTCTTTAATTTGACATCGTCACCTTCTTGAGAAACTTTTCCAACACATTTCTGTAAACCATCCTGCTCTAATCCTCCAGATTTCTTTAAAACATTGTCTCTCACAAAATCCACTCCTACAGCCGCCATGTTGCCCAAATGGCTGCCAATTAACCTTCAAACTAATTTTTTTTCCGAATTAAATTAGTTTGAAGGGTAATTCGCAGCCATTTTGAAACGTCATTGTTGCCATAGCAACAACTGTTGCTATTTATTTGGTAGTAGTTTTTGATTGTCAGACTGTTCTTAAACACGGAGCGACTGCATAAGTACTGGCTGAGGTACTCAGCCAATCCTGCCCAAACGCATCTGATTGGTCCACACAGCTAAAATTACTTCCGGCCTTACCGAGGAACTTTGGCTAAGACTGAAGAGTGGAGCTTTTGTGAGACTTGTTTACTGTTTTTAAATTAAACTTGCCACTTCCCAAACGCCGAATTTGTCTTTTTCAAGTGTCTCACATCATTTTGAGTAGAAAGACGGAAAAATTACGCTTCCAATACGTCGAAACAAAACTAAGGTGAGGAAAAACCGTACGAAAAAGACCAAGCGTCTCACCATTTTTCTTGTTGAATTCAGATGATGTCTGTATTGATTCTTTGCTTATTCATTCATATATTCCGTCCTTGTAATTATAAGACCCTTTTATATACACCAAGAATGTTGATAATGAATATCTTCACACTGATGTCTGAACATCATCTCACTTTCCAACGACGACAACTTTGTTTTTGCACGACCGACAGTACATGTTGTCTGGAAAGCCAGACAAATGACTACTAAAAAGTTCTAAATTTGTGATATATTGACTTGCAAAGTTAATATAATAAACTATTTATTGTCTTCGTTTAAATGGTCTGTTTTAGTTGAATATCAAAGCATTGTCTTTTATGTGGAACTCTGTTTTAAAAAACGGCAAAAGCCAAAGCAGCTATATGTGACCTTGAAACATTGTTTGAAAGCAAGGTCATAATATAAGCTTATATATTTTACAAATTCATTGACCAAACAAATTTAATCACTTCAGAATTGTTTTTATCTATATGCTTCTCTTTACAATTTACATGGGTAATTGAAAAGTAAAAAGGTTATAAATAAAAGATAATTCTCAAAACTTCACCAGCTCACTGACTCGTTGTTGACTTGACTGTTGACATTTCAAACTGTCAGTGCGTAGCCGGGGGGGGGGCTCCCTTTTATACGCTTGCTCCGTGTTTTAACTATGCCTAACATTTAGTTTTATTCTTTTTCCGAATTGTTTAATCACGTGTTTTGTATCACGTGTTTTGGACTCAAACTTGCAATTGTGTTTTCCATTTTTCAAGAAACTGTATGGAGCTGGAGCCACCTTAAGTTATATTTTTTAATTTATGCACTGCAATTATGCGATTTCATTGCATCAGCTTTCACGTCTGTTCGTCTTGAATATAGTTCGTCTCACTGTAAAAGGGGTATTAAAATGAAGCAAAAGCATGTTTTGAACTGTCAATTTCCTTCTTGGTATCCTGTTTTTAAAAATGTCACTTTTCGTAGCAAGATCATCCCTCTTCAGCCACAGTTCATTGATTACCTTAACCAAGATGGAATAGTGCTTCCTAGTGGTATAAACAACGAAGGCACTGAAAATAACAGTGGTAATGAGTCAGGTTCAGAAACTTGGTCAGAAAGTGAAGAGTATTCAACTACTACAGCAGTTGCCCCTGTTTTTGATGAGCTGACAAAGAATATTGAAGAAGCAATTGAGGCTCTTGGTGGGGCAGTGTTCCCCAAGTTGAACTGGAGTGCTCCTAGGGACTCGGCTTGGATAAGTTATAATGGGACACTGAAATGTACTACACCGTCTGATGTCTACCTGCTTTTAAAGAGTTCAGATAGGATTAGCCATGATATTAATCACCCATTTAGAAAATGTGAAGATGGAGAGGACAATGTGTTATCAGAATCTTCTGGCTTTGTTTTGATCTTGCGAAAATGGCAAGAAATTCCTTCATCCACAGAGTTTCGATGCTTTGTGAAAAAGGGTAATATGATTGGTATTTCACAGAGAGATACTGCAAGTCATTATCCTCACATTGCTGAGTTCTACAATGATATTCACTCGCAGATTAAAGAGTTTTTTTACAAAAAGATAGCAGAAAGGTTTCCAGACAGTGATTATGTCTTTGATGTTTTTTTCCAGTCCAAAACAACTGTAAAACTGATAGATTTTAATCCATTTGGAGCAGTTACAGATCCACTGCTATTCACATGGGATGAGTTGTCTTCTATTAAACCTGAGGATGAGGATGATAGTGACACTGTGTTCCGTTTTGTGACAAATGATGCTGGTGTGCAGCCAAGTCCTTTTCTTAGCAGTCGACTACCAAAAGAAAGTTTGGATTTAGTGAGAAGTGAAGATATTAACAAGATGGTGGACTTTCTTAAAACTAAAGATGAATTTATTGATACAAGCCAAAACGATGACCAGTGAAAAAACCTGCACTTTAAGATTTTTTCCTAAAGATCTCAGGCACAATTTATCAGTTACATCTCAGACACAATTTATGTAGTAATATTACTAATATAAGTGTTTCCAGAGTATGAAAACTGCACAACAGGGGGACATGTAAGATTAGGATGTAAGTTTTCAATCTATCTGGCCTTTTAAATACATTATACACTTGTTGACTGGCACTGAGGGAAACATCGAGTTTTACAGACCCAAAGGCTTCAATGTCATCCGAGGGCTTTAGCCCGAGGGTGGCACTGAATTAGCCTGAGGGACCGTAAAACTCAATGTTACTCAAGGCAAAAGTCAACAAGCGTTTTGTTATATACCAAATACTTTTAAAATACAAAATACCAAGTTGACTCGAAACTTGCAAAAGGCAAAAAGACTGACCAAAACACTTTGACTTTGTCTTCATAATTTCAATTCAAGTAAACAAATACACCTGACTCAACAAGTACAAAGAACAGCTTTAAATTTATCCCAGTTTTCTTCAGACCTTCTTTGAATATATGTATAAATATTAATATTCTTTCCTTTTGAAAATGGACTATTTCGTAGCAAACAAGCTCAAAACAACTCTTGTTTTCAAAATGTTCCAAAAAGTCTACAGTTCTTGATCTGATGCAATAATCATTGTGTATTCACGTGAACAATGCACGATTAAAGCTGATGTCAGAGGGAAACATTGCAATGTTTCCCTCGGCAGAAAGAAACATTGAGTTTGTTGAACAACACGTGACCATGATTTGACCAATAGGATTTCATCTTTGGCAAACGAAAGTCTTTGGTATATAACAACACAAGTTTACAACTGATGGTGTGAAGCTGCCTCTACCCAGGCATCTTTTTGGGGGAGGAGGGAGGATGTCGCGTGAAGGTGCTGATGGGAAGAGGGCACTTGAAATGGGTCATCACCTAGATAACCTGATCACCCAATTTCAATGCATATGATAAATAATAATACAATACGATATAATAAGATATAGATATGCTTGCAGACTAAGCAATTCATCACATGAATTGAAGACTTAGAATTTTGCACAGATGCCAGCAGGACCGATAATTTCTTTAAAATGAAAAAAATCCATTTCAGAGAGCAAAGAATGCCAGTTGTCCAATCGAGAAACATGCCCTGATCCCTACGTAGGTGCACCAGTACACCATGCAAGAACTGTTGTCTGTGCTGTTCTGTATCATAAACTGTGTATTTGAAACATGCAAGGTCTTTTGAGGTTTCTCATTTACGCTTCACATGCAGCCTCATACCCAGGTGCGATTGAGAAGGGGGGGGGGGGGGGGGGAAGGTGTTGGGTTATCACCTACTAAGGAGGCTTCTGATTGGTTTAGATAATTACATAACACAATACCTTCCCCTAACCTATCAGTAAGGAGCATGGGAACGAATTGATAATCGACAATGTTATTACTTATAGCCAATCGGAACCGTTCCACCTGTTTACACGGTGAAATAGGACGAATTCAAGACCGATTCCGAATGGTCTTAGGCTGCAGTTAACCCATCATTGCAAAACGAGCCAGCATTTTTCCAAAATAATGCAAGAGAACAATAAAAAGTTACTCAAGATAGGTATAATCTTTGTATGGCTTCGTTGTAACTCCGTAGAATATTCTGAGTTACTCCTTCCGGAATTTTCCTCACACCCCCCCCCCCCCCCTATATATTCGAGTCTGCTAGTGTCTGGTCGTTCTATTGCAAATCCTGCAATTTCACCCATTTTACCGCACTTCTGGTCAAACATTATACTGCAGACTTTCAATATTGGAAGTGCTGTAGAAGCCTTTTTAGTATAGGGAGGTGATGACCCAGGTTGGGATCATCTGAGCAAAGTTACATTTAATTGTTATGAAACTTTTCTTGATTTTCACGATTTTCGTTGAATTAACTTATCATGTGCCGAACCTATGGAAGCCCAGGAGGCTCACAACAACTTTTTATTTTTATGTTTTAACTTATTTTGACGTTTCAACTTTTTATTTTTGCGTTTCAACTTTTCATTTGTGCGTTTCAACTTTCTATTTTCAGCTTTTATTTTTGCGTTTCAACTTCATTTTTGTGTTTCAACTTTTTATTTTTAACTTTCAACTTTTTATTTTTGCGTTTCAACTTTTTATTTTTGCGTTTCAGTATTTTATTTTTAACTTTCAACTTTTTATTTTTGCGTTTCAAGTTTTCAACTTTTTATTTTTGTGTTTCAACTTTTCATTTTTGCGTTTTAACTTTTTATTTTTAACTTTCAACTTTTTATTTTTGCGTTTCAACTTTTTATTTTTAACTTCAAATTTTTATTTTTGCGTTTCAACTTTTCATTTTTAACTTTCAACTTTTCATTTTTAACTTTTAACTTTTTGTATTTTATTAAAAATGAAAAGTTGAAACACAAAAATAAAAATAAAAAGTTGAAACGCACAAATGAAAAGTTGAAACGCCAAAATAAAAAGTTGAAACGTGAAAATAAAAAGCCGTTAAAACATAAAAATAAAGGGTTGTTGTGAGCCTCCTGGCCTTCCATGCGAACCTAATGCATTTGACCGAGAAAAACTAGGTACCCAAACTACCGAATGCTCGCCGTTAGAAATTTAGTTCGACGTTTACAACCAATTAACGTCGACGAATTTATTGTCTATTTATAGGTTCGGTATATGATAAGTTCGACTTTGAACGGCCTTAGCCACAAAACAACGTACGCGTCATATCCACCAAAACGGTAATTTCATACAAAATTCAAACATTTTTATGAGTAATCTAACTTGTTTTCAAAGCTGAATAAATGTGTACAGTACAAAATACAACGGTTGTCGTCTAGTCCACTAAATTTAAATCAAAAATATTAAACACCCAAAAAAAGATAATAACTCTACAAATATATGATTTTTTATAAGCATCTTGTCCTTGATTAATGAATGTTTCGGTAACATCTTGGCTTGCATTTACTTTTTTTCAGGCAATGCAATTTCCCTATTTAAATAAAAATCATGTTTAGTCAACAAACTGACATATACAACAGAGCAAAGTGAAAAGGTGGTAAACTGCATGCCAAGATTTTCAATAACGAAAAATGACGTTTCGAGCGGAGACCTTCACATTTTACTCTTCACATTCTTCTGATTTTATGAAGGGCTCCGCTTGAAAAGTAAATTTTCCGTTCATACTAAAGATCTCGGCAGTTTACCACCTTTTCACTTTGCTAAAACACTGCCCACAGGCAGCCCATCTTGGCAGAGCGTGGGTGGCAGAGCGTGGGTTGTTTTCGTTTTTTTAAATCCCCTGCCACAGTTCCCCGCGCGTCTTTCGAGTCTGCCACAGGTGCCCACGCGCTGCCAAGATGGGCTCCTGTGCACTACCTACGCAGCGCACTCTACGTTTTGACCAATACAACAGTATGTTCCAGAAAAACCCAAGAAAACTAATCAGTATTAGTTAAACGGTAATCTGATGCTATGTCGCCAGTGATATAATGTGAGTTTATGCAGTTGGGTGATGGTAGAGCAATCAAGACTACCGCGGATTATATTCCAATCAGAGAATTGAATGAGGATAAAGAAGTTTCTTTAGGTGGCCCGTCTATATACAGTGTGTATAAAAAAACCCTGAACCCTTAGAAAACAACCCTTATAGAAAGCATTTCGCTGAACCCACAGATGCGTAAAACACACGGTCTTATACACCTGGGAAATTAAGATAACTTGAAGTGTATGCATGGTGAAAGTATTTAAAAGCTTTTTCTCTTCCTGTTTAACTTATGTGCTGATTAATTTATAACGCAGCGCTTTTAGGGCTTTCAAACTACTACAATAGGTTGTTTTCTAAGGGTTCAGTTTTTTGTGATACACACTGTAGCAAGTCGGTTTATGATAATTTTGGTTGTGGTATTCTCTTATGGGATTCAGTGTGAAATTATTAACAAATAAACTTATTATTCAATGCGTTTTGTGAATGGTTTTAAAAAATGTGTTTAGCATTGCAAATTGAGTGAAATCGTTGCATTGCTTTTGCATTGTCTTCGTATGAATTTCGGGATGAAGCGCTTCAGGGCGGCTAAAAGCATAAGGGAAGAAAGAGAAAGCGTGTAACCAACTGTTCTGTACAATACGAAATATTGTACAAAATGGGCGTACAAGATTTTTGAAGACTGGCAAATGAGGAGGGAAAATGAAGTCGCGATAAACGAGACTAGTCTCGGCCAAACTGGAAGAGTTCACTATTCAGTCGCTGAATTTCTGACTAATCAAATTTATACAAGAAATCGCAAAGAATAATGGAGAAACATATCCTCTACGAAGTGTTATATTCTATATATCGTTAGTGGTCTTAATCGATATCTTGCGGACAGTAATCCGAGCCAGTACAGCGTTAATATTTTGGATAAAACTGAGCGAAGGTAAATGTCGTAATTATATAAGTAATGTAAATTATGTATATAATTCAAATGAAATCCTGTTGTTGATGTGAAGTTGTAGGCTTACTAAGTTCTGTTTATCTTATAGGTTACTTAAGTTTGTTTCGGAAGGTACTTGACGGAGAGATGAAGAAGGAAAATCATCAAGTTTTGTGTGGTTATACTGATTCAATTTGACGATGAGTTTAAAAACTGTTTAATTTTGAAATTATGTACCTATTATTTGTGGTTTTGTGTTTTTATAGGTATATGCGTATGAAACTGAGCAACTGAAAACGGCTTTGCATACGTCTAAGAAAGTGCACATGAATTATATTTTGAGTTTAATTATTGTGCCGGTGTGCGTAGTTATTTGATTAGTAGAGAACTCAATAAAACGTCCGTGTCTGTAAATGTGACACAGAACTGATGTTTTATTAATGAGTTCTGTATCATGGTATACAGACAGACCCTTATTAAACCTTTAGTTAATTTCCTTTGAATTTTCCTCATGAATTATTAATGCATTTTTGAAATGTATATATATTTGCCATATTATATATGCCAAATTGCAAAACTATCCCACTTTTAGTTTGGTTTTTTTCTTCATATTTTATAAAACAAATAAAACATACCGCCCCTGTGCATATGTACATTTGACGTGATTTTAACACGAAAGAAGTGTACAGCTTCTTTCGTGTTGAAATGACGTAAAACGAACCTTTATAAGAGTACATATGCACGGAGATTTATGTTTTATTTGTTAAATATATATCATATCATAACAGTACGTAACGTGGCGTGGAGTGGCGTAGAATATAGCGTCAGCTGGCGGGAAAAGCAGCGAACTTTCAAAATTATCCCCCTTTTAGTTTCTTTTCTTCATATTTTATAAAACAAATAAAACATAGCGCTCCTGTGCATATGTACTCTTATAAAGGCAGGTTGACGTCACCAAAGAAGTCAACTTCTTTCGTGTTCAAATGACGTCATACGTGCCTTCATAAGACCACATATATATACACGGCAGGGCCTCTTAACTATATAACTGGGCCCCCAGTCCCCCCTTGCCACACCCCACCCCCAGTAAAAGTCTCTTTTTGCCCCAGGATAAAATGTGTATGGATAAGCAAATCAGTTGAATAGTTTCAGTTGTTACAAAAGGTATATAGATAAATAGAGGATATTACATGGTGGTGCGAAGATATGGATTTTATCTTCGAGTGGTGGAAATAATATTTTACGGATAAATCTTTATATCAGTTAAATATTTTTTATTTTGATAAGATGTATGCGGTGACGAAAAATCTTTTTCTAGTTCCTCACATCATTTTCCATATTATATTTTGAAAGGGAACATGCTGATGAGTTCTGACACAAAACGAAACTGTCAGAAATGTGTTGTATTTTAACTAGTTTTTATGACATTTTATGACCTTCAGTGTTCTTAAAAATCACCCCTCAGAATGCAGGAAATGGCATCAATAGCTGCATCACCAACTAATACTTACGGAGATAAAAACCACTTTAACATTGCGGTATTTGCGAAGAAAGTCTTGATCCTGGTACTTCATTTCCCCATTTACCAACACACCAACACTGACTAATATTTGGTTCACACTGGAGAGGTACGAAAAATCCATTGTCGTCACAACGTGGCCAAATGCTAGCAGTTTTAGCCTTCATGCGACTTGAACCACACGGATTTATACTGTAGGCTGAAATTAAATTAAGACGAAGAAAACTAATGCATGAGCCCCTTCATAAATGGTAACCCAATTAAAAAAAATACAAAATTAGAGCATTTATGAAGAGGGTCTTAGAGTATATATTTAGTAAAAGTTTGTAGAATATTTAATTATTTAATTGGTATAACCCCCCCCCCCCCCCCCCTCCCTCAAAATACACTTAGCATTCTATTGACGAGTTAGCCTTTTCAACATAAAACATCTTCCACCGCCACTGGAACGCCTGAGTATTGTACTGGCTGTCCATTGTTCCAAGGCAAAAAGGCATAATGACCAATCTAAGCCTATAGCAAGTCTTGCTTTATCATTAACTTCAAAAACTCATTAATAATTCATGAGGAAAACACAAAGGAAAATCATGACCGCGACGTGCCTCTATATGTGATAGAGACACGCTCGCTATTTTCGATGAACTTTTTCTTCGATTTTGCGGCTCAGACAACTTCAATTTTCAAAATTGATTTCTATATGAGCTTATTGTATGCATAGTTTTTGAAGCCATTTAAAACATTCGCACTACGTGTTTTATCAGATCTAAAACACTCGGCTATCGCCTCGTGTTTTAAATCTGATAAAACACTGCTGCTCATGTTTTAAATAGTACATAGAACGACAAAGTAAAGCTGCAAGTAGTGGTCACAAAAGCGTAAACACAGTATACCTAAGCTAATCAAATGAGAACGCAAGTCATTGCAAGTTGGCAGTCACGCTATCTCAGCCAGCTGCTCTGAATGATTTCTCGAAAATATCATGTACCGTGACAAAGTTAACACTTGTTTAAAGTGCCCCTAACCCCCCAAATTTTTATCGTTTACTTTGAAACCACTTCTAAAGTTATGAAGAATGTCGTTGAAAGTTCAGGTTTTTGTAATATGCAAATAAGACATGTGATGACCAGTGGTGTAACGGAGGAAGACGGGGCCCTTGCATATTTGGTGTGGGGGGCCCTGTTGTCATGATTTGACTGACACGGTTTGAAAGCTGTATTACTTGATACATGTGTTTTTAGATGAAGAGAAGATTTATTACTTAAGTAGTCTTTTTAATTTGACACACGTATATATATATATATATATATAATACGTAATGTTTATATATGCAATCACGAGCCGAAGGCGAGTGATGGTATATTCAATACAACAAGGACGCGAGTGTTGTAAACAACTTGTGAAATGAATAAATAGTAAAAATCCCTTTGGGACATTGAGATGCTAATTAGTTTCAAGCACTAGTGGTTGTATCAGAAGAGTATACATCCACTTGTGGTTGTAACTAATTAGCATCATTGGTTTTAGTTTGTATGGGGTTTACAGGGGTATACATGTGACGTAATTTCTGAAATTGGATTGGCTGCAAAACTCATCAATTATTAATGAATTTCACAAATATATATATATAATATATAATATATAATATATATATAATATATATATATTATATAATATATAATATATATATAATATATATATATTATATATATATATATTATATATATATATATATATATATATATATATATATATATATATATATATATATATATATATATATCAAGAACCCAAATTAAACTATTTCGTTTTGCATTCATAGGCCAAAATTTTTAGCTCTCAATAAATTTAATCTTGCTGTTAAATGTGAACCTGCATTTCTTTATGTTTAGTCGTTACAATACCGCATTCTAATTTTGGCGGGGGCGGGCCTGCGGCGGGCTGGGGGGCCCTCGGGGCCACCAACTGTCCAGGGCCCTTAGTTCTCGCCCTAACCCTACCTAATGAGCGTTACGCCACTGGTGATGACGTAAGATAAGGAAAGCAGAATTGTCGACGATATATTTTAGAATATATATTCAAAATTATTCATCCAAATTTCTCCAAACTTTGCATCTTTTTGTAAATACATAGTTCAAGTTATATAGTCATCATGGTAACCGATTAGTTTCCAGACCTCTTAATTTAAAAAACAACTATTTCTTTTCTCTCAAGTTCTGATAATTTTGGAGTTGGTAATATCGGAGGATGATTCTACAAACTTAACTAATCTTATACTAAAGTCTGAAGTTGTAGTAAAGTCTGCTATGGCAGAAAACAAAGATTTTTTGAGCCTGAATTTAGAGGTCTGGAAACAAACCGGTTGCCATGACGGCTAAATAACTCAAATTATCTTTCTTAGTTAAGTGGACTGTATAAATGTGAAAAGTTTTGAGAAATTTCGATTATAAGTTTGAAGATATACACGATATAAAATCTTCCACAATTCTGCTTTCCATATTTTACGTCATCACATGCCTTATTTGCATATTACAAAACCCTGATAACTTAAAAATAAAAATCTATAGCGCCAAACTTGCAACGCCATTCTTTATAATCTAAAGGGTGCTTTTAATCTAAACCATTACGTTTTCGGGGTTAGGGGCACTAATTAACACTCACGAAAGCTTCATTTTGTTAATTTGGGTGTTCGAACGATCGCCACAGAAATTCGTGACTGCCAATTTGCGATGACTCGCGTTCTCGTTTGATTAGGGCTTTATACTTACCTACACTACATGGTGTTAAATTGCAGATTTCTTCTTCATAGTTGGATCCAACACATGTTGACCCATTTTTGCATGATCGATATTTGTAATGACGTCCACCACCACAACGTGCATCACATGCCGTCCAATTTGACCAACGTGTCCAGTTGCCACTTTCTATAAAAAATAATTCACGCCATACAGTCTGCCGAGTAAACGTCATGTAACATTCTGTGTGGCACGTACATGAACTAACTTTATTAAAACTAACACGACCTTATATACATGAAGTATATATGTAAATGAGATATAACTCCTTTTTTTTTAATTTTAAAAGTATTCGAACTTGTCTGTTCGAGTCATTTAAACAAAGTGAAAATGCCGTAGTGAATATAGTCAGGTAAATTAGATATAACAACTTTTTTTTAATTTTGAAAGTATTCGTACTTGTCTGTTCGAGTCACTTAAACAAAGTGAAAATGTCGTAGTGAATATAGTCAGGTGATATATATAATAACAATCCTATACATTGATTTAATTTACTCTTTCTACATTCAAGTGAATGTTCCTATACACAGGCTTGGAACCTTTCTGGTGGCTTAGTTATTCGACCACTTCCCATCCTGTATTCCCTCCCCTCTTTGGTGACTCATCTTGTTGTTCGCTGAACGTCTCATCTCTCGTTGTCTCCATGTTAACTGGTTCATCTTCAATCAGTTCATCGAAGTTCGGTTTGACAGACTCATTTCGTTTCTACGGATAGTTGATATTACATGTAAGTCCCACATCCGGAAGAACAATTATCTTTACCAAATGAACAATCACCCGGATTCAAGCCTTTTTACACTAAATTAATTGCACACTCAATACTCAATAATCAATATGTTATGTCCAAATCCTATTTTATTCTTGTTACTTGCTACTACAAAAAAAAAAAAATTTTTTTCAAAAAATGTGATTTAAAAAGTTCTGCTTGTAGTAGACTATTAGATTTATTATCTAACAATAAAACAGCATCGAGGGCCAGTTGTCTTATTGTTTTAGTAAAAATCAACTTTTTGGACAACTTTTAAACATCGGAAAAACACATCGCCATATTATTTTGTATTCCAAAATTGACGATTTTCGTTACCACTGGTCTATCAGTCATCAATACACAGTAGCCCAGCCAATCAAAATACAGGATTTGTAACAGTCCACTAGCTGGTTTACAGAAAAGCGCATTAGTTCATATACGATCCGAATCCTTTGATGTTGACGTTGACCTATAATTGCGGTTTAATGTAATTTTTGTCACCACTCAGTATTTACCTTTAACACACTTCCATCTCTGGCAAGTACAATTGCTGTCTAAAACAGGTTCTTGAAATTCGACTTTGATCTCTCCAGGATTACAAGGTGGATAACCTACGGGTGGACATAGTGATACACAACCTATTGCATGTGGTTCGTAACATCTACAGTAACCAGTGCAGGTCGAATCAACGAAGCGCTCTCCAATTTTATGCTTTTCACCATTAATAACACAAAATTCTAAATTTAAAAAAAAAAATAGTCACATTAGATTCACAATGGAACCAATTAGTTTAGGTAATCACATGATGAAGCTAAGAGTAAGAATCTAATTACCGTGATCTAATTTACGACTTGCACTACGAATTTTTTTCTCTAAGTAAGTAAATTTAACTTTCACTAAGGAAGTAAATTTTTTTAGAAAAGAAAAATATTCTAATATCAACGGGAATAACTTTTTCTAGATTGTTTTTCAACTATATTCAATAAGAGTGTAATTTACAACTTGCACTACGAGTTTTTTAACCATTTTTTGATATTTAGGAGGTAATTTTAGTTTAGTTTCAATCAATCAATCAATCAATCAATCAATCAATCAATCAATCAATCAATCAATCATTAATCAATCAATCAATCAATCATTTATTTAACTACGTAACGCTTAGGAGCAAAAACTCGTTAAAACGCGCACATACAAAAGGAAGTAAATTTTTTAAAAAAGAGAAATATTCTAATATCAACGGGAATAACTATTTCTAGAATATTAATCATTCATTTCTACTATATTCATCTATATTTTCCATTATTAAACCAAATAAACCAAGAATGGATTTAAAAGTTAGGTGACAACCAGTCACCTCAGAATTCAAAGACTCTTCTTAGGATCGTTGCTGACCTAACAAGTACTGTGTTCTGTATATTAACTCTAATTTGATTCCTGAGCTGATTGTACATAGATAACTCCTCTAACCGCCTAGGAATAGTTGCTAATGCACCAATATCAACTGGAAATTTTTAATTATTATTAATATATATTATTATATATTAATATATTTTTTTATATATTATTATATATAACATGTTATATATTATTCTTGGTTTTCATCTGACGTCACGGCGGCCATATTGGTGCACAGGAACAATGAAATGGCACCGACCATGTTGGTGCACAATCTTTATCCTATGGGAATTTAACTCTATTCTTATTCAAATATTCATTCGTATTGTTTCACCACTCCAACGGGGCCACCGATCAAGTGAAAACGATTCATTATTTCAGTCAACAGGTTGATTCACTCAACAACCAGGGGCGCCGGAGCCACGGGGGCAGCTGCCCCCCCCCCCCCTGCCCTCACAGCGCGGGGGCAGCACGGGGGCAACCAATTGCCCTTTCTCGTAAGAGGAATGTTTTGTACAGGAATTGCCATTTGTATTATATGTTGTTTTAAATGACTTTTGTATTAATACCTCAAATGACTCATAAGCTAACTGATTACTGCAGACCACGCAGAGGCAGCAAACTAGTTTTGCCTTGGGTTAGCTGTGTCCAACCTCGTTCTCAGGGCATTTTTGAAATTTGGAGGGTGGAAAAAAGCCCTGGGTGTAATAAATTAGCAATTAATTTAGTATGCAAAATCACTCTGAGTAATGGCAGCCCCGTGGGAGAAGTTCATTGTAATGGCAGTCTTATTTGTCCCGTTGGCGGTCCCGTTGAAGCTATTTGGTCATAACTGGCACAAAACTATGCATAAATATGTTTCACGAGGACTGTTTAAGATAAGCAATCAACCAATGAAAATGCCGAATCCAACAGCCGATATGTCAGAACCTTTTCCCACCTTACCAATTTCAAAAACGCCCTGAAGAACGAGGTTGAGCGGTGTGTTGTGCCCAGACTTTTTTCACTTGGTGGGTGTTTTCTGATTCATTAAAGTTGCCATGTTTTCTCAAAGGTAAATAGGAATGTGGCATCAATATGTACAATTCAGTCGTTGAATTTTCTTTCTCAATACATTGTCATTCATTATATTATACCGTTATGCTTTTTGGTTATTATATGCTATAGAGAAAGATTGGCAAACATTATTTACCACGAGCAAAAATTAATGCTGAGAAAAAGTGCCCTTTTTATATGGCTGCCCCCGCCGCCTTAAGTAGCTTCCGGCGCCTCTGTCAACAACATTAGAAAGAAAGACAACAAGCAGTTGCCACAATTAAATACAATAAACGTTTGAACCTACATCAGACTATCAGTAGAAAATGACTTTAAAATGTTGCAAAATATTGCCCATGCAGCACTATACTTTTTACACTTTAAAATATATTTGGATCTGAGTAACAAGCAATATGTGCTTTAATAAAGTAAATTATTATTCATTGTACTATATGCTCATATTCTCATTGGTTGAGAGCCTACATATAATTATTCGTATTTCGGCGCAGACAAAATAAATCTCGTATTTGTCATGTGGAAAATTTGGACATGACAAATAAATGTCGTATTTGTCATGTCCATACGGTGCCCGCGTATTTTTTCAGCGGTATTATTATTTCGGTTAAAAGAAACAAGCTATAGTCAATTTTTTCTTTGTGTTTTATCGCTTTTGTTATTCTGTTGTGTGTTGATATTGTTATTTTTGTGGCTTATTTGTAAATAAAAAATATAAGTTTGAGTTTGACGTTTTTGTCTGTTTTGATTTTTATTCGCATGGCTGACTTTTGTTGCAGAATGAATAATAAAAGAATTATTGACTTCGGCTTACGCAGGATATCAGAATTATTCAGACCTCGGTCAGCGTTATCTGCCTCAGCTTCGCTTCGGCAGATAACGCTGACCTCGGTCTGAATAATTCTGATATCCTGCTCAGCCTCATCCAATAATTCTTTATTATTTACAACAATTTAATTGTTACCATCAACTTCCTTCTTCACGCATTTCCATTTTGGACAGCTGCAATTGCTGTTAGGAATTTTTTCAAGTAATTGTTCCTTGACTTCACCTAGTTGACAAGTTATATCTTCTGGTGGACAAAGCGTTTTGCAGATAACAGCCTGTCCTGGCAGACACTTACAACGGCTAAGACAATCATTAGAAATAAAATCTTCTCCAGAATTGTAAACATGACCATCAACAAGACATTGATCTAAAGAAATTATGCAAGACAATATCATGATAACGATATTTATACATTTCATTAAGAACAGAACACTGAAAAAATTGATGTGCTATTAAAGTGATCTCGCAAATGTTTGCATATTGAAAAAATATCGAAAAATATAATCTTCTGATCTATTAAAGTCGTCTAGATTAGCGTACAAGCTAAATGTCGGTCAGATTAGTGTTAGGGTTTTTGTTGGGGTTAGGTGTCCTAGATAATGAGCCAAAAACATATTTATGCCCCGCAAAAATCAACTCTATATTGTTATATTATAAGCTAACAATTAAACAAGGAGAGAAAGTTGTCTAATGTTTTAGTATAAATCAACTGAAGCAAGAAATAGACGTTGAAGTTTCCCGCCATTGCTTTTTATTTCAGAATTGACTGTTCTCGTTACCAGTTGTCTATCATCAATAGACAGTGAGTAGCTCAGTCAATCAGAATGCAGGATTTCCACTATAGTTGCATGGTCATCACAAAGTGAATTAGTTCATATATACGATCAATCTTTTGATGCTGACGTTGACCTAATTGAAAGTAATTTTTATCACCACCATAGACGTAGAGTTTTGTTTTCGTCTAGGGGGGCTGAAGTGCTGAACAGGGCCTTTCTAACAAAAAGGGACTTTTCTATGAAATTTCGAGTCTTGGAAATGCCATTTCCTGCATTCTGAGGGGTGATTTTTAAGAACACTGAAGGTCATGAAAAGTCATAAAAACTAGTTAAAATACAACATATTTCAACAATTTTTCGATGTTGTGTTTACTGAGTTTACTTATCACTGTATATGGGTGCTTTTGGCTGACAGGAATGAGGCTGTAACAGTTACTTTAGCCTAACGAGTAACCTATAATTTGTGAATGGTGATTAATGAGTCAGTTGCTGCAAAATTTTGGGGCTCAGCCCCATGTCCCCCCCCCCCCCCCCCCCCATTGAGATTTCTCCGGGGACTAAAGCCCCTCAGCCTCCCCATACTCTACGCCTATGAGCACCACTCAATGTTTACCTTTAACACACTTCCATCTCTGGCAAGTACAATTGCTGTCTAAAACAGGTTCTTGAAATTCAACATTGATCTCTCCAGGCCCAGGATTACAAGGCGGTTCGGGTGGACATAGTGATACACAGCCTGTTGCATGTGATCCGTAACATATACAGTAACCAGTGCAGGTCGAATCAACGAAGTGCTCTCCAATTTTGTGCTTTTCACCATCAATAACACAAAATTCTAAATCAAAATAATAATAATCACATTAGATTCACAATAGAACCAATCAGTTTGGGTAATCACATGGTAAAACTAAGAGTGTAATTACCAATTTGCGCGACGATTTGTTTTACCATTTCTTGACATTTAGTTAACATTTATTCATTAAAGTGCCTCTATGGCCTGTGGGATCTTTACATATTTAATTAAAATCTTTACATATTTAAATAACTTAGGTTAAAAGAAAATTTTCCCGAAATTTATTCTCAAAAATATTAAATCCCCGCTCATTAACAGCGCTCCGAAGTTGGCCAAATCAGCCCAAATCGTGCCATTTTGAAAGTTAGACCGTTTTTCTTGGAACATCAAAATTACTGTCGCTGTAAGTTCAAAGTTGGCAACCTTGTGTTCGAGATGTAATTATATTTTCTACACTTAAATAAAGGTTTAAGAGGCGCAGGTCCCTAATGCACAGTCACAGTTATAGAGATACCAACTTTGGAGCGCTGTTAATTAATGGGCGGGGATTTATGATTTTTGAGAAAAGATTTCGGGAAACATTTTCTTTTAAAACCCCCCACATCCAGCAGACAATTTGAAAAATACAGGACAAAGCATAAACCGAAGACAAAGCATAAACCGAAAATAAACATCTTGAAATTCAAAATATGAGTTTTTTAGCTCATATTTTGAGTTTCAACATGTTTATTTTTGGTTTATGCTTTGTCTTGTATTTTCTTTTAACCTAAGGGAGCGATTACACGGACCGGGCTGGCCCGGTTAACCGGGCTAGCCCGCTTTATATATCAAACGCATGTTGTTTTAACATTTCGATTACATGGCAAGCGGGCTAGCCCGGTTTGCCGGGATCCCGGTTGTCGCAACCGGGCTAGCCCGGTTAACCGGGATGAAAATGTCCATGTA
This sequence comes from Corallium rubrum, assembly GCA_964035015.1. Classification (NCBI taxonomy): domain Eukaryota; kingdom Metazoa; phylum Cnidaria; class Anthozoa; order Scleralcyonacea; family Coralliidae; genus Corallium; species Corallium rubrum. Next base: position 32,613,830 of record OZ035997.1, read on the forward strand.
ATCGTTTTCATCCCGGCAAACCGGGCTGAAAAACTGTTGAACTCGGTTCGATACGCGTTCGTTTGCTTGACTGTGTGAATAAATAGTGCTGAAAGGAACTGAAATACAACATCAACGTTGTTTGTGTGTTTCGTGATCAAAGCGAAGATTTATTATATTAATTAGTCTTCGTGAAGACGCTTTCCTCGGTTAGCTAAGACTTTAACAATATTTTTATTAACGATGGGCTTACAAAATAAATAATAGACTAATTAGTGTTAAACTGACGTAAAACTGACGTAACTTTGCTCTTATTTACTTGATAATTGCGAATTTCGGCCTGAAATCATCCCGGCTTACCGGGCTAGCCCGCTCCATGTAATCGTTTCGTAAACTCATCCCGGTTAACCGGGCTAGCTCGGTTAACCAGGCCAGCTCGGTCCATGTAATCGCCCCCTAAGTTACCTATATATGTAAAGATCCCACAGGCCATAGAGGCACTTTAATCCATTTTATTATTTTATTCCACAAATAGTAATAATAGGCCATTTACAAAATCACATGATATGGTTCGTACATATATTATTCTGGAAGGATAAAATTTTATAATGCCATCGATATCGGGGAAAAAGTGCTTCAGGATTTGAGTAAACAACAGCTGTAATGGCAAAACATGATAAACTGATCCTACATCACTTTTTCACCGATATCGATGGCATTATAAAATTTTGTCCAGAATAATATATGTATGATTGTATGAACCATATCATGTGATTTTGAAAATAGCCTATAGCACATCCTCTTATATGTTTGTGATAAATTATGTGTATAAAAAGCAGTTTAAAACTCTGCTTAGCTAATTGATAATTAGCCGAAAGCCGTATTGTAAATTATCTCGTTACCAAATAGATCTTATTTTGCTATATCTGGTTATATCTGGTTAGTTATGGTTATACACATACGACGTCACAACGTACCAAGAACAAATAAGTAGACCAGAAGATGCGGTCGGGTTGTCGCATGGATAACTGACGAG